>CM014085.1:823123-943123 GCA_004119915.2 Collichthys lucidus | reverse complement strand
ATATGTGACAGGAAAACAGAGTGGGTGAGAGTGATTTTCAGAGCAATAACTACCACTTAACAGTTTTAATATAAAATGTAAACTGGCCAAGCCACAACAGGACAACAGAAGCTACAGATAACAACATTAACCAACCCGTTCTTATTCCCAACGCGTAAAATACAGACGATTTGTCACGCCCCTTGACGTCTGATACCGACGTAAAAGGTACCCTTCCGTGTCTGTATGAAACACTCTGGGTTGTCAATTGACTCCAGTATGATCCGTTTGCGCTGGTAAGAGACGCTCAGAGCAGAGCTCCAACCGTCCATTCACTCCAATAATAACCCGACCACAGCGATACATGACGCTGCAAGCTACAAGCTGATTGGACAACCGAGGACCCTCTGCCCGGGACTGTTTTTCCCACTATGTTAAAGATTTCTTTTATTGATATCATCAACGTTTCCCAGCACAAACACGCCAAAGTGTCACTGATAATTCAACAATAAACTAGTTTCATGTTGTGGCCCTCAGTATGTTTTTTCTTTCCTTCTAGCCTGAGAAATAAACTTTTATTTGTATGTTTTGGATAGCGGAAAGGCCTACACTACCCAGAATGCTTGACCAGCTAAGATTTGCGAGCTACAATCTGATTGGACAACCGAGGACCTTCTTCCCGGAAGTGTTTTTCTAACTATGTTAAAGATTTCTTTTAATGATATCATCCCTGTTTCTCAGCACAAACACGCCAAAGTGTCACTGATAATTCAACTATAAGATAGCTCATGTGGCCCTCAGTATGTTTTTTTTCTCTTTCTGGCCTGAGAAATAAACTTTTATTCATATGTTTTGGATAGCGGAAACGCCTACACTACCCATAAGGCTAGACCACCGCCGATTTATGACGCCCCTTCACCACTTATACGCAATATGTAATGCATCTTGGGGGTCGTAGTAAACGTATGTTTCAAGTCACGGTCCATTAACGAGAATTTCTCATTGTGACACAAGCCAGATCCCAGCCAAGTAAGTTGTGATAAACTCTGCGGGTAATTTGCATGTTGACAGAACTATTAATCAGTTTTATATATATTTTCAGAGGGCAGTCTGTGTACCAAGAGAACTACCTCTGCAACAGTTTATTTTTTTCTTTTGTAATGTATTCACATGTGAAAGACACTAGCTAACGTTAGTACTAGTTTATATTAGCCTTGTAGTTTTAAAGCAGTCTTTAAATATTGTTATATATTCTGTACTATACTAAAAAATGTAATTGTAATAATTTTCTCGAACACCATACCTGATAATTCTCTCCAAGACTTTCTAATATAACAAATACATATGTAAACATGTTATCAATATGAACACCAAGATTCTCATAAGAGCATACCTGATTACCTCCCTGAAGTGGTTAGCATCACCCTTGTACAAAACTATATGTCACAGTACTAGGCTCATGTGTCTTATGCTATGTGCTATAAAGTCAGGGAAGCAGTGTCATCAGAGGATTTAAGTTATTAGCTATCTGGAATTATACTTACACTCATTAATGTACAATGTAAAAAAAGCACTAAATCTCACACTACTTCTACTTATTGATTTGGGTCAGTAAGGGTGTCAGATGACTTATTTTATCCCAAGACATGCAAAAAATATATATTTTTTGTTTATGTTTACTGTACAACCCTTTTTAATGAATATTTAATATTTTAAATTTTGCAAAATTACAGGCTTCACCAGAACAACATCCACAAGCAGCTAAAAACGGGACACCAGCAGCTGGACCAGTCCCAGTCCCAGTCCCAGAGACTTCCCAGTTTTAACATGTGCCTGCCTGACTATCTATAAGCGTTTGTACTTGATTAATCTACACTAATTCAGCCACTGAATCTGCATTTGGCTCCAATTCCTCTCAGTTCCTGAGAAATAGGAACATAATACCTGATACTACCTGGTCTTGCTGCCTTCCTGATGTTTACGTTCTTTTAAAATCCTAACAACTCAATGTCTAACAGCTCCTTTATATTCAACTTGTAAGTCTTTCTTTTGTTTATATCATTTCTTTCAGGGAAACGAAGACGTTAAAGTAAAGTGGAAGCTCTGTGCAACATGGTAGATAGTAACCACTGTGTTGGACTGGAAACAGACGTTTATATTGTTGAAAATAGTTATCACATTAATTTGAATTCTCTCTCTCTCTCTCTCTCTCTCTCTCTCTCTCTCTCTCTCTCTCTCTCTCTCTCTCTCTCTCTCTCTCTCTCTCTCTCTCTCTCTCTCACCATCTATACACATACATGTCTCATTAATGCATGTCACTAACTAAACTTCGGTGCTAAAGTTTCTGTGTTCTCTCGTCCAGCAGGTTCTCGTGGATCGTGGCTGCTGCTGTGGTCCTGCATGACGTCAACTACACATATTATTACTGTCATTACTGCTACCATATCTCCATTACAGTTTATAGTTAGTTGATGATTTGCTGCTGCTGTGCATCTGTGTTTCTCTATCTCTATCACAGGTTCCACTGCTACTGTAATCATTTTATCATTCATTGTGATTCATTGTCATTTTATCCGTCACTGTAATTGTAAAATATGTTTCTGTTGATTTGTTCTGTACATGTGACATCTATTGCACATCTGTCCGTCCTGGGAGAGGGATCCCTCCTCTGTGGCTCTTCCTGAGGTTTCTTCCACATTTTTTCCCTGTTAAAGGTTTTTTGTGGCAAGTTTTTCCTCACTCGAACCGAGGGTCCAAGGACAGAGGGTGTCACTCCATGTACAGATTGTAAAGCCCTCTGAGGCAAAATGTGTTTTGTGAATTTGGGCTATACAAATAAAATTGATTTGATTTGATTAAAATTCTTCAGGCACTGTTGAGCAAAGATGATGTTTTAGATAAAGCTCTCACCACCAGCAGCTCTAAAGGAAGTGGATACAGTTAACTTTAGAGATGGTTCTCACTTTAGTGAAAATGCTGTTTTATCACAAGACAAATTCAAAATCGCCCTGGGGTTGTATATTGATAACTTTGAGGTTGCAAACCCACTCGGAACATCTAAGAAGAAGTATAAGTTGTGCACAGTATATTGGGTTCTTGCCAATCTACACCCAAAGTACCGCTCATCCCTTCATGCCATACAGTTGGCTGGTTTATGCAAGGTAAACACCGTTAAAGAGAAGGGATATTATGAAGTCCTACGTCCACTTATTGAAGACCTAGCATCACTTGAGCAGAATGGAGTTTATGTTGAAAAGTTGGGAGCAAGTATTAAGGGGACTGTGCTGTATGTTGCAGCAGATAACTTGGCCGCACATGCATTGGCAGGATTTCAAGAGAGCTTTATTGTGCAGAGACTGTGCAGGTTTTGTATGGCCACACAAGAAGAAATCCAAACAAAAAATGTCAGCTCAGGCTTTTACATGCTGAGAACCAAAGATGCCCATGACAGACAGGTTCAGGAAGTCAATCAGGACCCATCTAAAGTAGCATCATTGTGGAGTCAAAGGTGGATGTGTGCTTGGTAAAAACCTGAAATATTTTAATGCTGTAGATGGATTTCCTCCAGATATTCTTCATGATTTTTTGGAGGGAGTGGTCCCATTTGAATTGCTAATGTGCATTTAAGACCTGATAAAAAAGAAATACATCTCTCTTGAGACACTAAATCAGGCCATCAAAGAATTTCCATATTCCTTTTCTGACAAAACGGACAAGCCTCAACCAGTTCTAAAGACATTTGCCTCAAAGAAGACAATTGGAGGGAACGGCCATGAAAACTAGTGTCTAATCAGATTCCCTTAATGATTGGGCATCTCGTTCCTGAGGGATGTGAGACATTGGAGGTGCTCATGGTTTTAAAAGATGTGCTTGAATTGGTTGTATTTCCGAGATACACAGATGAGTCTTTGTTCTATTTAGAGTCTAAAATATCAGTGCACAGAGAGTTACTACTGAATGCTTTTCCAGCTTGCAGACTCCGTCCAAAGCATCACTATATTGAGCATTATCCCCACTTGACAAAAGTCTTTGGACCTCTCATTGACATGTGGACAAAGAGATTTGAAGGGAAGCACAAGTTCTTCAAAAAAGTCATCCATGAAACTCAGAACTTCACAAATGTTCCCCTATCTTTGGCAAGGCGACATCAAAAGATGGTGGCGTACTATTTGGACTGTGCTTCATTTATCAAACCAGCACTCCAAGCAAACAAAGTAAAGAGCATAATGATTTCTTCCCTCCCAGGGAAGATTCAATTCCATTCAAGACATTTTGCAGCAAAGATGTGGTCTCCAAAACACAGTCCTGTCAGCCGTGTCTGTCAATATTGATGGAATGAACTATGCTGCAGATATGGTGGTTTCTGTAGGTTCATGGGGAGGGCTTCCAGAATTCAGACAGATTAAGCAAGTGATTGGGCAAACCAATGATTGCATAGTATCATGAGCATCTCCATGCTTATGAATTGACACAGGCTTGGTTGCCTCTCAGTTGACCGAGTTCAATGATATTTTTCCTTTGTCGGCATACCGAGTCAGAGGCACGTTGTTTGTTTCTTTGAAACATTACATATTATGCTAACTGCACTAACTTTATTGGCTCTCTTCTCTGTAGGACTATGGAACAGATGTGGCCAATTAGAGTCATCATCACTGATTGTGACAGAAGAATCAGCCTTGATCAGAAACCAGGCAACCTTGAGTCTCTTTTGGAACACTTGAAAGTTAAACTGACATTACCATATGATTTCAAACTACAGTTTGAAGACCTATTGTTTAACAATGCACTCTGTAATCTGACAAATGTGTCAGAACTGCCCGATCAAGCCACGCTGAAAATTATAAGTCTTGAGTCCCTCTCTTCAGTCTCTAAGATATTGTCCTCACTGAGCACATCTAATACAGAGATACTGTATACAAGTGAAGAAAAATCTCAGTTGATGAGGCTGGATCCTTGGCCGTCTGCATTTGATATTCTGGAATTCTCTGTGGATGTAAATTTCTGACTGAGACAGGGAGATCTTGCCTATATGAAGGATGGAACTCAGATGGATGTCTCTAGGGACGTGAAACATGTGGTCCTAGAAAGACTTGCAGAAACAATGTACAAGTACACAGCATACCCCACAGAGGAACACTGTAAAGAAGTGGCCTCAGCACTGATTGCAAAACATCCCTGTCTGAAAGAAGCTAGATCGCCCACTGGATACTGTGGATGGAAGAATAGCATTAAATTTAAGATGGGGAATTTCCATACGAAAATAAGGAGATCTGGAATGGCCGATGTCACGGTAAATGGCAACAAGAGGACTAGGGATTTCCCTGAAGGAGGGCCATTATGTAGTAACATAAAAAGGCCCAAAAGAAGTGAGACAAATTTCTTGCCAAATTTTCCTGATGGTGAAAATGCAGACACTCTTGAGTCTGTTAGAAGACAGCTTCAAAGTGAAGCAAAGAAAAGGCTTCCAGACTCAGCCGATGTGAAGAAAATGATGGACCAGACATTTTCTTTGCGACGTGAAGAAATTGTGGAAGAACAACCTCCAGTTAAAATGATGATGGAACGCTGGCCTCACTATTCACAGAAACTTAGGTATGGCCCACTGATAGTGCACTATACTGAACCAGTAAGTAATCATTATTTTCATTGTAGATTACTCTGTTTCGTTAGATTGTTTGAATGATTAATTGATTTATCATTTAATAAATCTGGTCATTACTTTTTGAGAAATGTATTGTATATGACAGTTAATAGGGCTGCACGATATGGTCTATAACCAATATCTCTATATTTTTAAGCTATATCGCGATACACAATATATATCTCGATATTTATATTTCCCCTGTAAATCACAATGAATGTTAAATTCAACCCTTTGATGCAAAAAATAACATCAGTATCAAGTCTTCAAGTAGACCCTTCTATTAGAGTTTTATCTTAACTTGCATGCAAAAAGTGGAAAATCACAATCAAATAATTAAGTATGCGAGACCCGCAATAAACTGTGTATAATAAATACAATAACAACATCTGTTGTGTCATAAATGATTGTTTTTTTCTTTTTTTTATACTTTATTAATCCCACGAACGGGGAAATCCCCGCTCTATTTTTTTATTACATGCATTTTAACCCAGATACACACACATGCAGTACAAGGCATAGACATGCAATTTTTGGAGAGAGATGGAGTGATGGGTAGCCCCTGTGAGAAGTTCCCAGCGAGCAGTAGGGGGGGATTTTTGATTGACTGCTCACCTGGTGTCACCGGTCATGACGTTACGTTGATGTGAAGTTGTGATAAGCTACATGAACTGCGTATTGTGTTTTATTTTGAAAGGGGGCGTAAGTTTATTACGTTGATTCTGTGTTGGATTTCCTGTCTGGTGCGAAGTGCTCTGTTGAAATTTACGAGGTTTAGCACCGGCTCGCATCAAAAATAGAAATGCTCGCGCCGTGGCGCGGAGAGACGCTCCGCGCGTGCCCTGTGTGAGTGCTCTCATTGACTAGACTGGCAGCGATCTGCTCCGGTGACCGCGGCACAGCCGTAACACGGCGCGTACGCCTCCAATGTGAGTGGGCCTGTCTCTCCTCACTTGATACAGCAAGTACGCATGCGCGCAGGGGATTTTTCTGGGTGGGCGGGGCAGTGTGCTGCGAGGAGCAACAGGAGTGAGTGACACAGGCAAAACTCCGGAGAATTAAATGCCGACGGCTTTTACGTGACAAGTACTCGATGGTCGCGATATAGTCATTTGATACATTTCGTATATTCGATATATCGCCCACCCCTAACAGTTAAATAGGGTTAGTTAGCTAAATAGGGTCCTTTTGGATGTGTGTTTTTTGTTTCTTAAGGTGTTTGTTGAGTTCTACAGAATCGCCAGTAAGAACCTCAAAAAAGACTTCTACCAAGCTCTGGACCACCGTACCACTCGTTTCATTGACCTCTTCAAATCCAAAAAAGGAGTTGTCGGCCAATCACTTGATCGCCTCCTCCAGCCAATCAATACACAAGTAAGTGTTGTTTCGATTTCTTCATCATTTCCACCTTATGATAGTGTGCTTGCAAGCTTCAACTAATTATTGGTGTGGGTGCCTGAAGGGCTCCCACACTATTGTTATCCTACATCTTTATTGGTGTGGGTGCCTGAAGGGCTCCCACACTATTGTTATCCTACATCTTTATTATTATTATTGGTGTGGGTGCCTGAAGGGCTCCCACACTATTGTTATCCTACATCTTTATTGAGTGTGCCTGAAAGTGCACACTATATGTTATCCACCGCGCTTATTCTTCTTATTATTATTATTCTTACGCCCTTTTTTTGCATCGCTTCTCCTCCCAGAGTTTTTGTCACACACACACAAAACGGGTATCAAAACGACCGGCTCGGCCGGGAATCGTGTGCTATGTCTTTTCTAAGAGATTCACGTGTTTTTCGCGAATTTATACGCGAAAAACTGAGAATAATTTCCCATAAAGAATGAATGGGGAGGCCCGAAGAAAAATAAATTTCAACAGACATTTTCAACAATGAACTGCTCTGGCATACTTTCACCGAGAGACTTCATTTAAAAACTAAAAACGGAGGTATGCTTGCCTTCTCTTCATGGATTCACTACACTCATCGACAGCTTTTACCGTTTTTAAACTATCAAGGCTCAAAGTTGAGCAGGTTTTTAGTCAAATTTCTGGGTTTATAATGGGTGTGTATGTGGCGGAATGTTTTTGCTAGAGTGGATGACATCATCAGCTAGAGTGAGGAGCAGGGAGAAAAATCTGTGAAAAAATAAAACGTATTTCACTACCGTGGGCTCAAATGCTCCACTACAGACACCAAGTATACATAAAACGTAGGAAAATTCGAGGTAATCGCACTGATACCACTGTTGTAGCTGTCGCTCGTATAGTTTTGGGTCCCTACACGTTAATTGATCGACTACTCCCATCCACAGCCTCATTCACTCCCATGGTTTTTGAAGCAATATATTATAGCAATATTATTGCATATATATGCAATATATTATTGCATTGAAGCAATATTATACCTGAAACTTGGCACAGACATTATACACACAATGAGCATTCTTCTGGTCATTTAGATTTTGGTTTCCAGGCATACCTTGAGGGTTTTTTGGCCCCTTTTCCAGGGGGATCATTCAGACATATACTGTGCATTTCAGTGAGACATACTGCTGCATGAACACCTGTGTCTAATTAATGAGACCTGCAGCTCACCCAGGTTGCTTGGCAACTGCTTGAGGAGGAGGGGGGGAGGGGTCAGCAGACAAGCCGAGCGACAGCTTGAACTTGTCTGTGTTAAATGTGCGCACACAGACAAGACACACACACACACACACACACACACACACACACACAGACACAGACAGTAACACACACACAGACAGTAACACACACACACACACACACATATATGTATATATATATGTATGTATGTACATGTTAGTGCTCTTTATTCAGAAAACCCTCATGCGTCGCGTCATTACTGTTAGCCACTAATATATGCCTGTTAGTTCTGCCTGTTAGTGGCGCCACCATTATTGTTTGCCACTAAGAATGAAATACATTATAATTGCTAACTTGGTAATGCTAACATGCGGTGGTGCAGGATTAACAGGATCTTGTACTATTACACTTTTATTCTTTTTTTTTTTAGATTCAACTCATTTAGAACATTTCCACAGACACAAGCATGCACACACACACACACAGACAGACACACACACAGACACACGCACACACAGACACTGAACAGACTCTCAGTAAACAGATCGACATCATTGTGTTCAAACAATAAAAATCTGCTGATCTACGATCAATACAGGCTGAGCTGCACACCTGGACAGGTGAGCTCAGCCTTGTTGCTTGGCAACCTCAAGCATGCCTTTGACTAACTTTATTGAAATCTGTGTATGATATCAGACTATCAAGACTACATTTTTAATGTCTGCCATTTTATCCTTGTCTCTTACAAACACATAGATAGAGAGACAGACACGCACACACACAGACACGCACACACAAACACACACACACACAGACACACTGAACAGACGCTCAGTAAACAGATCGACATCATCGTGTTGAAACAATAAAACAGGCGGAACTGCACACCGGGACAGGTGAGTCTCAGGACAGTCTCTACAATCCTTTTACACTTTAAACTTCTCCCTTCTACTTGGCAACCTCAGCCTGCTTGAGGAGGAGAGGGGGGAGGGGCCAGCAGACAAGCCGAGCGGCAGCCATTTTTGTAGTTTTTGGCACTTCATTTGAACTTGTCTGTGTAAAATGTGCGCACACACACACACACACACACAGACACACTTTTAGGCTGTAAAGACATGCTATTTGCAAACATTAGCGACCAATGCTAAAATTAGTGCTAATTAACATTAGCCACTAGGAATTAAATACATGTTGATTATTAACATGGTAATGCTAACATGCTAGTGCTAACTGCTAGCGCATCAGTGTTAACATGCTAATGCTAACATGCTAATGCTAACTGCTAGCGCATCAGTGTTAACATGCTAATGCTAACATGCTAATGCTAACATGCTAATGTTAACTGCTAGCGCATCAATGTTAACATGCGCATGTTAACATGCTAATGCTAACATGCTAATGTTAACATGCTAATGCGAACTGCTAGCGCATCAGTGTTAACATGATAATGTTAACATGTTAATGCTAACATGCTAATGCTAACAGAACCCCAGCAACAGCCCACTCGTCACTCTCAAAATTTCTTTTCTAGTACTGAATTTGCTGAGCAGTGTCAGTAATAATGCATGGGGGCGACAGGGCCAGAGTCAGGCACACTCAAAATTTCTTTAGAAATTTTCTAGTTATTATTGGTGTGGGTGCCTGAAGGGCTCCCACACTATTGTTATCCTACATCTTTATTGAGTGTGCCTGAAAGTGCACACTATATGTTATCCACCGCGCTTATTGAGTGTGCCTGAAAGTGCACACTATATGTTATCCACCGCGCTTATTCTTCTTCTTATTATTCTTCCACCCTTTTTTTGGCTCGCTTCTCCTCCCAGAGTTTTTGTCACACACACACAAAACGGGTATCAAAACGACCGGCTCGGCCGGGAATCGTGTGCTATGTCTTTTCTAAGAGATTCGCGTGTTTTTCGCGAATTTATACGCGAAAAACTGAGAATAATTTCCCATAAAGAATGAATGGGGAGGCCCGAAGAAAAATAAATTTCAACAGACATTTTCAACAATGAACAGCTCTGGCATACTTTCACCGAGAGACTTCATTTAAAATTTTAAACAGAGGTATGCTTGCCTTCTCTTCATGGATATACTACACTCATCGACAGCTTTTACCGTTTTTAAACTATCAAGGCTCAAAGTTGAGCAGGTTTTTAGTCAAATTTCTGGGTTTATAATGGGTGTGTATGTGGCGGAATGTTTTTGCTAGAGTGGATGACATCATCAGCTAGAGTGAGGAGCAGGGAGAAAAATCTGTGAAAAAATAAAACGTATTTCACTACCGTGGGCTCAAATGCCCCACTACAGACACGATGTATACATATAAACGTAGGAAAATTCGAGGTAATCGCACTGATACCACTGTTGTAGCTGTCGCTCGTATAGTTTTGGGTCCCTACACGTTGATTGATCGACTACTCCCATCCACAGCCTCATTCACTCCCATGGTTTTTGAAGCAGAGAATTTACCGGAAGGAGCAGGGCGCACCTGTGCTTGCTCTGACTCTCGAGGCCAAAGTTTATACAATTTTGACCTGAAACTTGGCACAGACATTATACACACAATGAGCATTCTTCTGGTCATTTAGATTTTGGTTTCGAGGCATACCTTGAGGTTTTTTTTTACCCTCTTCCAGGGGGATCATTCAGACATATACTGTGCATTTCAGTGAGACATACATGCTGCATGAACACCTGTGTCTAATTAATGAGACCTGCAGCTCACCCAGGTTGCTTGGCAACCTCACCCTGCTTGAGGAGGAGGGGGGGGGGCGCACACACACGCACACACACGCACATACAGACAGACAGACGCACACACACACACACACACACACACAGACACAGACACAGACAGACAGACAGACACACGTACACACACACACAGACAGACAGACAGACACACGCACACACACACACAGACAGACAGACAGACAGACAGACAGACAGACAGACACACGCACACACACACACACACGCACACACAAAGACAGTAACACACACACACACACACACAGTAACACACACACACACAGACAGTAACACACACACACACCGTAACACACACACACACACACACACACAGTAACATAGACACACATGTAACCCAGATAAAAAAACATGTGTATTAAAAAGGTATATTTTATATCTAAAAGAGAGAGAGAATATGTGAGTTAAAAGACTGTCAAATTCATGAAGAAAAGACTATTTGTGGTTATTCTTGTAGAAAAACTAGGGGAACTTTAATTTGAAAGGGATGAGTTGTGGTCCCGATCTGTCATACAGTCCGAGGAGCAGACGCAGTCTGTAATTCCACCTGACGCAGGTTCACATTTCGCCGTAGCCTCTAGAAGGAGCAAGAGGAAGCATGTTCTGGACACGGTCTTAATGTCAGGACGGAGAAAACATAAAAGTGGATAAACTGGAAAAAAGTGATTAAAAACTCGGACAAAACCAAAGGAGGAATCTCCCCGGACGACCACGATCTGCAGGAGTGCAGTTGGAGGATTCGCTCGGGTGGAGAATCGCAGCGGTGAGAGATCGTCCTGCTGTGCTAATGCTAAGTGCTAAAACGCTAATTCTACAAGCTAAACGGCTAACTCCGTGAGCTAAGTACTAGCTCAATGCTAATATCGGAGCGCTAGCTCCGGGGCTAATCAGCACTGCCAGTCACACCAAGCTCTGATGTAACAATTTTGTCTAGCTTTTACTTGAGTTATGGTGTGCCATGTGTGTGACTGTGAACATATTTGTTTATTTTAAGCACATTACGTTATGGTTTCTTACTGTGAACATTACAAGAGTTTACATTTTGGTTATTTGTGATAATTAATATGTTAATTGCTATGTTAATAGCATATATATATGTGATGGTACTGTTCGAAAAATAATCATTTGGTATCATAATATACTTTGAATTATTCACCTTTTGCTACTGAGAAATTGTGATCTTATTTTGCAATACAAGTTAGTTAAAGCACTTATCCTCTACATAATATAGAGACAATTTAAAGTGATTTATGTACAATAATTCATAATTTAAGATCTGAGAAATTGAAGAAATATGTTCTGATCCTACTTATTGTAGGTCAGGTTTTTGAGGAACCCTTGGATTTGGATAGAGCCTGTCTGGAGGACGGAGCCAGAGAGAGACGTTGATGGCGAGCCGGACCCTGGAGGATCTTAGACGTACACCGTGAATTGAATCCTTTTGCTCACTTTTACACATACACACACACCCACACAACCGTGTGGCTGGACTGACACCTAAAGGGTGCACATATAGTGAAGTGAACAGAACAATAAGAAAAACCACACGCAGCTGCGAAAACCTTTATTTTGTTTGTTATTCTCTATACCTACCCGGGTAAGGCTGTTGTATGTATTTCATGTGTTTTATTATTCTCCCCAGCTTCATATTAAAATAGGGGAGCATTGTTCTCATTAACAAAAAGAGCCACAGTGTCGTGTCGTTCTTGTGCATCAGTTGGTTACACCTGGGCTCCGTAGTCGAATTTAAATCTTCTGTTTCTTATTCTGGCCATTAGTTAAAGTTATTATTATCATTACTAATACTTTTCTGCTTCAGAAGGGTTACACACACACACACACACAGCAACACAGACACACACACACCCACTGATAACACTGTTGAAGCTGTCTCTGTTATAAATGTGTCTAAATATACATGTTAAAAATGACTATTTGAGGTGTGCTTTTTAAACACAGAACCCCGGCAACAGCCCACTCGTCACTTCCAAAATTTCTTTTCTAGTACTGAATTTGCTGAGCAGTGTCAGTAATAATGCATGGGGGCGACAGGGCCAGAGTCAGGCACACTCAAAATTTCTTTAGGAATTTTCTAGTTGAGTGTGCCTGAAAGTGCACACTATATGTTATCCACCGCGCTTATTCTTCTTATTATTATTGAGTGTGCCTGAAAGTGCACACTATATGTTATCCACCGCGCTTATTCTTCTTATTGAGTGTGCCTGAAAGTGCACACTATATGTTATCCACCGCGCTTATTCTTCTTATTATTATTATTATTCTTACGCCCTTTTTTTGGCTCGCTTCTCCTCCCAGAGTTTTTGTCACACACACACAAAACGGGTATCAAAACGACCGGCTCGGCCGGGAATCGTGTGCTATGTCTTTTCTAAGAGATTCACGTGTTTTTCGCGAATTTATTCGCGAAAAACTGAGAATAATTTCCCATAAAGAATGAATGGGGAGGCCCGAAGAAAAATAAATTTCAACAGACATTTTCAACAATGAACTGCTCTGGCATACTTTCACCGAGAGACTTCATTTAAAAACTAAAAACGGAGGTATGCTTGCCTTCTCTTCATGGATTCACTACACTCATCGACAGCTTTTACCGTTTTTAAACTATCAAGGCTCAAAGTTGAGCAGGTTTTTAGTCAAATTTCTGGGTTTATAATGGGTGTGTATGTGGCGGAATGTTTTTGCTAGAGTGGATGACATCATCAGCTAGAGTGAGGAGCAGGGAGAAAAATCTGTGAAAAAATAAAACGTATTTCACTACCGTGGGCTCAAATGCCCCACTACAGACACCAAGTATACATAAAACGTAGGAAAATTCGAGGTAATCGCACTGATACCACTGTTGTAGCTGTCGCTCGTATAGTTTTGGGTCCCTACACGTTAATTGATCGACTACTCCCATCCACAGCCTCATTCACTCCCATGGTTTTTGAAGCAGAGAATTTACCGGAAGGAGCAGGGCGCACCTGTGCTTGCTCTGACTCTCGAGGCCAAAGTTTATACAATTTTCGCCTGAAACTTGGCACAGACATTATACACACGATGAGCATTCTTCTGGTCATTTCAGATTTTGGTTTCCAGGCATACCTTGAGGGTTTTTTGGCCCCTTTTCCAGGGGGATCATTCAGACATATACTGTGCATTTCAGTGAGACAGACATGCTGCATGAACACCTGTGTCTAATTAATGAGACCTGCAGCTCACCCTGCTTGAGGAGGAGGGGGGGGGGGGGGGGGGCGCACACACACGCACACACACACACACACACACAGTAACATAGACACACATGTAACCCAGAAAAAAAAACATGTGTATTAAAAAGGTATATTTTATATCTAAAAGAGAGAGAGAATATGTGAGTTAAAAGACTGTCAAATTCATGAAGAAAAGACTATTTGTGGTTATTCTTGTAGAAAAACTAGGGGAACTTTAATTTGAAAGGGATGAGTTGTGGTCCCGATCTGTCATACAGTCGGAGGAGCAGACGCGGTCTGTAATCCCACCTGACGCAGGTTCACATTTCGCCGTAGCCTCTAGAAGGAGCAAGAGGAAGCATGTTCTGGACACGGTCTTAATGTCAGGACGGAGAAAACATAAAAGTGGATAAACTCCCCGGACGACCACGATCTGCAGGAGTGCAGTTGGAGGATTCGCTCGGGTGGAGAATCGCAGCGGTGAGAGATCGTCCTGCTGTGCTAATGCTAAGTGCTAAAACGCTAATTCTACAAGCTAAACGGCTAACTCCGTGAGCTAAGTACTAGCTCAATGCTAATACCGGAGCGCTAGCTCCGGGGCTTATCAGCACTGCCAGTCACACCAAGCTCTGATGTAACAATTTTGTCTAGCTTTTACTTGAGTTATGGTGTGCCATGTGTGTGACTGTGAACATATTTGTTTATTTTAAGCACATTAAGTTATGGTTTCTTACTGTGAACATTACAAGAGTTTACATTTTGGTTATTTGTGATAATTAATATGTTAATTGCTATGTTAATAGCATATATATATATATGTGATGGTACTGTTCGAAAAATAATCATTTGGTATCATAATATACTTTGAATTATTCACCTTTTGCTACTGAGAAATTGTGATCTTATTTTGCAATACAAGTTAGTTAAAGCACTTATCCTCTACATAATATAGAGACAATTTAAAGTGATTTATGTACAATAATTCATAATTTAAGATCTGAGAAATTGAAGAAATATGTTCTGATCCTACTTATTGTAGGTCAGGTTTTTGAGGAACCCTTGGATTTGGATAGAGCCTGTCTGGAGGACGGAGCCAGAGAGAGACGTTGATGGCGAGCCGGACCCTGGAGGATCTTAGACGTACACCGTGAATTGAATCCTTTTGCTCACTTTTACACATACACACACACCCACACAACCGTGTGGCTGGACTGACACCTAAAGGGTGCACATATAGTGAAGTGAACAGAACAATAAGAAAAACCACACGCAGCTGCGAAAACCTTTATTTTGTTTGTTATTCTCTATACCTACCCGGGTAAGGCTGTTGTATGTATTTTATGTGTTTTATTATTCTCCCCAGCTTCATATTAAAATAGGGGAGCATTGTTCTCATTAACAAAAAGAGCCACAGTGTCGTGTCGTTCTTGTGCATCAGTTGGTTACACCTGGGCTCCGTAGTCGAATTTAAATCTTCTGTTTCTTATTCTGGCCATTAGTTAAAGTTATTATTATCATTACTAATACTTTTCTGCTTCAGAAGGGTTACACACACACACACACACACCCACTGATAACACTGTTGAAGCTGTCTCTGTTATAAATGTGTCTAAATATACATGTTAACAATGACTATTTGAGGTGTGCTTTTTAAACACAGAACCCCGGCAACAGCCCACTCGTCACTTCCAAAATTTCTTTTCTAGTACTGAATTTGCTGAGCAGTGTCAGTAATAATGCATGGGGGCGACAGGGCCAGAGTCAGGCACACTCAAAATTTCTTTAGAAATTTTCTAGTTATTATTATTATTCTTACGCCCTTTTTTTGGCTCGCTTCTCCTCCCAGAGTTTTTGTCACACACACACAAAACGGGTATCAAAACGACCGGCTCGGCCGGGAATCGTGTGCTATGTCTTTTCTAAGAGATTCACGTGTTTTTCGCGAATTTATTCGCGAAAAACTGAGAATAATTTCCCATAAAGAATGAATGGGGAGGCCCGAAGAAAAATAAATTTCAACAGACATTTTCAACAATGAACTGCTCTGGCATACTTTCACCGAGAGACTTCATTTAAAAACTAAAAACGGAGGTATGCTTGCCTTCTCTTCATGGATTCACTACACTCATCGACAGCTTTTACCGTTTTTAAACTATCAAGGCTCAAAGTTGAGCAGGTTTTTAGTCAAATTTCTGGGTTTATAATGGGTGTGTATGTGGCGGAATGTTTTTGCTAGAGTGGATGACATCATCAGCTAGAGTGAGGAGCAGGGAGAAAAATCTGTGAAAAAATAAAACGTATTTCACTACCGTGGGCTCAAATGCCCCACTACAGACACCAAGTATACATAAAACGTAGGAAAATTCGAGGTAATCGCACTGATACCACTGTTGTAGCTGTCGCTCGTATAGTTTTGGGTCCCTACACGTTAATTGATCGACTACTCCCATCCACAGCCTCATTCACTCCCATGGTTTTTGAAGCAGAGAATTTACCGGAAGGAGCAGGGCGCACCTGTGCTTGCTCTGACTCTCGAGGCCAAAGTTTATACAATTTTCGCCTGAAACTTGGCACAGACATTATACACACGATGAGCATTCTTCTGGTCATTTCAGATTTTGGTTTCCAGGCATACCTTGAGGGTTTTTTGGCCCCTTTTCCAGGGGGATCATTCAGACATATACTGTGCATTTCAGTGAGACAGACATGCTGCATGAACACCTGTGTCTAATTAATGAGACCTGCAGCTCACCCTGCTTGAGGAGGAGGGGGGGGGGGGGGGGGGGGGCGCACACACACGCACACACACACACACAGTAACATAGACACACATGTAACCCAGAAAAAAAACATGTGTATTAAAAAGGTATATTTTATATCTAAAAGAGAGAGAGAATATGTGAGTTAAAAGACTGTCAAATTCATGAAGAAAAGACTATTTGTGGTTATTCTTGTAGAAAAACTAGGGGAACTTTAATTTGAAAGGGATGAGTTGTGGTCCCGATCTGTCATACAGTCGGAGGAGCAGACGCGGTCTGTAATCCCACCTGACGCAGGTTCACATTTCGTCGTAGCCTCTAGAAGGAGCAAGAGGAAGCATGTTCTGGACACGGTCTTAATGTCAGGACGGAGAAAACATAAAAGTGGATAAACTCCCCGGACGACCACGATCTGCAGGAGTGCAGTTGGAGGATTCGCTCGGGTGGAGAATCGCAGCGGTGAGAGATCGTCCTGCTGTGCTAATGCTAAGTGCTAAAACGCTAATTCTACAAGCTAAACGGCTAACTCCGTGAGCTAAGTACTAGCTCAATGCTAATATCGGAGCGCTAGCTCCGGGGCTAATCAGCACTGCCAGTCACACCAAGCTCTGATGTAACAATTTTGTCTAGCTTTTACTTGAGTTATGGTGTGCCATGTGTGTGACTGTGAACATATTTGTTTATTTTAAGCACATTAAGTTATGGTTTCTTACTGTGAACATTACAAGAGTTTACATTTTGGTTATTTGTGATAATTAATGTTAATTGCTATGTTAATAGCATATATATATATATATATGTGATGGTACTGTTGGAAAAATAATCATTTGGTATCATAATATACTTTGAATTATTCACCTTTTGCTACTGAGAAATTGTGATCTTATTTTGCAATACAAGTTAGTTAAAGCACTTATCCTCTACATAATATAGAGACAATTTAAAGTGATTTATGTACAATAATTCATAATTTAAGATCTGAGAAATTGAAGAAATATGTTCTGATCCTACTTATTGTAGGTCAGGTTTTTGAGGAACCCTTGGATTTGGATAGAGCCTGTCTGGAGGACGGAGCCAGAGAGAGACGTTGATGGCGAGCCGGACCCTGGAGGATCTTAGACGTACACCGTGAATTGAATCCTTTTGCTCACTTTTACACATACACACACACCCACACAACCGTGTGGCTGGACTGACACCTAAAGGGTGCACATATATTGAAGTGAACAGAACAATAAGAAAAACCACACGCAGCTGCGAAAACCTTTATTTTGTTTGTTATTCTCTATACCTACCCGGGTAAGGCTGTTGTATGTATTTCATGTGTTTTATTATTCTCCCCAGCTTCATATTAAAATAGGGGAGCATTGTTCTCATTAACAAAAAGAGCCACAGTGTCGTGTCGTTCTTGTGCATCAGTTGGTTACACCTGGGCTCCGTAGTCGAATTTAAATCTTCTGTTTCTTATTCTGGCCATTAGTTAAAGTTATTATTATCATTACTAATACTTTTCTGCTTCAGAAGGGTTACACACACACACACACACACACACACACACACACATACACACACACACACACACCCACTGATAACACTGTTGAAGCTGTCTCTGTTATAAATGTGTCTAAATATACATGTTAACAATGACTATTTGAGGTGTGCTTTTTAAACACAGAACCCCGGCAACAGCCCACTCGTCACTTCCAAAATTTCTTTTCTAGTACTGAATTTGCTGAGCAGTGTCAGTAATAATGCATGGGGGCGACAGGGCCAGAGTCAGGCACACTCAAAATTTCTTTAGAAATTTTCTAGTTATTCTTACGCCCTTTTTTTGCATCGCTTCTCCTCCCAGAGTTTTTGTCACACACACACAAAACGGGTATCAAAACGACCGGCTCGGCCGGGAATCGTGTGCTATGTCTTTTCTAAGAGATTCACGTGTTTTTCGCGAATTTATTCGCGAAAAACTGAGAATAATTTCCCATAAAGAATGAATGGGGAGGCCCGAAGAAAAATAAATTTCAACAGACATTTTCAACAATGAACTGCTCTGGCATACTTTCACCGAGAGACTTCATTTAAAAACTAAAAACGGAGGTATGCTTGCCTTCTCTTCATGGATTCACTACACTCATCGACAGCTTTTACCGTTTTTAAACTATCAAGGCTCAAAGTTGAGCAGGTTTTTAGTCAAATTTCTGGGTTTATAATGGGTGTGTATGTGGCGGAATGTTTTTGCTAGAGTGGATGACATCATCAGCTAGAGTGAGGAGCAGGGAGAAAAATCTGTGAAAAAATAAAACGTATTTCACTACCGTGGGCTCAAATGCCCCACTACAGACACCAAGTATACATAAAACGTAGGAAAATTCGAGGTAATCGCACTGATACCACTGTTGTAGCTGTCGCTCGTATAGTTTTGGCTGTGTACACGCTAATTGATCGACTACTCCCATCCACAGCCTCATTCACTCCCATGGTTTTTGAAGCAGAGAATTTACCGGAAGGAGCAGGGCGCACCTGTGCTTGCTCTGACTCTCGAGGCCAAAGTTTATACAATTTTCACCTGAAACTTGGCACAGACATTATACACACAATGAGCATTCTTCTGGTCATTTAGATTTTGGTTTCCAGGCATACCTTGAGGGTTTTTTGGCCCCTTTTCCAGGGGGATCATTCAGACATATACTGTGCATTTCAGTGAGACATACTGCTGCATGAACACCTGTGTCTAATTAATGAGACCTGCAGCTCACCCAGGTTGCTTGGCAACTGCTTGAGGAGGAGGGGGGGAGGGGTCAGCAGACAAGCCGAGCGACAGCTTGAACTTGTCTGTGTTAAATGTGCGCACAGACAGACAGACAGACAGACAGACACACACACACACACACACACACACACACACACACACACACAGACACAGACAGTAACACACACACAGACAGTAACACACACACACACACATATATGTATATATATATATGTATGTATGTACATGTTAGTGCTCTTTATTCAGAAAACCCTCATGCGTCGCGTCATTACTGTTAGCCACTAATATATGCCTGTTAGTTCTGCCTGTTAGTGGCGCCACCATTATTGTTTGCCACTAAGAATGAAATACATTATAATTGCTAACTTGGTAATGCTAACATGCGCTGGTGCAGGATTAACAGGATCTTGTACTATTACAATTTTTTTTTTTTTTTGAGATTCAACTCATTTAGAACATTTCTACAGACACAAGCATGCACACACACACACACACACACACACACACAGACAGACAGACAGACAGACGCGCACACACACACACACGCACACACACACAGACACAGACAGACAGACAGACACACGCACACACACACAGACAGACACACGCACACACACACACACAGACAGACAGACAGACAGACAGACAGACAGACAGACACACGCACACACACACACACACACAGACAGTAACACACACACAGACAGATATACACACAGACACACTTTTAGGCTGTAAAGACATGCTATTTGCAAACATTAGCGACCAATGCTAAAATTAGTGCTAATTAACATTAGCCACTAGGAATTAAATACATGTTGATTGATGTTGATAACATGCTAATGCTAACATGTTAATGCTAACATGCTAATGCTAACATGCTAATGCTTACATGTTAATGTTAACTGCTAGCGCATCAGTGTTAACATGTGCATGCTAACATGTTAATGCTAACATGCTAATGTTAACATGCTAATGCTAACATGCTAATGTTAACTGCTAGCGCATCAGTGTTAACATGTGCATGCTAACATGCTAATGTTAACATGCTAATGCTGAAATGTTAATGCTAACATGCTACTGCTAACATGCTAAAGCTAACTGCTAGCCCATCAGTGTTAACATGTGCATGCTAACATGCTAATGCTAAGATGCTAATGCTAACTGCTAGCGCATCAGTGTTAACATGCTAATGCTAACATGCTAGTACTAACATGTTAATGTTAACATGCTAATGCTAACGTGCTAATGTTAACTGCTAGCGCATCAGTGTTAACATGCTAATGTTAACTGCTAGCCGTCAGTGTTAACATGTTAATGTTAACATGCTAATGCTAACATGCTAATGTTAACATGCTAATGCTACCTGCTAGCTCATCAGTGTTAACATGCTAATGCTGACATGCTAATGTGAACATGCTAATGCTAACATGGTAATGCTAACTGCTATTGCATCAGTGTTAACATGTGCATGCTAACATGTTAATGCTAACATGCTAATGTTAACATGCTAATGCTAACATGCTAATGTTAACTGCTAGCGCATCAGTGTTAACATGTGCATGCTAACATGCTAATGTTAACATGCTAATGCTGAAATGTTAATGCTAACATGCTACTGCTAACATGCTAAAGCTAACTGCTAGCCCATCAGTGTTAACATGTGCATGCTAACATGCTAATGCTAAGATGCTAATGCTAACTGCTAGCGCATCAGTGTTAACATGCTAATGCTAACATGCTAGTACTAACATGTTAATGTTAACATGCTAATGCTAACGTGCTAATGTTAACTGCTAGCGCATCAGTGTTAACATGCTAATGTTAACTGCTAGCCGTCAGTGTTAACATGTTAATGTTAACATGCTAATGCTAACATGCTAATGTTAACATGCTAATGCTACCTGCTAGCTCATCAGTGTTAACATGCTAATGCTGACATGCTAATGTGAACATGCTAATGCTAACATGCTAATGCTAACTGCTATTGCATCAGTGTTAACATGTGCATGCTAACATGTTAATGCTAACATGCTAATGCTAACATGCTAATGTTAACTGCTAGCGCATCAGTGTTAACATGTGCATGCTAACATGCTAATGTTAACATGCTAATGCTGAAATGTTAATGCTAACATGCTACTGCTAACATGCTAAAGCTAACTGCTAGCCCATCAGTGTTAACATGTGCATGCTAACATGCTAATGCTAAGATGCTAATGCTAACTGCTAGCGCATCAGTGTTAACATGCTAATGCTAACATGCTAATGTTAACTGCTAGCGCATCAATGTTAACATGCGCATGTTAACATGCTAATGCTAACATGCTAATGCTAACATGCTAATGTTAACTGCTAGCGCATCTGTGTTAACATGTGCATGCTAACATGCTAATGTTAACATGCTAATGCTAACATGCTAATGCTAACATGCTAATGCTAACTGCTAGCGCATCAGTGTTAACATGCTAATGTTAACATGTTAATGCTAACATGCTAATGCTAACAGAACCCCAGCAACAGCCCACTCGTCACTCTCAAAATTTCTTTTCTAGTACTGAATTTGCTGAGCAGTGTCAGTAATAATGCATGGGGGCGACAGGGCCAGAGTCAGGCACACTCAAAATTTCTTTAGAAATTTTCTAGTTATTATTATTCTTCCACCCTTTTTTTGGCTCGCTTCTCCTCCCAGAGTTTTTGTCACACACACACAAAACGGGTATCAAAACGACCGGCTCGGCCGGGAATCGTGTGCTATGTCTTTTCTAAGAGATTCGCGTGTTTTTCGCGAATCTCTTAATTTCCCATAAAGAATGAATGGGGAGGCCCGAAGAAAAATAAATTTCAATAGACATTTTCAACAATGAACAGCTCTGGCATACTTTCACCGAGAGACTTCATTTAAAATTTAAAACGGAGGTATGCTTGCCTTCTCTTCATGGATTCACTACACTCATCGACAGCTTTTACCGTTTTTAAACTATCAAGGCTCAAAGTTGAGCAGGTTTTTAGTCAAATTTCTGGGTTTATAATGGGTGTGTATGTGGCGGAATGTTTTTGCTAGAGTGGATGACATCATCAGCTAGAGTGAGGAGCAGGGAGAAAAATCTGTGAAAAAATAAAACGTATTTCACTACCGTGGGCTCAAATGCCCCACTACAGATACGATGTATACATAAAACGTAGGAAAATTCGAGGTAATCGCACTGATACCACTGTTGTAGCTGTCGCTTGTATAGTTTTGGGTCCCTACACGTTGATTGATCGACTACTCCCATCCACAGCCTCATTCACTCCCATGGTTTTTGAAGCAGAGAATTTACCGGAAGGAGCAGGGCGCACCTGTGCTTGCTCTGACTCTGGAGGCCAAAGTTTATACAATTTTCACCTGAAACTTGGCACAGACATTATACACACGATGAGCATTCTTCTGGTCATTTAGATTTTGGTTTCGAGGCATACCTTGAGGGTTTTTTGGACCCTCTTCCAGGGGGATCATTCAGACATATACTGTGCATTTCAGTGAGACATACATGCTGCATCGAGCACCTGTGTCTAATTAATGAGACCTGCAGCTCACCCAGGTTGCTTGGCAACCTCACCCTGCTTGAGGAGGAGGGGGGGAGGGCGCACACACACACACACACACACACACACACACACACGCACACACACGCACACACAGACACACAGACAGACAGACACACACACACACACACACACAGACAGACAGACACACACACACAGACAGACAGACAGACAGACAGACAGACACACACACACACACACACAGACAGACAAACAGACAGACAGACAGACACACGCACACACACACACACAGACAGACAGACACACGCACACACACACACGCACACACAAAGACAGTAACACACACACACACAGTAACACACACACACACACACACACACACACACACACACACACACAGTAACACAGACACACACACACACACACACACACACAGTAACATAGACACACATGTAACCCAGATAAAAAAACATGTGTATTAAAAAGGTATATTTTATATCTAAAAGAGAGAGAGAATATGTGAGTTAAAAGACTGTCAAATTAATGAAGAAAAGACTATTTGTGGTTATTCTTGTAGAAAAACTAGGGGAACTTTAATTTGAAAGGGATGAGTTGTGGTCCCGATCTGTCATACAGTCGGAGGAGCAGACGCAGTCTGTAATCCCACCTGACGCAGGTTCACATTTCGCCGTAGCCTCTAGAAGGAGCAAGAGGAAGCATATTCTGGACACGGTCTTAATGTCAGGACGGAGAAAACATAAAAGTTGATAAACTGGAAAAAAGTGATTAAAAACTCGGACAAAACCAAAGGAGGAATCTCCCCGGACGACCACGATCTGCAGGAGTGCAGTTGGAGGATTCGCTCGGGTGGAGAATCGCAGCGGTGAGAGATCATCCTGCTGTGCTAATGCTAAGTGCTAAAACGCTAATTCTACAAGCTAAACGGCTAACTCCGTGAGCTAAGTACTAGCTCAATGCTAATATCGGAGCGCTAGCTCCGGGGCTAATCAGCACTGCCAGTCACACCAAGCTCTGATGTAACAATTTTGTCTAGCTTTTACTTGAGTTATGGTGTGCCATGTGTGTGACTGTGAACATATTTGTTTATTTTAAGCACATTAAGTTATGGTTTCTTACTGTGAACATTACAAGAGTTTACATTTTGGTTATTTGTGATAATTAATATGTTAATTGCTATGTTAATAGCATATATATATGTGATGGTACTGTTCGAAAAATAATCATTTGGTATCGTAATATACTTTGAATTATTCACCTTTTGCTACTGAGAAATTGTGATCTTAATTTGCAATACAAGTTAGTTAAAGCACTTATCCTCTACATAATATAGAGACAATTTCAAGTGATTTATGTACAATAATTCATAATTTAAGATCTGAGAAATTGAAGAAATATGTTCTGATCCTACTTATTGTAGGTCAGGTTTTTGAGGAACCCTTGGATTTGGATAGAGCCTGTCTGGAGGACGGAGCCAGAGAGAGACGTTGATGGCGAGCCGGACCCTGGAGGATCTTAGACGTACACCGTGAATTGAATCCTTTTGCTCACTTTTACACATACACACACACCCACACAACCGTGTGGCTGGACTGACACCTAAAGGGTGCACATGTAGTGAAGTGAACAGAACAATAAGAAAAACCACACGCAGCTGCGAAAACCTTTATTTTGTTTGTTATTCTCTATACCTACCCGGGTAAGGCTGTTGTATGTATTTCATGTGTTTTATTATTCTCCCCAGCTTCATATTAAAATAGGGGAGCATTGTTCTCATTAACAAAAAGAGCCACAGTGTCGTGTCGTTCTTGTGCATCAGTTGGTTACACCTGGCCATTAGTTAAAGTTATTATTATCATTACTAATACTTTTCTGCTTCAGAAGGGTTACACACACACACACACACACACACACACACACACACACAGCAACACAGACACACACACACCCACTGATAACACTGTTGAAGCTGTCTCTGTTATAAATGTGTCTAAATATACATGTTAAAAATGACTATTTGAGGTGTGCTTTTTAAACACAGAACCCCGGCAACAGCCCACTCGTCACTTCCAAAATTTCTTTTCTAGTACTGAATTTGCTGAGCAGTGTCAGTAATAATGCATGGGGGCGACAGGGCCAGAGTCAGGCACACTCAAAATTTCTTTAGAAATTTTCTAGTTATTATTATTTTTCTTCTTCCGTACGTTTTTTGGCCTCTAACTACTCCTACTAATTTTGTCCCACAAAAATAAAAATTATACCACTAGATTCAGCTCATTCATGCCACAGCTGCTATTACTTTTCTACATTCTACTATTAATATTCTACAAATTATTCAACTTTTTCTGCAAATAATTTCCTATTTAAAATGCATTACACAAACTTCAAATCATTCTACAAAACTTCTACAAACATTCTACAATTTCAACAACTTGTACTACTACTACAGACTTCATTCAAATTTCAAATTCTACACAAACTCTTCAACTATTAAACTCGTATTTAACTTTTTTCAAAATCTTTTACCGTTTTTAAACTATCAAGGCTCAAAGTTCAGCAGGTTTTAATCAAATTTCTGGGTTTATAATGGGTGTGTATGTGGTTTCCTAGAGTGATGACATCATCAGCTAGAGTGAGGAGCAGGGAGAAAAATCACTAAAAAAATAAAACGTATTTCACTACCGTGCCCTCAAATGCCCCACTACAGACACGATGTATACATAGAAGCGTAGGAAAATTCAAGGTATTAGCACTGATACCACTGTTGTAGCTGTCGCTTGTATAGTTTTGGGTCCCTACACGTTGATTGATCGACTACTCCCATCCACAGCCTCATTCACTCCCATGGTTTTTGAAGCAGAGAATTTACCGGAAGGAGCAGGGCGCACCTGTGCTTGCTCTGACTCTCGAGGCCAAAGTTTATACAATTTTCACCTGAAACTTGGCACAGACATTATACACACGATGAGCATTCTTCTGGTCATTTAGATTTTGGTTTCGAGGCATACCTTGAGGGTTTTTTTGGCCCTCTTTGAGGGGGATCATTCAGACATATACTGTGCATTTCAGTGAGACATACATGCTGCATGGAACACCTGTGTCTAATTAATGAGACCTGCAGCTCACCCAGGTTGCTTGGCAACCTCACCCTGCTTGAGGAGGAGGGGGGAGGGGTCAGCAGACAAGCCGAGCGACAGCCATTTTTGTAGTTCTTGGCACTTCATTTGAACTTGTCTGTGTAAAATGTGCGCACACACACACACACACACACACACACACACACACACACACACACACACAGACAGTAACACACACACACACACACACACACACAGATATTGTACTATTATTTTACTCAATTCTACAATAATATTCTACAAATTATTCAACTTTTTCTACAAATATTTTACCATTTCAAATCCATCATACAAACTTCAAATCTTTATACAGACCTACAATTTAAATGACTTCTACTTTACTACAGACTTAATTCAAACTACACATTTTAACAGGATCTTGTACTATTACACTTTTAATCTTATTTTTTTTAGATTCAACTCATTTAGAACATTTCTACAGACACAAGCATGCACACACACACACACACACACACACACACACACACACACACACAGAGAGATCTTGTACTATTATTTTACTCAATTCTACTATTAATATTCTACAAATTATTCAACTTTTTCTACAAATATTTTACCATTTCAAATCCATCATACAAACTTCAAATCTTTATACAGACCTACAATTTAAATGACTTCTACTTTACTACAGACTTAATTCAAACTACACATTTTAACAGGATCTTGTACTATTACACTTTCTACAGACACAAGCATGCACACACACACACAGACACTGAACAGGCGCTCAGTAAACAGATCGACATCATTGTGTTCAAACAATAAAAATCTGCTGATCTACGATCAATACAGGCTGAGCTGCACACCTGGACAGGTGAGCTCACCCTGGTTGCTTGGCAACCTCAAGCATGCCTTTGACTAACTTTATTGAAGTCTGTGTATGATATCAGACTATCAAGACTACATTTTTAATGTCGGCCATTTTATCCTTGTCTCTCACAAACACAAACACATAGATAGAACAACAAAAAATAAAAATAAAAAACGAATTAAGCGGGTTCTTCATTGTCGGGTTCTTCAATTTCACAAATCACTGCGGGGATCGCTGGGTAAGTTTGTCAGCACTTCCAGAAATGCGGTGGCAACAACTAGCATCTCCATCGCGCACACAGACACTGTGGCAGAGCCTAGCTGGCTACTATAAAGGTAGATTAGTGCCATATATCTGAAGAAGAGCAGACTATGATTTGCACTTGTAAAACCCGCAATTCGCAACTTGTGAACGCGCATCTCAGAGTTTGTAAGTGTAACTTCAGATCCACACATCTGCAAAAAGCAAACTGCAAGCATATTTGACAACTTGTGAAAGCGCATCTTCGAATTTGCACTTGTAACTTCAGATCTGCAAAGCTGCACAACATGATTTGCATGCGCAGGTTCCTATTTGCTCGCTCAGTTGCGTCATCCTTCTCACGTGAATTTTGGCACGATTCTCTCGGATGGATTTGAAGGAAACGATTTGCGCGCAGAGACCAGGAATGCCTGTTTTACCACTCTTGTCCAAAAGGTGGCAGTGTGGTTATTGGATAATATATCAATAAACGGCTCAGTTTTATTTTTATTTTTTATTATTGCAATAAGACAGAGTATTACAATGACACGTGACAGGTAGAACAGAAATTGCTGATCATTACATCAAGATAAAGTCAGTAAAAAAAAAAAAACATACATAGACATACAAGAGGAATATATCTTAAAGAACATTTAGAAGCTTTGTATTTTTCTTATTATGTACAAGTTTAAGAGATTTGAGAAGAGAGGAAATTTTTAAAATAAAAATATCAAAGAGAGGTTGATTCTTTTGCCATTTCTGTTTATGAATGAAAAATTTGGCTTGTAGAACATAAAAGTTAACTAAAAATTCAAATGATGAATCTGTAGAGTTCTCATAATAAAAGAAGATGTCTTTGAGAGTGAAGACATAATGGCCCTGTTGTGCAAAAAGGTGAAAACTAAGGTCTATTAGAAATTTCTTAACAGTATCGCACTCAAAAAATAAATGTGTTTCATCTTCCTTATTACAAAAAGAGCAATGTAAATCTAGGTCTATGTCAGTATATTTTGAAATATTAACATTTGTAGGGTAAATCTTGTGGAGAATCTTAAAATGGACTTAATAAACGGCTCAGTGGTGGTGGTGGGTGGCTGGCCATGACTCTTGGTCTACGACACGGCGCCATGAGAACATGGAGAGAAGTGTTCAACAACGTGTAAGTAACATTATGGTTTACACGTTGTTGAACACTTCTCTCCGTGTTCTCGTGGCGCCGTGTGTCACAGACCATGATTCATGGACAGCCGTTTATTGAGATAATCCCCGACTTTTGCATGGCCAATAACCACACTGCCACCTCTTGGACAAGAGTGGTAGAACAGGCATTCCCTGGTCTCTGCGCGCAAATCGTTTCCTTCAAATCCATCCGAGAGAATCGTGCCAAAATTCACGTGAGAAGGATGACGCAACTGAGCGAGCAAATAGGAACCTGCGCATGCAAATCATGTTGTGCAGCTTTGCAGATCTAAAGTTACAAGTGCAAATTCGAAGATGCGCTTTCACAAGTTGTGAAATATGCTTGCAGTTTGCTTTTTGCAGATGTGTGGATCTGAAGTTACACTTACAAACTCTGAGATGCGCGTTCACAAGTTGCGAATTACGGGTTTTACAAGTGCAAATCATAGTCTGCTCTTCTTCAGATATATGGCACTAATCTACCTTCATAGCTTCTACAACAGCAAGACTAAGGTGCGCACTGAGGATGACGGTGAAGTCCAAGGTGAGAAATGAGGATAATAAGTAGGGTATCTGTGGTTGACAAATATTTTATAATGACGCTTGTGCCCAATTCAGATGAGCTGGACCACATTATCAATTTTGTTGCAGCGCTCCGAGTCCGAGAGTTGAAGATACTAGAGAGATAATCCCAAAGGGAACAACTACAGCAATAAAAACACTTCATTACCTCAAAGGGATTGAAGGAAGGAACTTTCCCTAACTGTGAGATTGCGCTCCGGATCCTATTGACTTTTCCAGTAACGGTGACATCGGGCGAGCAAAGCTTTTCAAAGCTAAAACTAATTAAAAACTATTTGCGCACCTCCATGTCACAGGAGAGACGGTGCGGGCTTGCCGTGCTATCAACTGAAAAGGACATTGCATCTAAACTGGATTATAGAGATCTTATTGCTGAGTTTGCGGCCAAAAAGGCAAGGAAAGTGACTCTGAAGTGATTAGTTTCTGCGCAATTTACGCATGGCGAGTCCATCTTATTTCTTGGGGTTAGTGTTGTGAATAAGTTAAATAATAATTCAAATAAGTTGTGTATAGTTGTAAATAATGAATGTATATATTGAATACAAAGTGTCCTAATCTGCTTGTTTAAAATGTCAAGATGCCAAAAATAAAGTGACTGAACTGACTTTTCCAGTTGTCTTTTCCTTTGAATTAAATGGCAAAAAGTCATAGCTGAGACTATGTGCATGATTATGCTGTATTATTCTACTTGATGAATGTATTGCAGCGAGATTATGCGTGCAATAGAACTAGAAATAGGTGCGTCCGTGTGACTGTTATTCATACACAATTACGCCCCCCCCCCATATGTAAGGGCGCGTGCATGCCCGTTAGCAGCGGCGGTAATTTTTAAGGTCTTCTTCGCTTTGAACCTGCCGTTCAGTGGTCAGTGGTAGAGAGAGGTAAGGGCGCGTGCATGCCCGTTAGCAGCGGCGGGAATTTTTAAGGTCTTCTTCGCTTTGAACCTGCCGTTCAGTGGTCAGTGGTAGAGAGAGGTGAGGAAGAAGAAAGAAGAGAAAAGGGAAAAAACAGAACTTGAGAGAGGTGGGTGTTTTTTTTTTGTAAAATTAACTGATAATTCATAAAATGACCTACAGATAACTTTATCTTACAGTATGGGTAGGTTGTTATGGACATTACACATTTTATGTACTGAAGCCTTCATTTTAAATACCTAGCATAACTTCAGACTGTCTGGGCTGTTCATTTATGCTAAACAAATGTGTGTTTTGAGAACAAAATTATTAGAGAAATAAGTCAGAGATTTTGCCACGTGTGATTAGCTGCCATTTTAATGGATACTACTAAATACATTTTCAGTTTGTCTAATACTGGGACTGCTAAGTAAGTAAGCATAGATAGATAGATAACGGAGAGGGCTCGTGCATGCCCTTTAGTAGTGGTGGGAAGTTTAAATGTCTTCTTGGCTTTGAACCTGCCGTTCCCTGTCCTTGGCAGAGAAAAGAGAAGAGAAGAGAAGAGAAGAGAAGAGAAGAGAAGAGAAGAGAAGAGACAAAAAAGGCAAAAACCAGAACTTGAGGTGGGTGTTTTTTTTGTTGTTTTATTTGTAAAAATTAAGGGATAATTCATAAAATGACCTAAAGATAACTTTATCTTACAGTATGGGTAGGTTGTTATGGACCTTACACATTTTGTGTACTAAAGCCTTAATTTTAAATACCTATCTTAACTTCAGTGTTTTGAGAACAAAATTAAGAAAAAAATAAGTCAGAACTTTACAACGTACACATACAAAGTATTAGGGCCACATTTTTAAAAATTGAATTAATTACAAGATTAAAGTTGTTATTAAATATGGCGAGAACTATATTTAATAACTTTAATCTTGTAATTAATTCCATTTTTTTATTTTAAAAAATGTGGCCCTAATACTCCGTCGTAGATAATAATAATAATAATAATAATAATAATAATAATAATAATAATAATAATAATAATAATAATTACTTCCAGGAGAAACAGAGAAATATTAGCATTAACATAACTCTTTCTGTGTTTGTTCATTTCAGAATGTCATTGACAAAGGTTCTACAGACCAGGCCAGACAACCCCTCAAACCAACCCCCAACCATCAGGGTTGCTGTAGTGTGTATACAGGACACTTTAAAGGTGGTCACATGGGACTTTGACAGCTACGACAATGTAAGGCCAGCCTGCCAAAAACAAAACAAAACTGCCATAATTACGGATGGCAATGAAACCACAAAAATTACGATTTTTCAAGGGTTCTGCGAAGGGCTTAAAGAAGGCACATATTTTTTAAAAGGCTATGTGCTGAGGGGGGAGCGCCCTCCCTACTCAATAAACATAATTAAAAGTACCAGGTTCTTCAGAACCACACCTCTGCAATTCCCAGAACACATAAGGGATAGAGCGAAACTGATGCTGCAACCAGCCTCTGCGCTGACACCCCTGGCCTCAAGGGAGTTGAGGGGGTTGCTCACAGTGGAGGGAGTGGTGCTGAAGGTCAGTTAATTATTTTATTGGTGAGGTAATTTATTAATTGCCTTAATAAATCAATACAAATATTGTTCATATTGTGGTCTTGGTAGTATAAAAAGTTTAATCAACTCCAACACATTATTATCTCTGTTCAGATATCGGATATTAAAAGGACAGTTTTGGGGAACGCGGCACAGCTAGTGCCAATGCGCACAGTCCTCCTACAAGAGGTAGGTTCTACATGGCAGCTACTGTTTTGGGCAGAGTGTGTGTGTGTGTGTGTGTGTGTGCGTGCGTGCGTGCGTGCGTGCGTGCGTGCGTGCGTGTGGATCTAAATTGGATTCAAGTAAACTACTGAGTAAATGTAGCCTACAATATCTGGGACATGAGAGTCTATTTTATAAGGGCGCAGTGTCAGCCTACAGCTGTGTCATTTAAGATCAAACACTAAATCTAACACTAAATTGAAAGACATAGTTATATGGATTACTGAATATTATTGGCTAAGAGAGAACAAAAATAATCCATATATATTTTGTGTAATCTTTTTTAAAGGACAACACACGGGTGACCCTGTCACTATGGAGAGAGGCGGCAGTCTTCCCTCTGACACTAGGCTCACAAATAAGGGTGAGCCATGTCAGAGGGACAATGGCCGGGTACGGGTACTGTTTAACCAGTACCAATTACACAACAATTGAGGTAGGTTGTGTGTTCTTTTTTTGTACGGACACCAAAGACAGGAACTGACAGGAACAGACAGACAGAGAGACAGACAGACAGACAGACAGACAGACAGACAGACAGACAGACAGACAGACAGACAGACATTTCATACGTGTCTGGATTTTGAGTGATTATTGTGAATGCTCTGATAATGAATGAAGGAATAAATAAATAAATAAATAAATCTTGCTTCATGGTTTGTTGCCATAAACTATTGTGTAAACATATTTTTTTCTCTGATATAGAGGATGGATAGATACAATTCAGGCACTAGACTTAACTTCTATTGAGATAATGGAATGGGGAAAGAAATGTGATTATGTCTTTCACAAATCTGTGTCCTAAAACATGCTTGGGACATTTCTATTTGAGCTATTGTTTCTTTCCTATAGGTCACAACCTCTTCTTTAACAACTGGTGTTTTGGGAGCTACGCCATTGGAAGATAAGGGCATGCTAAAGGTCCTCACTGAAGGAGATGGACTCTTAGAGATCAGGGAGGACCTCCTTTGGAAGAGAAACTAATGGAATTAGAAAGCCCACCCTTAATGGTGAATTTTAAAGTTATTGGTAAAAAAGTTTTGAGTGCAGAGGTGCTTCAGGCAGAGGTGTAGGCAGGCGCAGACACACGCATTTTGTAAATAGTTCACACACACACACACACACACACACACACACACACACACACACACACACACACACACACACACACACACTTTGTAAATTGTTCATCATTTTGTTATGTATAACACACACACACACACACACATTTTGTAAATAGTTCACACACACACACACACACACACACACACACACACACACACACACACACACACAGAGTTTGTAAATAGTTCATCATTTTGTTATGTATAACACACACACACACACACACACACACATTTTGTAAATAGTTTCGCAACGTTTGCTACTGTTTAAAGTTTTCTTTACTACTTCAATATTGTTGATTGTGATGACTGCTGTTGTGTTCAGAATAAATGTTTTGATTGTATTAATACTTCCATTTTTTTAAATGCCTTTGGACCCACTTTTGACATACAAAAAATACAGACAATATAGATGAAGCAATCTATTCACTTCCAGAGATGTATGAAGTACTTGTATAAAGGAGTGGAGTAGTAGTACAAGTGCTATATCAAAAAACTGACTTGAGTAGAAGTTGAAGTGTTCTTTAAACACCATACTTAAGTGAAAGTACAAAAGTATTCAAAATATTTAGTACTTAAGTATTGTAAGTAGAAGTATGTAAAAAATGCTACTTAAATACTGAAAGTAAAAGTACAAGTACTGTGATTTCCATTTCCATGGTCTGTGAATGCGTCTGAATAAATGCGAGAGCGGAGCGGGGAGTGGGGGCAAGTGCGAGAGACCTCCTGGGTGAGTCAGGTGTATGAGGTACAGCACACGAGCGAGGTTGATGTGTGAGACCTGGACTGTTCTGTTGTTTTTTTGGCGTGGTTACGACTGACAGTCACCGAGTCCTGTTACCAAACCGTTCAGCCATAAATGCAGGTTTGCTCAATAACACCTTGTCATTCATCACACGTCGACGCTGGACGCTACAATAGTAACGAGTAACGATTTAGCACAAAAAAAAATCATAATATGACATGCAGCAAGAGTGCCACGGCCGGGATGCGAACCGGCGTCCCACGGTTCAAAATGCATCAGGTAGCAGTGCACTTAACCACTAAGCTACCATAACAGAGGAATATCATGGTTGTATCTATGATATATAGATGTCTACAATAAATGTAAAGGTGTGTTGGAGCAGGGAACATCTAAAACATGCAGGGCAGTGGTCCCCGAGGACCAGGGTTGAGAAACACTGCTTTACACGACATAATTCTGGGTTATCTCAAGAAAATTAACTCGTTATCACGAGAAATCGGACAAAGTAAAATTTATAAATTCATGACCGCTTAGGGCTTCAGTACTATGGTACACTGCAGGCTATGTATATAAATACACACATTTTGTCTCATTTTACAAGCTTTTGCGTCTGATACCAGAATGTCCGAGTGTCCCTGAACGCATCAATTAATTTTTACTGCGCTACTGCGGAGCACCTGCCACTGTGTTTGCAAGTGTGAGAAGGTGAGTAACTTTAATTTCTCTGTTAACGTTAACATTTTATACAGCGCAAATATGCTTTTGGTGTTTTTAAAACTGTATTAAAGTGCTTGTCTAAGGCAGCATGCATGTAATTTCGAAATATGTATCTGTGTAGGCATTGCAAAAACGTTATTGTTGGCTAATAAGTGGCCATATTAACGCAAGCGGCGATGCTAACGCGACGAAGCTAACTCAACCATAGCCATGATAGCCATACAATATTAATAATATTAGAAATAATATAAATATAGCAAATTAGCACTGTTAAACAGTTAAACAGTGAAAAGAGCCTCCCTCCTTCCCACCCAATTGCCGGGCCCTAATCAGAGCAGAGCAGTTAGGCGCAGGTGTGTGTGTATGTGTTTGCGCGTTATTGTTGGCTAATAAGTGGCCATATAAGTGCGGTGATGCTAACTCGACGAAGCTAAGTCAACCATAGCCATGATAGCTATACAATATTATAATAAGATAATACTTTATTGATCCCACAGTGGGGAAATTCACTTATTACAGCAGCGGCGTTCAGTGTACATATTTACAGAAAGTACTAACACAGTGTACATATTTACAGAAAGTACTAACACAGTGTACATATTTACAGAAAGTACTAGAGCAAACCGGAAAAACGGGCATGTACAAGAGACTACAACATGGTCATGTGCAGGTGTTGTACAGTCTCACAGCAGCAGGGATGAAGGACCTGCGGAACCTCTCCTTCTTACACCGTGGGTGTATCAGTCTGCTGCTGAAGGAGCTGCTCAGAGACCCCACAGTGTCGTGTAGGGGGTGAGAGGGGTTGTCCATGATGGATGTCAGCTTAGCTAACATCCTCCTCTCACCCGCCTCCTCTGTCGAGTCCAGAGGACAGTCCAGGACAGAGCTCGCTCTTCTAATAAGTCTGTTGAGTCTATAATGTATTAGAAATAATATAAATGTAATAAATTAGCTGAATAAAGTACAATATTATATAAAAAAAATAGTAAAAAACAAACCCTTTATTTGTGATGATTTGTGATTAGGTTATTGATATAAAGTCTCACATCATATGACGCTGATAATATTTAACAATAGTGATCCAACTGTGTAATGCAGGCAATGTTTCTGTCTACAGACAAACAAACATAAATCCAGCCCTGCGCTTTGGTTGGTAAGTAGAAATATTATTGTTATAATTTGTAATCCATATATAATATTTTACACTATCCTCCTGGATCTTTTCATTTTGATTGGAAATGGGCAGATAACCTAAACAATGAAGATTATGTGTTGAAGTTAATTACACTTTTTATATTATGAACACCTTTTTTTCGTAATTTTGTAAATTAATCAATTAGATTAATCACCTCTCCTTCCACTGTAAGCAGTCCCCGTGGGGTCAATACGTGGAGGTTGACCTAAGCAGCTGTATCCCTCATTTCTGTGGTAAAGGCGAGCGACACTGAGAGGGAAACATTATTAATAAAGTATTAATAGAAGTATTAATAAAATATTGTATAAATATTATACCCACAAATAACTGCAATATTACAATATCACAATTTAAGTAATTAGGTGGCACAAATCCAAGATTGATAAGAAATGAGAAAATACAGATCGATTCACTTAAGTAGGATTGCAATGAGCTGTGCCGTGGTGTGTGTCTGCAATAGAACCTAAAGTCTTTTTTTGTCGACTCTTTCGGCCTCCTGCTTCTGGTCTCTGATGGTCGGAGTCACTGTTGGTGACTCCATGCTGATTGAGCAGTACAATTACAATTACAAACTTCTCTCTACCTTTCTGTCCCATCTACTCTATACACTCTGTCTGTCAGTTAAGAATTCTCTCTACCTTTCTGTCCCATCTACTCTTTACACTCTGTCTTTACAATTACAAACTTCTCTCTACCTTTCTGTCCCATCTACTCTTTACACTCTGTCTGTCAGTTAAGAATTCTCTCTACCTTTCTGTCCCATCTACTCTTTACACTCTGTCTTTACAATTACAAACTTCTCTCTACCTTTCTGTCCCATCTACTCTTTACACTCGTCTGTCAACTCTGTCTTGGTGTCCGGCTCTATCTATTCTGAAGACTGAAAACTCTATCTTTCTATCCCGCTCTGTCTATATTTGAAATCTACTTGAAAAATACCTGAAAAATACAAACCCGAACTTGAAACCTCATCAATCTTTTTTTGGAATTTCTAAGCCTCTTTGCTTATATTCTGCCTCTCTTGTCTCTCTCTCGCACAAGTCATTTATCAAATATTCATATATTTAGATACATTCAATTACATATTTTTTATTTATCACAATTGACTTTCATTGCAGTCATTACAAAATTGTTTTGGATATTACCTTAAAGTTAATTGCAAAGACATAAGAAAACACAGATAAAATATTTTGTCATATTTACCACAAACATTGTACTGTAACTGTAAATTCTTTGACACATAACTTAAGTATATAATTTAAAACTGAGTGAAAACTATACACAAGATAGCATACATAACATCCATATTCATACTCGTATATTGTTCCTGAACTTTGTTGCTGTGAAGACCTGTAGGTTGGTACCCAAAGATTTGTTTTGATTGCAAATATCTACACACTTCAGTGGAAAAAAAACACATTTTGTTTACTTGACTTTTGTAAGTATATAAGTGTAAAATATCACTAAATACATTACATTAATTGTTATCAATTATTTTACAGTGACTGCATTGTCCTTTCTTGTCATCACTATTATTGTGTCTAATATTGTGTCTTGATTTAAGCTAAACAACAATGCCAAGGAAAAATAAGAGGTCCCAAGCTGGAAAACTGCGTTGGCAGACGTTTCATGAGTTTCTCTGTGCTTCAACAACTGAACAAGCAGAATGTGTTGGTCCCCAGAACAGTGGAGAAGTAAAGATGTCTGACACCTCTAATGCAACTGTTAAACAGGTATGTCAACTCAATGCATCACATGTACCACAAGCATCATATGCTGACATTGTAAAGACAGGACATCTGAGTGATGATCAGTGTGTGGCAGGGCCTTCTAATGTTGACTATGTGAACCTCAGAGAACAGCCTTCTGAACAGTATGTCTGTGCATCCCGCAGCCAGGCTTCTGTTAAATACGGAAAATCGAGAAATCAGCAGTGTACTTGTAACTCACTAACTTTCCTTGCATTCCTAAATGAGAACGAAAACCTAAACAGAGCAGACCTTGACCTTGTTTTAGATAAGGGTAACTTCATGTATAATCAGGCCAGGAAAAACTTCCCTAAGCACATCCATTTGACAACAGATGAGCTTCCTGATATCGTTCCTTCTCGTACATGTATTCAATATGTGGACATGACGCAACTTTCCAGATATGGCACATTTGGAGATCCTTTACCTGGAGCTGTTGATAGCTTTTTGGACCTTCAAGCTGGACTGAGCTGTTTGTTATCGGATGTACAGTATGCATTGTTGTTGATGAGAAGTTTGTGTATTGCAGTATTCCGAACCATGTCTGGCAGATTCGGTTTCTTTGATCCACACCCAAGAACAGTCAAAGGTTTGCCCCTACCTCTTGGCTCACGCGCTCCTGCTACTGCAGTCATGCTGACATTCACACATCTCAGTGATATGATTGACAGACTCATAAAGCATCACAAGATGTTGGAAACACACTCCTCTTCTAACTATGAGTTGAAGCCTGTGGCATTTGTGAACTCAGCCAACCTAAACAATCCTATCCTGGACAAAGCAAGTCCACCTACAACTCACACTGCTGCTGTATCAACTGCTGTGTTGGATGATGATGCTCAAAACAAGTCAAGCCTGAGTGCTCAGAAAATGAACAACGATGATGTCTCTAATAGCATTGCACATGAAGTATCCACTGATATGGAAACTGGACCAGAACCGTTGAGCCCGTTCAGCTTGATTTCTCTGACTTCACACGATGCTCCTAAAAGTAAATCTGCTTCAATAACAAATGCTGTGGTCGGTGATAATGTCTTGCATGACATATCTCGTAAACTGTTGAAAATCCGTAAACAGGAAAGGAAAAAATATAAGAGGAGACTAATGCGTTCTCAAAAAGTGTCACAAAGAAAGGAGAATCAAAAGAGAAAAGAAAAGGTAAAGTATGCTTCTGATGAAACATATAAAGAAATGAAAAGATCATATTCATACAGGAAATACTCTACTGAAGAACTCAGACAAAGCAAGCAACAGTACGTTACCAACCAATATCGACGCAACTCTGAATTACGACAAAAGAAAATACTCCATACAACTAACCGATACAGAGAAAATGTTCAGTTTAGACAGAAGAGAAAACAATACATTACCAACCGATACAGAGAAAACCTTGATTTCAGGAAGAGGCAAAAACAGTACATTACCAACCGATACAGAGAAAACCTTGATTTCAGGAAGAGGCAGCGATCTTTTATCACTGAACGTTATGAACATGACCAAGCATTCAGAGCGAGACACAGACAATTAATGAAACAACGAATGAGAGACAGACATGCTAACAATCTCAGATTTAGGATGATGCATAAGATGAGATGTGCGTTGAAAATAAAACTAAAATACAGACTGAATAATAGACCAACACGTGAGAGTCCTATAGAGAATGACAACTCTTTGATCAAACGTGCCATATCCATTTTCAGATCCCAAATAAAGGCAGGTCCCACTTATGTGTGCACAGTGTGTCATAAAGCGGCATTTCCAAACCAAGTACAACCCTGCACAAGGTCTAAGTATAACAAAAATCCAGATGTGGTTGCAGCATGCTTGACAGGAAAGTATGTCCATATTTGTAACCATGATTGCAGCAATGAACAACAGTGCAAGGTACCTGATGAGAGAAGTAGAGAATGGATTTGTTCAACCTGTCATACTCATCTTAAAAATGGAGCCATGCCAACCCTCGCTGTAGCTAACAACTTGGAGCTTGCTGACATCCCACCTGAACTGTCTGATCTCAACATATTGGAGAGACATCTGATAGCCAAATGTATAACATTTGCCAAAATTATTCCTCTTCCCAAAGGCCAGCAGAGAGCAATACGTGGTAATGTTGTATGTGTCCCATCTGAAGTGAGAGAAACAGTCAATTGTCTGCCCAGACTGAGGGGTCAGTCTCAAGTCTTGAGAGTAAAACTGAAGAGACGCTTATGTTACAAAGGTCATCAGTTGTTCCAGACTGTAACCTGGTCAAAACTTGTTCAGGCACTGCATAAACTCAAACATATTCATCCACAGTATGAAGATGTAACTATCAGGGATGAAGCTGAGTTATGTGACCCAACACTTCCTGATGATGATGATGACGACAACGACAATGTAGATGTGAACATGGATGATGATGACTATGATGAAGATGATTTGATGGAAATTGACAGGTGTGAGAATAATGCATTGTGTGAGGCAGGAAATGGCATTTAGTTTTGTGATGACAATGAACAACTTGATCAGAGAGATGATACAGAACAAGAAGGTGACATGCCAAATGGTGGAATTGCTCTAGAATCGTGCCTTCAGCCACGTGATGTTTCAGAAGACATATTGTGTTTTAGTGAAGGAATATACTCTGTTGCCCCTGCAGAAAGAAATAGTCCAATCAGCTTTTTCAGAACCCCTAAACTGGAAGCCATGGCCTTTCCTGTTCAGTTTCCCACTGGTAAGAACACATTGGATGAACAGAGACGTATTAAATTAACACCTAGTAGTTACTTCAAAACAAGACTATTTGGCGTTGATGATCGGTTTGCCAGAGACACAAACTATTTGTTCTTTGCACAGTTTGTGACTGAAATACACTTGGCCACTTCGAGCATGACAATACAGTTACGCAAAGGAAAACCTTTTACCAGAGATGGACGAAAGATAACATCAGGAATGTTGCAAAACAGATACGAGGTTGAAAGACTAGTGAGAAATAAAGATGCAGTCAGATTTATGCAGCCACTCAGAGGTACACCAGCCTATTGGGAGAAAACAACAAGAGATCTTTTTGCTATGATCAGACAATTAGGTACTCCCACATTTTTCTGTACATTTTCTGCAGCAGAAATGCGTTGGCCTGAAGTAATTGAAGCAATCAAATCTCAACAAGGTGAAGAAGTTAACTTTGATGAGCTTGACTGGGTAACAAAGTGCGAGATATTGCGAAGCAATCCTGTGACAACAATGCGCATGTTTGACAAACGCGTTGAAGCCTTATACAGAGATTTAATCTTGTCTCCAGCAGAACCCCTTGGCAAAGTGGTTGACTACTTTTACCGCTTAGAGTTTCAGCACAGAGGAAGCCCACATATACACTGCTTGCTATGGGTAGATGGTGCACCAGTGTTTGAAGAAGACGGTGATCAGACTATATGTGATTTTGTGTCTAAATACATTTCAGCTCAGCTTCCTGACCCAGATACACAACCTGAACTGTACAAGAAAGTCACAGAAGTGCAAATTCACAGCAAGAACCACTCAAGGACATGTTTCAAAAGTGCAAGCTCTGGATGCCATTTTGGATTTCCCAAACCACCGTGTAGAAAGACAATGATAACAAGAACTATGGACGATGATGATTCATCACTGTCACTGGAAATGGCAAAGACAAAGCTTACACCACTAAACGTGTTGCTCAATGAACCTGAAACTGCCTCCCTGAGTTTAGACCAGCTCCTAGCTCGATGTAATTTAACACATGGTGAGTATGAGCAATACCTGAACGTAATCAACCAATCCAACGCAGTGATAATGAAGTGTGACCCAAAAGACTGCTGGGTAAATGGATACAACCCTTATCTACTTGAAGCCTGGGACGCCAACATTGATGTGCAGTACATACTCAATTATTACAGTTTAATTTATTACATATGCACATACATATGCAAAAGTGAAAACTCTGTAAGCCAGTATCTCAAAACACTCATTAAGGACTCCAACAGAGACAATGTCAACGAATGTGATGAAATGAGGGAAATTATGCAGGCCTATTCAAAAAAGAGAGAAGTCAGCGCTCAAGAGTGTGTGACCCGTGCATGCGGTATTAAGATGAAAAAGTGCTCACGTGGTGTCGTATTCATACCAACAGATGACAATGCAGTGAAAATGAGTCGCCCAATGTCTTACCTGGAAAGCACAACAGCATAAAGTGTAAATGTGTGGATGGCTTTTTTGACAGACAAATACAAAGCCAGACCTGAGACACCAGAATTTGAGATCATGTGCATGGCAGACTTTGCAGCTACGTGCAGAATTGTCTATGGCCAACAAACCAAGGTAAAAATGTTTTACGTCTGCTAAACGAGATGGGGTTTGTTCAGAAGAGAGAAACGGATAAGCCTGCTATTATCAGATTTCACCGAACATCGCAGGAAAAATATCCTGAGCAGTTTTATGGCATGTTGCTAAAACTATACCTGCCTTACAGATCAGACCTAGAACGGAAGAGACAGCATTCACCCACATATGAGTCCTTTTACAATAATGGCGTGGTTCAACTACCAGGTTCTGACCATCCCGAGTTTGTCCGACTCATTGTCAAGCGAAACCAAAAGAAATATGAGAAAAACAGTGAGGAAATTGAGAATGCACTAGAAGACTTTGAACAGAACAGAGGCTTGATTGATGAATGGTGTAATCTGGCACCTGAATCTGAACTTGTGAGGTTGGAGTGTATTGAAGAACTTGAAGCTAGACAGTCAGATCATGAAAATGTACAAGACGATGTCCCAGATTATGCTAAACAAGCTAATGCTGTAACAGAAGTCAGAGCTATTCGAGAGGTCCCTGCAATCGACCCCACACTGTTACGTCAAATGTATCAGAATCTGAACCAGAAACAGGCATGTGTATTCTATGCAGTGAGAGACTGGTGCATTAAGCGCGTCTGTGGCCAAAATCCTGAACAGTTTTTCTTTTACATAAATGGTGGTGCTGGAACAGGTAAGTCACATCTGATCAAATGCATCTACTCTGAAGCATCTAAGATATTGTGCAAACTACCAAGACGTGCTGAGGATGCTGACATATCAAACCCTACTGTACTGTTGACTGCTTTTACTGGAACTGCAGCCTTTAATATATCTGGTACAACGCTCCACTCTCTCCTCAAGCTGCCCAGAAGCCTAAAACCCCCATTTCAAGGACTTGGCAACAAACTGGATGAAGTCCGATGTGAACTTCTAAACGCAGAAATCATTATCATTGATGAAGTGTCCATGGTTTCAAAGCCCCTTTTTGCATATGTAGATGCCAGACTGAAACAGATTAAAGGCACACAGAGACCCTTTGGAGGAATGTCAGTATTAGCAGTTGGCGATTTCTATCAGTTACCACCTGTGCGTCAGTCTAAGACTCTATGTGTGTATGACCCATGTCAGGTCGACTTGTGGCAAGAACACTTTCAGATGATCACTCTGACTGAGATAATGCGTCAAAAGGATGATGTTGCCTTTGCAGAGATGTTGAACCGTATCCGTGTAAAAGAGAAAAATGATGAGTTGTCTATAGCAGACAGAGCATTGCTGTTACAAACTGTTACCGAACCAGCACTTTGTCCAACTGATGTCCTGCACATCTTTGCAACTAACAAACAAGTGAATTCACACAACTTTGCAACGTTAGCTTTGCTACATTCACAAGTCACTGAAATTGATGCGGATGACTATAGGAAGGACCCACACACTGGCAAGATGACACGCCAAGAAAAACCATTTAAAGGAAACAAAAATGACTTATCAGATACACTAAATGTTGCTGAGGGTGCTCGTGTCATGCTAACTCGAAACATAGATATCTCTCAAGGATTGGTTAATGGATCATTTGCTACACTAGGCAGGATAGTAACCTCTGAACAACATGGTTTTGTACATGTCAATATGCTTGGCCTTACAATGGACGATCCAACAGCTGGACTGAATTACCGTAACAGAGCACCAGGAGAACCTGACAATCTTGTGTACATAGACAGGGATGAAGAGAAACTAAAACAGAAAGGTGTGGTACGCAGACAGTTTCCCATCAAACTTGCCTTTGCTTGTACAATACACAAAGTTCAAGGTATGACAAGGACATCAGCTGTAGTCTCACTCAAACACATATTTGAACCTGGAATGGCTTATGTTGCTATCAGTAGAGTGACCTCTCTCAGTGGACTTCACATTCTCGATATGGACGAAAGCAAAATATATGCCGACCCAGAAATCACAGCAGCCTTGCAGAACATGAGACAAGTCCACTTGGACAACATGATGCCTCTTCTCCATATCAAACAAACATTAAGTGAATGTGACACTTTGACCATTGTTCACCATAACATCGAAGGATTGCCACCCCATGTTAATGACATGAAGAGCCACCACGAACTGTGTCTTGCAGATGTCTTGTGTCTCACAGAAACTCATCTACAAGGCTTCTTTGTCGCACAATTTCCTATTTAAAATGCATTACACAAACTTCAAATCATTCTACAAAACTTCTACAAACATGCTACAATTTCAACAACTTGTACTACTACTACAGACTTCATTCAAATTTCAAATTCTACACAAACTCTTCAACTATTAAACTCGTATTTAACTTTTTACCGGAAGGAGCAGGGCGTACCTGTGCTTGCTCTGACTCTCAAGGCCAAAGTTTATACAATTTTCGCCTGAAACTTGGCACAGACATTATACACACGATGAGCATTCTTCTGGTCATTTCAGATTTTGGTTTGAGGCATACCATATAGGTTTTTTTTGGCCCTCTTTGAGGGGGATCATTCAGACATATACTGTGCATTTCAGTGAGACATACAGGCTGCATGGAGCACCTGTGTCTAATTAATGAGACCTGCAGCTCACCCAGGTTGCTTGGCAACTTCGCCCTGCTTGAGGAGGAGGGGGGGGCAGCAGACAAGCCGAGTGGCAGCCATTTTTGTAGTTCTTGGCACTTCATTTGAACTTGTCTGTGTAAAATGTGCACACACAAACACACACACACACACACACACACACACACACACACAGTAACACACACACACACACAGATATTGTACTATTATTTTACTCAATTCTACTATTTATATATTCTACAAATTATTCAACTTTTTCTACAAATATTTTACCATTTCAAATTCATCATACAAACTTCAAATCTTTATACAGACCTACAATTTAAATGACTTCTACTTTACTACAGACTTAATTCAAACTACACATTTTAACAGGATCTTGTACTATTACACTTTTAATCTTTTTTTTTTAGATTCAACTCATTTAGAACATTTCTACAGACACAAGCACACACACACACACACACACACACACACACACAGACACACGCACACACACAGACACTGAACAGACGCTCAGTAAACAGATCGACATCATTGTGTTCAAACAATAAAAATCTGCTGATCTACGATCAATACAGGCTGAGCTGCACACCTTGACAGGTGAGCTCACCCTGGTTGCTTGGCAACCTCAAGCATGCCTTTGACTAACTTTATTGAAGTCTGTGTATGATATCAGACTATCAAGACAACATTTTTAATGTCGGCCATTTTATCCTAGTCTCTCACAAACACAAACACATAGATAGTAACACACACACACACACACACATATATGTATATATATATATGTATATATATATATGTGTGTGTAAAAGCGAGACAAGGGGGCTTGCTCCAGGTGTCACTGGTGAATTAGAGCGGCAAGGTGTATGGGAGTGTCCCCGTTAAAGGACGGAGGCAGATGTCGTTGTTTATGCCGATTTATTGCCGTTGAATGGAGACAGAGAGGCATAGGCGTAGTTTGACTTTTGCGTCAGGGGGGGCAAAAATTGCCAAGCGCTTTCAACAAACGGGCGCGCTCTCACGCGAACGGGCACGCGCGCATACGCACATATAAGCAAACTCACACACACATGATGGCACACAAGATAGGCCAGCATCCTTTGAAATAGAGTATTCAAGCCAACAGTACTTGTTGTAATAATACGTGGAAAATGACCGTTTAATGTTTCCGAACAATTTTGAGGGAAATTCCGTAAGAATAGGTTGCTTAGGACAACAGTGCTTCTCGCCAAGATCATTTGGTAGTTGCTCTGCTAAGCCGGATGAAACACTAACAAGATCCGATTGAGAGCTAGCCAGGGTTGCTATCCCCGAGCTGGTCGCAGGTGTTTCTAGGTCCGCGTTATATGTCGGTCCTGGCGGCTCTTCCTCGGCTGTTTGTGGGATGTTGGTCGAGGGACGTCTTAAAAAACGCCGAATATCCATTGGCATTCACTTATACCACTGTAATAACACTACTATACAACTGAACTGTATTACTAAATAGCAAGACTGACACTGAGCTGGAAACCACCACGTAGCCGACGTAAACAGATAACATCACTACGCCATATGACTGCTTAAAACGAAATGTATTCTAAAACAAAAGATAATATGATTCATATTACTGTCACAATATATTGTAGTTTATTTCGGACTTTAAAAAAAACAGTACGGTCAAAAACATTTATTTTTTGCCATTTCGTTTACTTAATGCCATTACATATTTCAGCCACCAGGGGGGGCACTGCTCCCCCTGCCCCCCCACAAACTCCGCCTATGCAGAGAGGAGATACACACACACACACAGGTAACGACAGCGGGGAGCTAAGTTACTAGCACGGCTAACCAGTGATGGGAATAACGGCGTTGAAATAAACGCCGTTACTAACGGCGTTACTTTTTTCAGTAACGGGTAATCTTACGAGTTACTTCATCTATCGTTGTAACGCCGTTACTGGTACCAACACGCCGTTACCTCGCGTTACTGAACCAACCTACTCGTTTAGAAACTGGCACCTCACTCAACTCGCATACAGGAATGCCTTTTTTTCTCCCTTTGGTAAGGGCGGGATACGTAATGACGATTGGCTAAAGCAGAGATTTCATGTTTAGCCAACCAAAGACACCCGGTGGGCGGGTATACACACAAACCAACACACGGTCGTAGCGCGCGCGCGCACACACACACACACACACACACACACACACACACACAGCATGTCAGATGAGATGGCGAGTCCTGAGGCTGAGTCTAAGACAGCGTTTTCACAGTGGAAGTATAGGCAGTATTTTAACCTCGTCGAGGTAAAAGGTAAAAATGTTACATGCACACTGTGTCTAAGACCAAAGACTTTGTCCACGTCAAATGTAAGCAACTCGAATTTAATGAAGCATCTCTCGACTGCACACGCGTCTGTTAAGCTAGTGGCCACCGGCATGCCCCACGATAAAGGCAAGCTAGCTAACAAGGAAGGCTGGATTTTTCTGCTTCAGCTTCTACCCCAAAACTTACCACACAGCAAGAACTCAATAAAATGATAGGGAGGTATGTGGTTGAAAACATGCTGCCATTGAAAGTTTGTTTTAATTTGCAGCATGTCAAGTGTAAAACATGTCATATTGTTTAACTGCTTACATTTGTAAGTAAAGAAAATGCTTGAAGTTCAGTTGTAATTGCGTTGAGGTGCAATACATTAAAACCTGTATGGGTATCTGTTGTTTGCTTTACTCCAAATTATTTGGCATTTTTTAACTTAAAAAAGTAACGCATTAGTTACTTTCCTGGGTAACTAGTTACTTTTATAGTGTAGTAACTCAGTTACTAACTCAGTTACTTTTTTGGGTAAGTAACTAGTAACTGTAACTAATTACTTTTTCAAAGTAATGTGCCCAACACTGCGGCTAACACACAGACGAGGTGTGTTTACTGACCGTCGGTATGCTGTTATATGTTCATGAACATGGGAAAAATGGAACTTTACCGAATATACAACAAAACTAAACAGTATTTCTCACAGGAACAATTTAACCTTGATTAAACAACATGGGCTTTCTAACAGTGTGTGTGTGTATATATATATCTATGTGTGTGTGTGTGTGTGTGTGTATGTATGTACATGTTAGTGCTCTTAATTCAGAAAACCCTCATGCGTCGCGTCATTACTGTTAGCCACTAATATATGCCTGTTAGTTCTGCCTGTTAGTGGCGCCACCATTATTGTTAGCCACTAAGAATGAAATACATTATAATTGCTAATTTGGTAATGCTAACATGCGCTGGTGCACTAGCAATTAGCATTAGAGAGAGACAGATAGGAAAATCCTTCTCTCTTGGAGAGAGATAGACAGACTTGCCTCTATGCCTCTATGCTCTTTGTATGTCATCACCAAGCTGCTCTCGCATTTCATGGCCTGATTTGACATTTAATAACTTTGATTGGAGGACAGTTACAGAACGAATCCGATTGGATGTTTGTGTTTTGGCTCCATTTATATAGTGTGGTTCGACATGCTAATGCTAACATGTTAATGCTAACATGCTAATGCTAACTGCTATCACATCAGTGTTAACATGCTAATGCTAACATGCTAATGTTAACATGCTAATGCTAACATGCTAATGCTAACTGCTAGCGCATCAGTGTTAACATGTGAATGCTAACATGTGAATGCTAACATGCTAATGCTAACATGCTAATGCGAACATGCTAATGCGAACATGCTAATGTTAACTGCTAGCGCATCAGTGTTAACATGCTAATGCTAACATGCTAATGCGACCATGCTAATGTTAACTGCTAGCGCATCAGTGTTAACAAGCTAATGTTAACATGCTCATGTTAACATGCTAATGCTAACATGCTAATGCTAACATGCTAATGCTAACTGCTAGCGCATCAGTGTTAACATGCTAATGCTAACATGCCAATGCTAACATGCTAATGCTAACTGCTAGCGCATCAGTGTTAACATGTGCATGTTAACATGTTAACATGCTAATGCTAACATGCTAATGCTAACTGCTAGCGCATCAGTGTTAACATGCTAATGCTAACCTGCTAATGCTAACATGCTAATGCTAACTGCTAGCGCATCAGTGTTAACATGCGCATGCTAACATGCTAGTGCTAACAGAACCCCAGCAACAGCCCACTCGTCACTCTCAAAATTTCTTTTCTAGTACTGAATTTGCTGAGCAGTGTCAGTAATAATGCATGGGGGCGACAGGGCCAGAGTCAGGCACACTCAAAATTTCTTTAGAAATGTTCTAGTTTAATATTGTAACTCGAGTGCACATACAAACACAGACATTTTTTTCCCAAATAAGTTTGCTTTCATATAGTCTTCTGCTAATTGTTTTGTTCATTTTTTTCCATGAGACCAATGACATCACCCGAACACGCACTGCTGTCCTGCAATGCCTGCCCCTGTATCTTGGAGATAATTCCGATGAATTCTTCCTCAGCTGCACAGTAATTGAGTTTATAGTCAATTTATAATTAAAATGATATGACCATCGTTTCTTCCTGATATAACATTTTGTTTAGAGGGTTATATCATGAAATTGCAACTACACATTTATGTTAAATGATTTTCAATGCATGCAAAGTTTGAGCCAACTCTGAGCTTCCCAAGACAGCATTCCAGAGTTGTGGTTTCTTCTATGTGATTTTGTCCAGACACTTTAATACTCAAAGTGAACACACTATAACTGTGAGTCTTAGCATCCTACCTGAATTTATTTGTGTTATTTTACTTTGAATGCAGGATTCGGACACTACAGATGACTTCAGCGAGGTGGCTGTTGAGGTTCTTAGTGTCATGACTGAGGACCGACCACCAGAGATTAACAGTATTGCAATCATCCTTGAAGGAAACATTGTCATGGATGAGATTCCAACAACCTGTCAAGCACTTTATCTTCTGTTTGGCTTAATATATGGACTCCACCTGGATTACCCAAAAGGTATGAAGAACACATTTCAGTTCATCCAGAAGATATTGTTGAACCCTGGACAAAAAAAGCTTAGCCCAAAACTGAAAACATTGAAAAATGCTCTTTTGAGCTAGATGTTGTGGCTCAGGATAGCTATACTGGTTGTGTACATAAGTGTGGTGTGTGTGTGAGAATAAGTGTGAGTTTGATGGGGCTGAACAGTTAACAAAACATTTATTGAATATTTCATGCATTTATTTTTACTGTATTGAATATTATGTTTTACTTGGACCTTTTTTAAATGTTTTGATAATGAAACTGTGACAGCCCTTTTTGTGGAGCTGCAGAGGTCTCCATATTGTTTTCTGAAGAAATAAGAAAAGTTTGATGTTTGATACACAACACAGTGATGATCCCTCTTACAAAAAATTTGATTCAGCCTCATTTAATTCAATACTCATGTGGTTCAGTATTATGGGCGTTATGTTACTGATACCTCATAATTGCAGAAAGGGAAGAGGTACTTGGGAAGCGCACAGTATAAAAAAGGTTAATGGTGACCAAAAGTAAACCTACGTATCTATTGAGATACCTGCTATTTGTTTGCTGTTTTTTGCATTTGCGATTTGAAAGCATAAAAAAAGTTTAAAGGCAGCAGAACACAACCTTATGCATACAGTATGTGATGTTTAGTGTTAAAATGTAGTGTTCCTCAGTGTTGTCACAATCTAAATAAAAATAAAACAAAGAACGGTTGAAAAGAAACAAACTATCCCTTCAATTTAGCTGCTTTGAAGATGCATGTACAAGTAGACTTCTATGTAATAATACAGTTTTAATTATTAGGGTTTTATTCAGGTTTTAAACCTTTACAGACTAAATGTTGCCAAGTCTGTTTGTTGTTAAGTCTGTTTGTTGCTGTGAGACATTCAGGAAAGTGTCCATTGTGAATCAACAGCCTTCTGTTAGCTGACATCCAGACCAATCATTACACCTCACTCACACTCATTTTCACTCTTAAGTCTCACTCATTCTGTCATACATCACATACTGACATATGCTTTCTGTCTCACTCACTCGCACACATGCACGCTCTTACACTCACAAACACATAATATTGAAGAAGAAATTTGGAGAAAGTCTAAATCATAATTTAGGAGGAATCTGAACCAATCAGCATACTACAAGGAAGGATTAGCCTCTAACTGGTTAGCATAATTTATTCCCCGTTTTTCTCCCCTGCATTGATTGGCCTGGTTTTCTGTTAACAGAAGGGTTTGGACTAAGGCTCAACGATTAATCGCAGTATTAACAAAAATCGCTAGATGGCCAAGTACTATTATTCAAATTACAGTACATGTATTTTTTTGATTAAGGTCAAATTAGGTAAACCCCAAAACTAAGTATATATGGTACTAAAGAGATGGTCTGACCTTTTTGTTTATCTATCACCTGCAAATTGTTCAGTCAAACTAGACCTTTGATGGTCTCTGTCTAGAGAAGTTTCAGAATGAACAGCATGTTGATTGTTATTGTTGTTTACAAATACTGAAATAAAACATTTTCATAATGCCATTTTGTGAATTCTTATTTTAAAGTTACCTAAACTAAGGTATGTTAAGTGCATTTATTTAACTTTTAGGTACTGCCAACTTAATGTGACTTATTTTTATTGAGTTCTTGTCAACTTTATTGAAGTTTATTACACGAAGATACCTCAAGTGAAGTGTAATACAAATTTTAAGTGATGCCCACTTGTTTTGACAGAAAATATTAAGTTAATATGACTCAAAACATTTGAGTTGTAACAGCTTGATTTAAATTACACTATACTGAGATACATTAAGCTCTCACAACTTCAAAAAAAGTACAGCTCACTTATATATAATAATTTCCCACTACTTTACACAATTAAGTTTGTTTACATTTCCCAAGGTAATCGGTTTCCTAAATTTCTTTAAGTAAACTTAACTTGTTAGAATTTACAGTGTACACAGTTCTCCTCTCGGCCTCATTTTAAAACCCTTCTAAAAATCCACCTCTTCTCATTGGCTTTTAACACCATGTAGAGTGTTGATTTTATGTGTATACATGCATATTTTTATGTACTTATTTATTTATTTTTATTTTATTTATTTTATCTTGTGCAAGTAGTGCTTTTTATTTATTTTATTATGTTGTTTTTATCTTTCTGTTGTATACTTCATGTTTTTATTGTGTTTCTATTGTTTATTTATTGTTTTATCTTGTTATGCAGCACTTTGGAATCCCTGTGTTTGCTAAAAATCGTGCTATATAAATAAAGTGGATTGGATGGATGAAACTGATACTGCAAGGTGAAAGAAAACTCTCTAAAACAACTATGCAGTGTGAAAACTATACAGTGGCAGAACACAGCACTAACGTAACCTGAGCGTCTTGCAGCGACCACAGTCAGCAAGGACAGAGCAATACATCAATCATGTTGCCCACAGTGTGAATGCAAAGTACAAAGTATTACAACTGGGCCATATCATTAGCATCTGCTAGTCACCCTCCACAGTGAGTGTGTCTGCAGCTAGCCACCACAATAAAACGTACAATACACAGACATGTCAGCTGACACAGCAACAGTTCACTGACACACTGGCCACATCGCGACCAAACCTGCCTTCATAAACCGATCTCTCTCTCTCTTTCACTTTTTCTTTCTCTCTGTCTCTCTCTCTCTCCAGTCAAATGTCAGCCAGTGAATGCCAGCTCTATTAATATTTCAGGACCAATTAAATAAAAGCACACATCATACATGTTTAATGTCCGACTGCTGGGAGAGGAAACTTTGCCCTCCCATCCTCTACAGGTAGGCTCAATCGGCTAGTGACAGACAGACACACACGCATAGCCTAGCATACAAATGCTGTATTTGCCTTTTTTTAAATGATTTGCTGGGGTGTTGTTTAGCTCAGTTGGTAGAGCAGCCGCCCCATGTGTGAAGACTCAGTCCTTGCTGCAGAAGCCCAGGGTTTGAATCTGACCTGTGGCTCTTTCCCGTACGTCATTCCCCATCTCTCTCTCCCCACACTTCCTGTCACTCTTCAGCTGTCTCTGTCAAAATAAAAAAAAAGCCCAAAAAATTATCTTAAAAAAAAGGATTTGCTCCTGGTCCTGTCTGGGCTCTGGTCCCACCACATACTGACCCATAACAGTTTCTGGGTCACAGCCCAACAAACTGTAGACAGCATGACCCTGTTGGCACAGTAACCTAGTAACAATGCAGTTATATATGTTTGGCCATAATATGGACTTCACATTTCATTCATACTGATCGATAGCAGTGACTGTATGTAAGAACTGCTAAAGTTGTAATAGTTTATAACTGACACATATTTGATGACCAACCTTCACATGATGTGCTTTTGTTGCCCCGTCACTCTGTGTTAACTTACTATCAATAAAACAATACAATTGTAATAACTATCAGCTATCAGCAACTATCAGACGCCATGTCAGTTTATACTGCCGTCTCATCCAGTGGTTCCTAGTCATTTTGGCACCTCCCCAACCGTTCCATTAGATCTCCTTCAGATTCTGGTAAGAACTACATCAGACTTCCCTGGTAAATACTGGGGATACAGAGAAATATCGTTTACCTCTTTAGCTGCCATTTTACTGTTATTAAGTTCTAAAAGTCCACTAGGGATGCACAGAAAATTCGGCCACCGAAAATTTTCGGCCGAAAATGGCCCAAAAGTGCAATGAAACAACGTGTGCGGTGATCTGGCCAGGATTGCTGATTCTTTTCTCATTCACACACAATAAACCCACGATGCAGGATATAGGAAAAACACAGGCAAGAAATACATCATACACTGCTCTTTAGCGGAGCTATATACTTCTCTCTAAACTACTGTCACACCGCGGTGAGGTCAAGCTGGGTTTTTGTTATGTCTTGTCATTTCCTGTTTTATTTTGATAGTTAACTCTCCTCTCGTTTCAGGTCACTTGCCCTTCCTCATGTGTCACCAGTCTGATTGTCTTCCCCGCCCTGATTGTTTCCACCTGTTCCCCATTACCCTGTGTATATATTGTCTGCGTCTCCCTTTGTCCTGTGCCGAAGTGTTTCGTCTGTCTCAGCGTTCACCAAAGCCTCGTTCCTGAACCAAAGTCATAGCCTTGCTTTTGAGATCTTCTTGTTTTTTCCTCGTAAGAGTGATTTTTTTGTTGTAATTTTGTAGCCTTAGTATTAGCATCATAGTTCCAGAGATCTTTTGTTTCTTTCCTCGTCAGAGTGATTTTCTGTTGTATTTTCTTAGCCTAGCCCTTTTTTGTTTCTGAGAGATTAGCTTAGAGTTTTGTCAGAGCGTCCTTAGTTTATGCCCCTTTGTTGTTTTCCTCGTTGAGAGTGATTTTGATTTTGTTTATTTTTTGATTTACCTAGTTCAGTGTTTTTCCTCTTCGGAGTGATTTTTTGTTTCTCCTTATTCAGGCCTACTTTTATAGCCTCATTCTTTCGAGGGTTATTGAAGACCCAAATAAAAGCTTCTTTCCGCCTGAACTCTGCATCTGAGTCCTCATTCGAGTCCCGGCCTGACAGTACACTTCGGCCAGTATGGACTCAGCAGAGGCTGGCCAGTGGGCGGCTATGCTACAAGATCAGGAAGCCCGCATTGCCCGCCAGGAGGAGCTACAAACGGGCGATGGCTTCACATTTCGGAGAGCTCTCGTCCCAGGTGAGAGAGCTGGTGCACCACCTACGGCAGGCCACCCAGCCACCTGCGGCACCGGAGCCTCCAGCAGCTGCAGCGACTTCATCCCTGGGCGCAGGGGTGGGAATCAAGCTGGCACCCCCAGAGCGTTTCTCTGGGTAACCAGGACAGTGCAGGGCTTTCCTCATTGACTGTTCGATCCATTTTGAGCAGCTTCCGCAGACATTCGTCACCGACAGGTCGAAGATTGCTTTCATTATTTCCCACCTGACAGGGAGAGCCAGAGCTTGGGCCACCGCAGAGTGGGCTCTGCTCCTCCCTCACAGACTTTAAAGCCACCCTCATGAGGACTTTCGATCCTGTGTCCACAGACAGGGAAAAGGCCAGGGAGCTGACTGGTCTGACACAGGGCACGGACTCTGTGTGCGACTACGCCATTCGCTTTCGCACCCTGGCGACGGAGAGCGGCTGGAATGACACGGCCCTGTACGACATGTTCCTGAAGGGGCTGGCGACCCACATCCAGGGGCTGCTGCTGCCCGTGGACCTGCCTGCAGACCTGGACTCCCTTATCTCGCTGGCCATCCGGACTGACAACCGGGTTTGTGAGCTCCGGCAACCGCGGCACAGCGGGTCGACATCGGAGAGGTTCCCACGCTTCTCAGCCCCGGACAGGCAGGCTGATCGTTATTCGCCGCCTGAGCACGGTCTTCCCTCATCCGCCACCAGGGAGGAGGAGCCTATGCAGCTTGGCAGGACGAGGCTGACGCCAGAGGAGCGACGACGGCGCCAGCAGGAGGGCAGCTGCTATTACTGCGGCAAACTCAACCACCTCGTCGCCGCCTGTCCGGCCAGAAGACCCCGAGCAGTGAGTCAAGCCACAGCCATTGTGACATGCAGCCTGAGGTAACACACCATGCCACCACTATTGACATTAAGGCGCTTGTAGACTCTGGGGCCGACGAGAGCCTAATCGACAGGGGTTTGGCGGAGAAATTGGGGCTAAAGTCAGAGCCCCTGGCCAGCCCCATCAGGGCCAGGGCTCTTAATGGTAAGGATCTGTTCCTAATCACACACATCACAGAACCATTGGAACTGCAGATCCAGGAGCATAGGGAACTCCTGAACTTTTATTTAATTGAAACTGCCTCTCAGACTCTAGTCCTGGGAAATCCCTGGTTGTGTCTTCACAACCCCCACATAAACTGGAAGACAGGGGCAGTCATGGGTTGGGGGGAGGATTGTGTGAACCACTGCCAACCTGTTTCGGTCCAGGGGCTTAACATGACCTCCATTAATCATTTTTCTGTCTCACCTGCCACAGACTCTGAGAACCCCGACCTGAGATCCGTGCCTCCCTGCTACCACCACCTCAGCGAGGTTTTTAGCAAAGCCAAGGCCTTGGCACTTCCCCCACACCGGCCTTATGACTGCGCCATAGACCTAATCCCTGGCTCCCCCATTCCCAAGGGCCGCTTGTATTCCATCTCCGGCCCAGAGAGGGCAGCCATGAGGGAGTACATCGAGTCATTGTTGAAGGCGGGGCTTATCCGTCCTTCCTCATCAGCAGCAGGGGCCGGTTTTTTCTTTGTGGAGAATTGATTACAGCCCCCTGAACGCCATCACCATAAAGAATCGTTACCCCCTGCCACTCATGACCTCCGTTTTTGACCAACTCCAACAAGCGAAGGTATTTACCAAGTTAGATTTATGCAACGCTTATCATTTAATCAGGATCAGGGAAGGTGATGAATGGAAAACTGGGTTTAACACTCCTAGTGGCCATTATAAATATCGGGACATGCCTTTTGGTCTTACCAATGCCCCCGCGGTCTTCCAGGCCATGATCAATGATGTGCTCCGGGACTTTTTAGACCGGTTTGTATACGTTTGCCTTGACGACATACTCATCTACTCTCCCGACCAAGAGACCCATTGTAACCATGTGACCCAGGTTCTCCAACAATTGTTGGATAACAAGCGCTATGTGAAGGCAGAAAAGAGCGAGTTTCATGCCGACACCATCTCCTTCCTGGGCTTCATCGTAGCCCCTGGAAGGGTGCAGATGGATCCGGCTAAAGTGAGCGCTGTGGCCGAATGGCCCACACCTGATAGCCGCAAAAAAGTCCAGCAGTTCCTCGATTTTGCTAACTTTTATAGGGGATTTATCAGAAACTTCAGCGCAACAGCAGCCCCGCTCCATGCTCTGACCTCTACGAAGGAGCGTTCCGCTGGTCCCCGGAGGCAGAGGCTGCCTTTCAACACCTTAAGACCCGCTTCACCACGGCCCCCATCCTCACGATGCCTGATCCCCAGCGGCAGTTTGTGGTTGAGGTGGACGCCTCCAACGAGGGGATCGAAGCGGTCCTCTCCCAGCGGTCCGAACGAGACGGGAAGATGCATCCCTGCGCCTTCTTGTCACGCCGCCTGTCCCGGGCGGAGCGAAACTATGACGTCGGCAACCGGGAGCTGTTGGCGGTCAAGCTGGCCTTGGAGGAGTGGAGACACTGGCTCGAGGGGGCGGAACACCCGTTCATCGTCTGGACCGACCACAAGAACCTGGAGTACATACGTAAAGCCAAGAGACTTAATTCTCGCCAGGCAAGGTGGGCCACCTAGTGGGTGCCCTGAGAATCGATTGTTCGTTCCAGTTGATCTGCGCCCACAGGTGATCCACTGGGCTCACACCTCGCTGCTTACCTGTCATCCGGGGGTTCGCCGGACCATGTTTGCAATCACTCGGAGGTTCTGGTGGAGGTCCATGGAGCGTGACGTCCAGGAATACGTCGAGGCTTGCTCGGTCTGCGCCAGGAATAAGACTTCTTCCGGTCGGCGAATGGGGCTTCTCCAACCGCTTCCCATCCCCACCAGACCATGGGCCAACATCTCTATGGACTTTGTCACGGGGCTCCCGGTCTCCCAAGGTAACACCACGGTTCTCACGGTGGTGGACAGGTTTTCTAAAATGACTAGATTCATAGCCTTGCCCAAACTGCCTACAGCCAAAGAAACAGCTGATATCATGATTAACAATGTCTTCAGAGTCCACAGGTTTCCTAGGGACATCGTTTCCGACCGGGGGCCCCAGTTCATATCATGCTTCTGGAGGGAGTTTTGTCGTCTCATCGGAGCCACGGTCAGCCTCACATCGGGCTATCACCCGGAGGCCAACGGCCAGACCGAGCGCCTCAACCAGCAGCTAGAGACCGGCCTCCGATGTCTGGTCTCCCAGAACCCCTCGACGTGGAGCAAGCACCTGGTCTGGGTGGAATACACTCACAACTCCCTGCCTACCTCAGCCACGGGTTTTTCGCCCTTCAAATGTGTATACGGATATGAGCCCCCTATCTTCGCAGACCAGGAGCCTGAAGTGTCGGTGCCCTCTGCCCACGCCATGATCTGCCGATGTCGACGAGTCTGGGCAGCCGCCCGGCAGCTCCTCATCCGCCAGGGGGACCGGGTCAAAAAGGCAGCTGACCAGAGAAGACGACCCGCTCCGGCGTACCAGCCAGGCCAGATGGTGTGGCTCTCTGCCAAGAACCTCAACCTCAAAGCTCTCTCCAAGAAGCTGGCACCGCGCTTCGTGGGTCCTTTCCCCATCACCAAGGTTATCGGACCTGCAGCGGTTCGCCTTCGTCTGCCCCGGTCTCTCCGTGTCCACCCTACCTTTCATGTAAGTCAAGTCAAACCGGTCAAGGAGAGCCCCATGGTTCCGGCCCTCCCACCTCCCCCTCCCCCTCAGGTAGTGGACGGGGGGCCGGTCTACAGGGTCAAGAAGCTACTGGCAACCGGGTTTGTGAGCTCCGGCAACCGGGGCCGGGGCAGGCAGTACCTGGTGGACTGGGAGGGGTACGGTCCGGAGGAGCGACAATGGGTGCCTTCGTGGCACATCCTGGACCACAGCCTGGTTGATGACTTTCATAGGGACCACCCTGACCAGCCTGGGCCGTCAGCTGTCGGCCCTAGAGGAGGGGGTACTGTCACACCGCGGTGAGGTCAAGCTGGGTTTTTGTTATCGTGGCACATCCTGGACCACAGCCTGGTTGATGACTTTCATAGTGACCACCCTGACCAGCCTGGGCCGTCAGCTGTCGGCCCTAGAGGAGGGGGTACTGTCACACCGCGGTGAGGTCAAGCTGGGTTTTTGTTATGTCTTGTCATTTCCTGTTTTATTCTGATAGTTAACTCTCCTCTCGTTTCAGGTCACTTGCCCTTCCTCATGTGTCACCGGTCTGATTGTCTTCCCCGCCCTGATTGTTTCCACCTGTTCCCCATTACCCTGTGTATATATTGTCTGCGTCTCCCTTTGTCCTGTGCCGAAGTGTTTCGTCTGTCTCAGCGTTCACCGAAGCCTCGTTCCTGAACCAAAGTCATAGCCTTGCTTTTGAGATCTTCTTGTTTTTTCCTCGTAAGAGTGATTTTTTTGTTGTAATTTTGTAGCCTTAGTATTAGCATCATAGTTCCAGAGATCTTTTGTTTCTTTCCTCGTCAGAGTGATTTTCTGTTGTATTTTCTTAGCCTAGCCCTTTTTTGTTTCTGAGAGATTAGCTTAGAGTTTTGTCAGAGCGTCCTTAGTTTATGCCCCTTTGTTGTTTTCCTCGTTGAGAGTGATTTTGATTTTGTTTATTTTTTGATTTACCTAGTTCAGTGTTTTTCCTCTTCGGAGTGATTTTTTGTTTCTCCTTATTCAGGCCTACTTTTATAGCCTCATTCTTTCGAGGGTTATTGAAGACCCAAATAAAAGCTTCTTTCCGCCTGAACTCTGCATCTGAGTCCTCATTCGAGTCCCGGCCTGACAACTACGGCATCTCACACAAGCGAGGTGCGTTCAATGACGTCGGAATGACTATATATATATATATATATATATATATATATATATATATATATATATATATATATATATATATATATATATATATATATAATAAAACTAAATAGTATTTCTTTCAAGAACAAATTAACAGTGATTAAAACAACATGGGCTTTCTAACAGTATAAATGAAATAATAATTATACTAACTGGAAATTCTACTGGAATATTTAAAGGATATTAAATAAACATTTAGTTTCTTTGAAAAAACATGTCTACAAATTTATTTTAGGCTATTTATGCAATATAAAAAAAATAGTGAAAAATTTAACAACCACATATTCGGTTTCGGTATTCGGCCAACCATTTAATTTTATTTGGTTTTGGTTTCGGACGAAAATTTTCATTTCGGTGCATCCCTGAAGTTCACTGTACTCTGCTTAGCACCAAACAGCACACAGTCACAGTTAGCGACTAGGTGGAGCATTTTGCAGCTGAAGAGCCAGATCAAAATAGCTAAAAGGAGAGTGAATAATGGAATTAATGCAGCAGGTGGCCAGAAACACAACTCTGAAATCTAATACTGCTCTGTATCTGTTCAATGTGTAAATAGAAAAATACCACAGCTAACTATATCAAATAAAAAGATGGTAATGTGAAAGTGATGAAAATATTAGATTTAACCCTGTGAAATTCAATTTTCTCCAAAGAGAACAGGAACAACACAAACAATACCCATAAAATGTCTTAACTGCTATTAGTATCAACATATTTCAATATTTGTTTCAACAAACACTTTTCTAATACAATACTCTACCACTGCAGTTGAGTATTGTAATACAAATTTGGACATTTTCAATAGCTACATATTTGGCACTGCTTTAGAGGGAGGTTGATTGTCTTTCAGTTCAGATGGGAGCCCCTACAAAGTAAATATTCCTGATTCAGTTACCTTGAACCGAAGCTACTCAGTTCTGTTTTATTAAAGAATAAAAGTAAGGTTCAAGTCTGTCATGTTGAGCCACATCTCACTCTAAAGGTGTACAAAATAATCCAAAGAGAACTGTTAAAAATAGGAATTTGTTGTACAGCAGCTGCTTTGATTTCCTCTTTCTGCTGTGAGCCCTGTGGTTCTCCTCTTTGACTTTACAGTAAGTGCAGTGTAAGTCTTACTGACTCCTAATTTCTATTACTGTATCAGCAGGAGGGAAAAGAGATTCATTTGGGAGTAGTGATTTGGCTGTCTGACAGCTTGATTAACTACTAGCAACAAATCTGCTCTCTGTCTCTGAGTCTGTCTGCCTGCAATTCTCTCTTCATCCCATCGCTTGGCACTTCCTGGCCCTCTCAGTCTTCCCTCCCTTCCTAATTATCTGCATTAGCTTAATCACTAAGAGCCACTAAAATCTCTGCATGGCCTATGTGTGTCTTACTGTTTGTGTGTTATAGAAAGACGAGCAAGTGACTTCTTACTATTTCTGCAGTGAAGGCTGCGTTTCTTCTTCGTGCTACCAAAACTGTCCAACAAGTTTGTCAATGCTGATCACTGTTTCATTTATTGAGCCTTTTTAAAAGTCAGTGATTTATTTCAATGAGGCTTGCTATAAAACACTTTGATGTATTCAGTTCAGTCACAACTTGATAGACACACCATAGACATGTATGTATACATAGTGTGGATTATATTATCTGAAGTGCCTAATAATCATTTAAAGATATTAAACTGTGTGATTATGTTGAACTATTGCTTTTAAGAATGTTGTATAACCAACAGAGTGTTTTTGCAGTTTGTGTCTGGATTATGTTGAACTATTGCTTTTAAGAATGTTGTATAACCAACAGAGTGTTTTTGCAGTTTGTGTCTGGGTGCAAACCTGAGCCTGAGGTCTGTGTGTGTGAGCCCAACTAGAAACTGCTACAAAGCATCTGAATTCAGGCCAAGGTCAGGATGGCCTGAGAAAAGAGCACACACACAAACACAAACCCGGGCGTAGGATGCACCCAGCAGATAAACCTGTATGAAGATAATAACAAATATGTACACGCCCTAGACTGTGCGATGTATGTCAGTTTGTGCGAATTATTAAAACGAGTCGGAGCCAGAGAGCCCCAGAACTCAGCAGGGCGTGAAGGTGTGCAGATCGCGGGGTCTGAGAGCTGTGTTCTCCCTCGGCCAAGGCGAAATAGAATACTTGTCTTTGTCTTCTTTAAACTAAACATCTCTCTTCTCTACATCAGGTCTACAGAATTCGGGGTGGTTTGAATCACCACAACAATTTGGGGGCTCGTCCGGGATCAACTGAAAAGTTGGATCAGACCTGACTGAAACATTAATTGGGTTTCATTGGGCTTAAGGACCAGGTACGAACGGACAAAGGACACGGGCCATGGCAACATAAAGGTAAGCAGAAACTTGATCTGCATTGAACACCACTAAATTGTAACGTGCCCTAAGTCTCAGTAGTAACTTGTCTATAAATTAAGAGATGTGAATTTGAGAAACAAAGGCATCAAACATTGATGTTTTAAACAAAAAAAAAAAAATCTAAATAAAAAATCTGTGAGCTAAAGATGGCAAGACCAGTATTAGGAACCTGTGAGCATCTGTTAGCGAGACCAGAACTTTGAGTACTAAAGATGGCAAGACCAGTATTATAAACCTGTGAGCATCTGTTAGAGTCCTAAAGATAGCAAGACCAGTATTAGGAACCTGTGAGCATCTGTTAGTGAGTTTGAGCTGTGAGTCCTCTGGATAGCAAGACCAGTAATTAGCCAAAAACCTGTGAGCATCTATTGACAAGATCAGTGTCTTCGAGTGTGGCAACTCCCACAATATTCTGACGAGGTATTGTTTTAGTTGGGTCCGGGGGGCCCGGGGAGGTGAGGACCCCCGAAAAAGTGTCCTCGAGTGTGGCAACTTCCACAATATTCTGACGAGGTATTGTTTGAGCTAGGTTAGAGGCCCGGGGAGGTGAGGACCCCCAAAGTAGATTTAGTACCAGTGTCCTCGAGTGTGGCAACTCCGGCAATATTATTGTTTGAGCTGGGTTAGAGGCCCGGGGAGGTGAGGACCCCCGAAGTAGATTTAGTAAAGCTTTAAAACATCAAATGTTCTAATGTGTTGATTTTACATGTATTTGTACACACCTACATATAGTGCTAGAAAGTAGTACAATCACGAGTGTGAATGGTGGAGGTTCTGAACGCTGAAACATAACTGCACTATCTAGGCGGTTGTGGATGTAAGTGATCAGTCCTCCACATGACTGATATATAAGGTCTGGTATCATGATTCAAGGCTAGTCGTGAATCATAAAGACTGAGCGCTCGGGACACAACCGCCATACGGCTCGGTCGGCTAGACCTAGATAAAACATAACATAATCTTTGAGAAGCTAAAAACCCCCGCCGTAAGTTGTTCAAAAATAAAGTACATAAGAACAACAAGATAGGAGTTAAAAGGTCCCAGTAAAAACTCAGAAGCACGTCTGGAAACATAATAGCTTAGTTTGAACGTCCATAATCATTCCTACAAAACCAGTCAATACAAGCACACACAGGAAGAAGACAAATTTGGGGTAAAGCATGAATGTGAATGTGTATGACTGCTAGAGGAAAGTCAGTTGAAGCAACGACACTGCCTGAAACAGGTCGGTGACAACGTAAAGCAGTGGTCAGTTGAAGTTGGTTCACTGGAATCTAGATTAAGAATTTATTTGTGCTGTGAATACTACGAACAAAAGAACAATAGTACTTTTATTCAGAAACTCTATAGCACTCTTATCCGATAGTGGTAAATTGATAAAGTTTGGCAGTTTGAAGACAGAGACTCGGACAAAATGGATGTGAGAAGGGAGAGACAGAGAGTGATAAGGGACCGCTAGGCAAGCTGTTGTGGGGGGAGGCCAAGCAGGAAGAGATAAGGACAGAACAGAAGAGGAATTATAGTAAAACCAGATTATAATTCGTAATAAATTGACTGTGGGTACAGGGAGAATAAATTTAGTAACTCCCATAAAAATTATAAAATATTATCATAAAAAATCTTTTATAAAGTAAAAATATACAGTGAGTATACAGTGTGCATGGGCGCCAAGTGTGTATGATGGTTGTCTGAGAACAGAGACGCATAAAAGAGAATAAAAGTTGTGTGTGTGAGTGAGCGGCCGCTGCGAGTGATGGAGACGCTGAGAGTGATTGAGACGCTGAGAGTGATTGAGACGCTGCGAGTGATTGAGAAGCTGTGAGTGTGTGCAAAAATTCAAATGTGCATTGATGTTTTGAATGAAGTGTTAAAATCTGAATCAAATTCACTTAGCTGGTGGTGTGACCTCTGTCACAGGACGGGTTGAGTAAAAATTTCAAGAGGCTGAGTTTGTCATTCTAAAATACTCTACAATCCTGATGTTTATGTAAATTATTGCTTTTCTATTCGGTGTTGCTTTGCAGACATTTCTGTTAAAATAAGGTAATATGTTGAGCATTTTCTGTTTGTTCTGATCTGTTCTGATTGTTCTTTAGTCGTCATCGTGCTGTTTAGTCTAGTAAGAGACTCTCTGTGCCTTGTTAAAGGACAGAGAGGACAGGGAGAGAGGGACAGGTCTAGTGATAGGCCGTGTGTGGTGGTTGACCGATTTTTTGGCGAGCTGTCGATGTTAGTGTTTCTACATACTGTTGTGGTACTGAAGTTGTTTATCGGGCTGCAGAGTGCTGTGTGATGTCATTCCCCCTCCTTCCACACTCTTAGTCTGTTTCAGACAGCCCCTCCCGTCGTGTGTAAGCTGCAGTGATCTCTTTTTCCTTTATATCCCATATAGCTGAAGTTAATGTTGAATGTTTTCTCTTGTTTTTAAATGATTTTGCATTTTGGAAAAGTGAATTTTTGATCAAGTTGCAATTTGTAAACAGTGCAACTGTTTTTGTGTGGTTAAACTTTGTTGCCTAAAGGTGCTGTGTTCTGAAATAACAATTTCACTGAATTCTGCTGCCAAGTTCTAAATGTTACACTGAAGCTGCATATATTCTCTGACAGGTTTCTTGTTTAAGAAAACATTTAATAAATTGTACAAAATGTTTATGTTGATTGTCCTGTACACGTGACATCCATTGCACGTCTGTCCGTCCTGGGAGAGGGATCCCTCCTCTGTGGCTCTTCCTGAGGTTTCTTCCACATTTTTTCCCTGTTAAAAGGTTTTTTGTGGGCAAGTTTTTCCTCACTCGAACCAAGGGTCTAAGGACAGAGGGTGTCATTCCCTGTACAGATTGTAAAGCCCTCCGAGGCAAATGTACTTTGTGACTTTGGGCTATACAAATAAAATTGAATTGAATTGAAAAATTGAAACACATTACAACCAGTACTAGTAGTCATAATAAAGAGTAAAAATAGAGGTTTACTTCTAGGTTGCGTGTATTATTTCTTTAACCTACAATCAATTGATAAGTCTTATCAGCCAGTGTAATTTTAATTGCAAAATGAGTTTCAGTCCAGTGATGATCCTGGGCGTTAAACACCCAGCATGCAGAAAAGAGATAGAAGAAATTTCCAAGAAATGGAAAAAACGCACTAAAGGTCTGGACTCCTGCTGGCCAGAAGGAGGCACGTTTGATGTGAGTGTGTGTGAAGCTATGGAGCTTCGAATTAAAGACTACAAACCAAAAGACAAAAGTAAGAAACGACAACAGAAACGAGAAAAAGAATTAGGGATAGTTAAACTGTTTAACGATGAAGGAAACCAATACAGGAGCGCAGATAAATCAAGGCGCGGGACTAAAGAAACCAGGATTTATCCCATGATTTCTGGAGCAGTTGATATCTCTGGAACAGTTGAAATAAATGAGGCCCTAGAGGCCGGTCGTATGCCCATTCCCAAATCCTGCAGCACCCTCAAGAAGAATTTGAACTTCAGAAAATCACAAATGCTCGATTGTTATGCCGAGAGAAACCAGCCATGCAAAGAAGGAGGAGAGTCCTACTGGCTGGATTCAGGTCGGGTAGATCCAGGGAGAGAAATGGAGCGAACTAGGATTCAGGAATTAGAGGAAGAGATAGACAGTAATTATAATTCCTGTTTGGGGGGAGGATCAGGTGAGGCAGATGTGCATGAGTTAGGCGAAAGACTAGTGTTTGAGGAACAGGCAGACCCATCAAGGGAGAGACAGGAAATAGAACAGAGGGAAATACTGGGAGGGAAGCTAACCTTTGCAGCTAAGGCTAAAAAAAGGGATGCAGTGAGGCCAAACATAAAGAAAGGCAATTATGACTTTAGACTTAGACCTGCTATAAAACCACCACAAAAATACACTGACCCAATCCAATATTCAATTTTAATTAAGGGGAAGCAGAGCCGATATATTCCATGGCAAACTCCTGACTTTGCGGGGCTGACCTCTAGACTTCCTGATATGCACGAGGGAGCCGGTAAGTGGATTAAAGTTTTTGAAGAAGAGACTATGGGCAAAATACTCGGCATCGGGGACATTAAAGCAGTGTGGGCACGCACAATGGGAATACCTGCTATGGAAAATATTTTGCATTTAAGTGGAAATGCATGAATGATTGACATCTCTCTGGACATCTTTGCGAAAGAAGTATCCTGTTCAGGTTGACCCTAAAGCACTAAAGGGTGAACCACTGACGGATACTGAGAACCCAGCTGCTTACATTACTCCATCATAGAGGCCATGCCCGGCCCTGTGAACAGTAGACTTGAAGATGTGGTGGGGTTGGCATCAAAAAGTCACAGAGAATTTTGTGACCATGTGATACATGCAGTAGACAGACACAGGAAAGAAGAGCAGAAGTTGCGTGAACAAGAGAGAGCTGCTCAAAGGAAAGTCTCACAACTTCAACTAACTGAACTGACCAATAGGAGCAAGAAAAAGGTTCAGGCTCCCCTATTGAATGATGATGAAGAAGCACACAGTTGTTACCTACTACACCCGTCTAGCTCCGAACCGTAGTTGGGAGTGGGTTTTACGTTTGGCTCGCTGCTGGTAACAAGCTTCGTTGAGGGCAAGCGCGTAAAGAGAGGACGAAAAATAAACAAAGAGAGGCCTTGATGCGAAGAAAACGGCACATTTAATTTCCTGCATTAACGAACAAAAACAGCGGGCCTGCTCATGAACTGCCTCTATATTGGTGTAGTCTAAAACAACTGAGCGTACACGTAGACTCTTTTCTCCGTGCGGCCACCACCGTCGCGCATGTACATCACCATCACCGTTTGTTTACTTCTCCTGCACCTGCACGTCACACCCATGCGCCACACCTTAAAGGAGCAGGGCTGGCCTGTAACACTACCCCCACTCTGGATGATGATTAAACCCTTGACATCACTCCAGCAAATTACATCTAAAGAGAGCACACATGAAACAATATAAATTCAAACATTTCCCCTTGCAACCCTTGCTTCCCCACAGTCTTTGAATGAGCCTTCCTCTCGTGGCAAAACAATTTCAGGTGAAGGAACATGTTATTATATTGTCCATGAAGGCATGCAGCATATCCTTCTCTTAAAGATGTAACAGCAAAATAACATTCACAGTCCACATTCACTGTAAAGAAGTGAAAACACTTAAATCAAATATTCTGTGACGTAACCCTTTAGGCACAATAGCAGTAAATGAGGGTAACCCCTTACATCTGTAACAAATCAGATTGCCTGTTGTTGTACACATCTCTACTGTACTCTCAGATCAACTCAAAAGTGCAGGGAATTAAAGCAAAAATACGCAGCTAACGGTGTCCAAATCGCTCAACTCAGTCAGCTAACAAACTAACTAGGCCCATAAAAATGCAAATAGTGTACAAACTTTACAGAACATTCACAGTTTCGAACATTTCCGGAACTCTTTTCTCTGAGGAGGGCAGTGATCCGCCTATACCCTACCTCAGGCCAGGAAAGATATTTTCTTTCCTTTTTAACAAAGTTCAGTGACCGACCCAGTCACCAAACCAGTCGGGCGGTCGGCGACCCCTCAGAGCCCTCTGAAGAGGCATGGAGCTCAACTGAAGCGGATGACCTGGTTCCCCGGCAGGAGTCTGGGTCCCAGCCCCGTCCAGGTGGGGCTGAGCAGGAGGAACAGGACGCCGGCTGCTGCTAGGCTGGTCTGGAGATGGGGAGAAGAGACCTGGCAGGGCCTCCAGGGCTGCATCCCCTGCATCTGATGAAGCGTTGACCAGGTTACCGCCATCGACGTCTGGAGTGGGGAAGCTGGAGTCTGGTGAAGGGGGCAACACCTCCACTGGAGTCCAGGTGTCAGCATCTTGGGAGACCCAGGTGGTGTCCAGCGGGGCTCTGGAATGGTAGGGCTTGAGCCTGTCATGGTGGACTACCTTGGCCTTTGCTCTCGGGCTCTTCTTGATCCGGTAGACCAAGTCGTCCAGCAGTCCCACCACGAAGTAGGGGCCCTCGTAGGAGGGTAAGAACTTCCGTACCTTGTTTTTCACTCTCTTGGTGCCTTTTATCAGGTACCAAACTGCATCACCGACTTTGTGTTGGGTCTGACAGACATTTTTGTCATACTGTCGTTTGGCCCGTTCAACTGATTTTCCTAGCAACTCTTGTGCCAACCGGTGTGAGAGCTCCAGTCGTTCTCTGAGCTGCTGGACATACTGTGGGTGTGTGTTTAGGTTGTCTGCATCCGGGGGCACTTGACCTTCAGTGCAGTAGTATCTCCTCAGCAAGACTCCATCCTTCTGATAGAGTCGTTTCCATTGTGCCCAGTATGCTTTGGTAGTTGGGCTGCAGGGTGCTACATCAGTCCACGACGGTCGGTCTCCTGCATCCATCCACCTCCTCACTGGTGCTATATCTGGGTCAGTTAGTTGGGCATTGTTCAATTGTTCTTTTGTCCAGCCGCCGAACAGGCTGGTGTGAAGTGGCTCACTCACCCTGTGGATGCTTGGACAGGCGGGCGCATAGCTACAGCTGTCATCACTGGCGTCCTCTACCCCCACTGGAGGTTGCTCTGTAGATATTTCCACGGCAGCTCCTGCAGTTGGGTCGTCATCCAGGCTGCACTGCACCGCCTTATGCTGACACTGGACTCGTAGATTAGGCTCTGGCACCGTACATGGGCATGACTCACGACACGGCCTTCTGGAAAGTGCGTCAGCATTTTGGTGGTGTCTCCCGGGGCGATAGATCACCTGGAAATCATACTCTGCCAGTTTCTCTAACCAGCGGGCAAGCTGGCCCTCTGGCTCTCTCAGTCTAGTCAACCAGCGCAGGCTGCTGTGGTCTGTCCGGAGGGTAAACGGCCTTCAGGGCAGATATTGCCTGAAGTGGGAGGTGAACTGCACCGCTGCTAGGAGCTCGCGTCTGGTGGTGCAGTAATTTTGCTCTGTAGCTGACTGCCGCCTGCTCCCATAGGCTAGAACCCTCTCCTCACCCCCTTGTGTTTGGGAGAGGACTGCTCCTATCCCCCAATCACTGGCGTCCGTGTCGAGAAACAGCTCACCGCTGTCGAGGGGGTAGCCCAGCACAGGCGCAGATGTCAGGTGGCTTTTCAGTGTCTCAAATGCCTTCTGGCATTCAGCTGTCCAGTCGAAACGTGCATACTTTTTGGTGAGTTCATGGAGAGGCTTGGCCAGCGTGGCAAAATCCTGTACAAAGCGTCTGTAGTAGGAAGCCAGGCCAACGAACTGACGTACCTCTGAGATGTTTCGGGGAGTTGGCCACTCAACCACTTTCTGGATCTTTTGGGGATCGGTGGCGACACCTCTGGCAGAGACGATGTGCCCCAGATAGGTCACTTGCTCCTGAAACAGGCAGCACTTGGAAGGTTTTAGCTTGAGATTGGCTTCCCGTAGCCTGGTGAACACTTGGCTGAGGCGCTCCAGCATTTCATTAACATCCCGCCCCAGGACTATGATGTCATCGAGGTACACCAAACACGTCTCCCATTGCAGCCCTGCCAGGACACGATCCATAAGTCGTTGGAACGTGGCTGGCGCGTTGCAGAGCCCAAACGGCATCACGTTCCACTCGAAGAGCCCTTTCCGGGTGCAGAAAGCAGCAGCTTTGCGGGCCCTTGGTGTCATCTCCACCTGCCAGTAGCCTGATGTTAAGTCCAATGTGCTGAAGTACTTTGCAGTGGAGAGTGTGTCTAGCGTGTCCTGGATGCGTGGCAGGGGATAAGCATCCTTGATAGTTCGTTCGTTTAAGGGTCGGTAATCCACACATAGACGTGGGCTGTCATCCTTCTTTCTCACCATTACTATCGGTGCAGCCCAGCTGCTGTTGCTGGGTTGGGCTACACCGCTCTCCAGGCTCTGTTGCACCTGCTGGTCGGCTGCGAGCTGTTTGTCACTGGCCATCCTATGCGGGGGCAGTTTTACAGGTGGCCCAGGGGTGGTCAGGATGTCGTGCTGCACAAGGCTGGTGCGGCCGAGGTCGGCGGGCCCTGTGGCTAGTGCAGCTCTCTGTGTACAGGGACTGCAGGTGATTGGGGACAGAAACAGAGACAGGATTAACAGGCTCAGGCATGGTGAAGGCCTCCCTTGACTGAAGCTCTACCTCTCCCATAACCTTTGCTGGCTGCAGGAGTCCGGCCACAACCCCTTTTCTTAGGGTGATAGGTGCAGTGCCAGGGTTGAAGACTCTGATGGGGATGTTGGTAGATTGCTGTATCTGAACAACGATGCGGGCCACTAAAACATGGTGCTTTTCAATGAAACCTTTGGTGGGGCTTAACATCATGTCTCCATCAGCAGCATGGCGGAGGCGGGCGGTGCCAGGCACCACATACTCACGGTTCGACGCTAACACAGTCGTGCGGGCCACTCTGACGACATGCACCTCGGGCTGGTGGTTCGGATTGAAACGGGGAACCTTTTCGCCGAAGAGGGTTATCTCTCTGCGGCCGTAGTCCAGGTGGGCACGTGCTGCCGCAGAAAAGGGTGCCCCAGGATAGCCCCGGTGCCCTGGGCGGTGTCGGCTATGATGAAGTTTACGTTGGTAACCCTGCTCCCCGCGTGCACGGGCAGAGTGACTTCTCCCTGGACGGTTAGGCCCTTAGGTCCGATGCCCTGTATGACCTTCACGGTGGATGGCTGGATCTGAGGTCTGGACTCGACAGGAATGGAGTCGAAGTGGTGGAGAGGCAGCACATTTCTCTGAGCGGCAGAGTCTAACAGAGCACACATTTCTAGTCCGTAGACCAGTATTTTAATACTCATCTCGCCTTCCAAGCTGCTGGTGCAGGTGACTACTGCGTCTGGACGGGGAGCTGGAGTCAGGTCGACACTCTGCGCGTGCCGTTTGGGTCGGCGGGGAGAAGGGCAGTCCCTCTGTAGATGCCCTACACCAGAGCAGTTGTGACAGATGATCTCTGGGGCGGTCATTTCAACATTTCTGTTTTCCTTTGGCGGCCCCTGCTGGTGAAACCGTGGCCTTCTGTCTGATGGGTTGGTGGACCCCGCAGCTACCCCCACTAGTTCATCACATAGCATCACATTTGTATTTTCATGTACCGTCACTGCCCTGGCTCTCCGCTCTGCTGAACCCCGCTGACCTGGATGCATCAGCTGGGTGACCGCTCTGGCGGCTCTTCTGGTCGTTTCGTATCTGTGCGCTATTTCGTATGCTCTGGCCAGGGTGCGAGGCTGCTCCTCCAGTAGTCTCTGAACCACCTCAGCATCAGCCAAGGCGTTGGTGAAGATCTCTACGCTGATAGCATCCTGTTCCCGCTCCGTACGGTCTGCATACACAATGGAGACTTTCTCGTAAATATCATCCCTCAGATGGTGTAGAGCTTCGCTCGGCCCTCTCACTCTCTGCCTCAGTTCAATGCCTATGGCTGCTGCGTGCTCCGAACATGGCCCATAGGCAGCATCCACTTCATCCACGATCCGCTGGTAACTCCATCGAGCAGATCTGGGGTTTTTATGGACGATAGCACCAGCAGCACCAGTCAGGCTGAACCTGAGCTGCACAGCCATGGTCTTCTCTGACCAGTGGTTGGCCTGGGCACAGCTTTCGAACTGGTAAAGGAAGTCTTTCCATGCGCCTGATCCATCAAAGCGGCCAGGCTGCAGAGTAGGGATCCTTTCTCTCCGCTCATACTGCTCATCATCACTACTGTCCATACAATCACGGCCATGCACATTGAAAGAGGAGGGACGTGGTGGTGTGGACCCGGCCCTTTTCCAGCTAGGCTGCTCGTACTGTGCATGGAGGGGTGCATCACAGTGAGGGGCAGAGCAATGATCATGGGCTTGTTCGACATAACTGCGTCTCACAGACTGGGACATACATGGCGTGAAGGGGGACACAGCAGACTGGGGCACAGTGGACGGGGCATTTATAGTGGTATATACAGGGGGAAAGGGGTTAGCCAGCCGGCCAGCGAAAGTCTGACGTCATTATTCATGCCACCATGTAAGGCTACCGCTGGGGTAGAGGCCATATTTCTGGGGCTATCACAACAGCACTGAGGGGGAAACATAGACTCACTGCCCGCTGCACTTTGCTTTGCTGGTGTCCGAAAGGGATTAGTCGGTACTGAAGGTGGTGGGGTCGGTGGCCACGATCCGCTGAGCAACGCTGTCCTTGGGCGGTCCGCTGCTCCACCTGCTGGTAGCTCCGTTGCTCCAGTGGTTAGCTCCATGCCACCCAGGAACGGGTTGCGTCTCTCCCCGCCGCCGACACATCTGCCGCCCGTCGGATGAACCGGGTCCATATCAGCTCGAACAGTCTCTCTCATGTCTGTTAAAAACGGGTTGGTGCTAACGTTTGGGCTAATCAGCTTCACAAACCTCTCGAGTCTCTCAGCAGCAGCATTAGCGAGTGCCGCCATTTTCTCCCGCGCTCTCGGCTCCCGCTTTTCTTTTCCTCCTTCTTCTTGCAACTTGATCCCGGACGAGCCCCCAGTGTTACCTACTACACCCGTCTAGCTCCGAACCGTAGTTGGGAGTGGGTTTTACGTTTGGCTCGCTGCTGGTAACAAGCTTCGTTGAGGGCAAGCGCGTAAAGAGAGGACGAAAAATAAACAAAGAGAGGCCTTGATGCGAAGAAAACGGCACATTTAATTTCCTGCATTAACGAACAAAAACAGCGGGCCTGCTCATGAACTGCCTCTATATTGGTGTAGTCTAAAACAACTGAGCGTACACGTAGACTCTTTTCTCCGTGCGGCCACCACCGTCGCGCATGTACATCACCATCACCGTTTGTTTACCTTTCCTGCACCTGCACGTCACACCCATGCACCACACCTTAAAGGAGCAGGGCTGGCCTGTAACACAGTGGAGCAATTGTTGCTCCTGCTGTCGCTGTGCCGTCTACTCCTCCAAACCACCAATTTCCTGCCCCACCCCCACAAGCTCCTCCTGTTGTTAATGTTTACATACAGCAACCAAGAGGAAGAGGGAAGAAAGCAACGGCCCAGAGGGGCAATCAGGTTGGACAACATAACCGGTGCTGGGGATGTAACCAACCTGGACATGACCGTCGAGACTGTCCTAAAAATCCATGGCCGGCTCAACAGGAAGAAGGACAGGGGTCTGAGGGTCAGCCCACTCAAAGCGGGAACGCCAGTGCGGCCAATCCCGGGGGTGGGCCTAAACATGTGTACTAGGGAGGCCCAGAGAATCCTATTGGGGCGGGCCAATTAGCCGTAATGACAACAGCAGCTAATGTAAAGCCAATGTTAAAGGTGCAAATAGAAGGCAGTTCAACTATCAATTGGTAACGACAAAACCATTCTGCCAATCCTAGTATCTGAACACACACCTGTAAATTTGCTAGGGAGAGATGCATTGTGTCAACTAAAAATAAAGATTTGGTGCTCTCCACAAGGTGTTTACATTGATAATTTGGGTGTAAATTTCCAAATGAATGTTCAAGCAGAGGCAGCAACTGCCTACTGGCTGGCGGAAATCACAAATCCGGTGCTTAAGGAGTTGGGAAAATGGGAAATATACATTCGAGCCCAAATTCCAGAAGCAGATCGTGGAACTAATCTCAGCTATGATGTTGCCAACAAAACTTGCAATAATAAAATGCTAAGCACACAAAAAAGGTAATAAAGACAGCCAACAACGCAGCAGATGAGGCAGCAAGCTAGCAGCAAAAGGTAAAATTCCCATTATGACACCGTTGGTATTGTTAGAACCAATTGTAACTCCAGAAGACATTATTCTAATGCAACAAAATGCAGGACTGAGTGAACACAGCGTCTGGCAACAAAGGGGGGCAACAAAGGATGAAAGAGGGCTGTGGCAATCTTATTAGGGTTTGTTGGTTGCACCAGTAGCGTTGTTGACTATGTTGATTTCTGAGGCGCACAGTGTTGATCACTGTGCGAGGGGGGAAGTAATTAGGATAATAAGACAGCAAGGATATTGGTCACCATATTTGCAATCAATGGTTGATGAAGTGTTGGAATAGTGTGAAATTTGTGCTCAGAGTAATGTAAAAAAAAAAGGAATAAATTATTGTTGGTAATTATTGACAGGTTCTGTCGATGGGTTGAAGCTACACCCTCAAAAGATCAAGGGTCTGAAACAGTCATAAAATTCTTAACAAGAGAAATAATTCCACAATTTGGCATACCATCAGAAATGAGCTATGATAATGAATCAGTATTTATCCAAAAAGTAGGGAAAGGAAACTGGTGATTCACCTGCTGATGTTGATCAAGCCAAAGAGAAACTGCTTTGGATGGAGGAATTCATTGCTGAATATGTAAAAAGATTAACTGACGTTTTGAATTTTATCATTACAGGTGTCTGAGCAGCTCACAAAACCATCGGAGGAACCAATTCATCCTTTTAATGAAAAAAAAATTGTATGAATCAAATATCTAAAAATGTTTCCCAGGTGGAACCAGGTGTTGGGGACAACCAGAACTTCTATTTCCTGCGCTTTAACCAAACTGCCTATTAACCAAACTAACCAAACTGTTAACCCTGTTATGTTTGACTGTCCAATTGACAGATGTGATGACTGTTATATTGTTTACCCCCTGACTTTCTCTCAAGGTAAATGGACAACGCATGACAAAGCTCGGATTAAGACAGTGCTGAGTGTACCCAGGTAATGATGGTAACATTCTGCTGTACCTTTGACTGAACCTCTGGAGCTGTGGTGTTTCACCCAACAGCCATTGAGGGGATAAAATCAGTTTTCTGTTACCTGTGTGTTCCATTTTAGGTTAAATTTATGCACTGATTCTGGCTTTACTGGTAGGATGGTATTCTAAAAGATGTGATTTTTAATCATTTAGAAATTTCCTTTTTATGAATCACTTTTTAAAATCTATTTTCAATGATGGTTTTCACAGTAATGTAATAAATGTTTAAAAGGTTAAAGTTACAATTATGTTATGATGATATGCAACTGATGGATAGTGACTGTTCATGGAAATCTTCTACAAAGATGGATTCCATGCCACCATGCATCGTATGTGCTAGTAACCTCTCCATGGTGGTGACCCTCTACTGTACATAATGTACATGGGTCGAAGATTTTGCAATGTCTTGATTTCAGCGATGAGTGTTGTGATTAATTCAAAAAGAGAGAAGAAATTTGATCTAAAACAAGTTAAACTAAGTTTTATGGAATCCCTTCTAATTGCTTGGGTTTATCTACCAGGTGAAATAATAAATTTGATCTTTCTCCTCTCCCAGTGGCATATTTGCACATGATCTGTGACCTCCCTCATGACCTCCTTTAACACCTTGGTGTTGTAGGGGATCTTCGCTAGCTTAAAGGCCCTTGTTGACCTGAAAGTGGAACTCACACATCATGGGAATGGGATGATGGGGTACATAAGAGGGGTTCTTAAAGTTTCTCACTGATTGTATGAATTCATCTAAACCGACTGCTTTGTTTGGAGTGGTCAGCTAAAGATTTTGAACTGGAGAAAACAATGTGGTGCCATCTGGACCAAATTGACTTTTTATTAATGGACAATTAAGTGACTGTGAGTGACTGTTCTGTCTTGAGGTGAACAGTGTCAGACCTTTTAAATTTCACTGAGTTTTGTTGAATTCATTTTTTAATCTCAAGATGAGTTTTTTCTGCATTTAAACACAGCAAGCATGATTTAACACACACACAGATTTTGATTTATTATTACATGACTTGATTCTTTGATTTTGGTTTATTATTACATGACTTGATTCGTTGATTTTGATTTATTACTATTACAACATGACTGTGGTTTCATTTATACGTTTTGGTTTTGTTTTATTATTACACATGGCATTGATCTATTAATGATACATATAATCTGGATTCTTGTTGTATCAGGATTGTTTTATTTTGTTTGCGATTTTTGCTATACAACACACATACGCATAATATTGTTCTTGGTTGACTTTAACTCTGCTACACACGAGTTTGATTTGTTCTTGTAGGTTGTTTTCATTTTGTTTGTTATTGTTTTATACTCATACTATTGTGATTTTGTTTTTTGGACTTTGTTTGACACATAATTGTAGTTTTTTCTTATTCTATATATAATCAGTATAATGCAGTGTTACTCAAAGTGTGGTCCGGGTCCGCGAGCGACCTCAAGTGGTCCGTGAGAGGATCTCTTAAAATATTCGAATTTCCCACACAAGTTTGTGGAGTCCTACCTAGGGATACTCGATATATCGCGGCTTGTTCTACGTGAGATGTATGAAATGACTATATCGCGACCATCGAGTACTTGTCACGTAAATGTTTTAAGCCGTCGGCATTTAATTCTCCGGGGATTCGCCTGTCACTCACTCCTGCTGCTCACAGCACGCAGCACACTGCCCCGCCCACCCAGAAACATCCCCTGCGCGCATGCGTACTTTCTGTATCAAGTGAGGAGAGGTGAAGCCAAGAGGTGAGGTAATTGAAGATGAGACGGACGACTTGGTTCTGAAGAAAAACAGCTGCGGTCACGCCGTCTCTCGTTTTCGCGTGGTCACGTCAGCTGCTCCAATATTTTCAAGTGCGCCCTTATTGCCGACTTTATGGCAAACACTTTTAAAAAACTGGAAAGTCAGCGCTAGTTTACTGCAGCGTGTGGACACTTTCGGTTTTCAAAATAAAACGTGGGTGTTAAATGTATTAAACGTTTATTTATAAAATATGAAGAATGGTTAAAATTTGATTTAAAAAAGTGTCTCATATGCCAAGTATGATTCTGTACTGCTTCAATGCTCATATGTACATTATGAAATATATTAAAAATTCATAAAAAATATGACAAGTGTTAAAATGCTATAAAAAAGAGTGTGTGTCGTATAGCAGGTGTAGCTCGACTGTTCTACACTGATTTTGAGCCAATAGGTCACAGGAGCTGGAAACTATTGAGCTTTAAAGCTCATATTTACATCATGAAATGTATTAAAAATTCATGAAAAATATGACAAGTGTTAAAATGCTATAAAAGAGGTGTGTCTCACACCAAGTGTAAATCTACTGTTCTACGTTGATTCTGAGCAATTACAATGCTATCATGGAAATAATGACAATATTTATTAGAAATAAACAATACAAAACAACAACAACAAAAATATCGAAATATATATCGTGTATCGCGATATAGCTTAAAAATATCGAGATATTGGTTACAGGCCATATCAGCCCTAGTCCTACCTAACATTATTTGAAGTGTAAAGCGAATTTGTTCTCTGAACAAAAATGCAGACAAATATTTTTTTTAAATATGTATAATGGATATATGAAGATAAATCTGAATTAGCAGTGCCCAAATTGTTGCCTAAGCAACCACGGCGTCTCCTATAGACAAAATCATTCCGCTGTCACGTCAGTAAGTAAGGAAAAGAAAGCAAGGAAAAGAGCAGCAAAAGCTGTGAACTTTAACTAAAACAAGGCACGGAGAGGATGGGAAACAATGATGGATAGGTGGCTGAAGACGGGGTCAGGTGGTCCCTGAAATTTTTTTTTTTGGACAAAGTGGTCCTTGGTCTGAAAAAGTTTGAGAAACACTGGTATAATGTAACCACCAATGCAGGCCATTGTGTGATTGCCCGTGTTAAACATATAATCAAAAAGCATTTCCAGGGGTCGTAAGGGAATTTTTCCCCAAGTGGGTTTTCGCCCTTACTTGCATTGCTGTGGTGTTGAACTATTGGTGGGGATTTGATATCCCCAGAGGAGGGATATGTGGTGTTCTGCGTGACGCATATGGCCTTGACCAGGATTAAGGAGTCGAGCACACACACACACCATGCAGGCTCATGGAAAACACATAGACAATATTACGTTCATGTGATGCTCAGAACACAGATATGATTATAAGAAAGTGCAGGACATTTGGGTCCTGTGTTATCTTATCTGCTCAGGACAAACCAACATCTGAGGAAATACGCCAGGCGTAAGGCTTTAAGTTACTTATCATATTATACTTTATATCTCATCACATATTTTAATCATTGTTCAATGTTGCAGATTGCTACTGAGTTGTGTTGATATAGCCGCTAAGGTTACAAACTCTCCTAGGGGTGGTACCGCTTAGGATACAAAGGAAAGAAAAACAGGACTTATCAACCAGAAGGTTTTGCTTGCATATTATTTTTACTTAATTATATAAAGTGTGAAGTTTCGAAATGTTCCTCATTTCCCCCTCCTTGTTGTTGTTGGTTTTGACTATGCTTTCAATTTTAATAGTGTCTGTTATTCTTTGGTTTCACTGTGAGCTCCCCTTCCAAAATTGCAACTTAATAACCACCGCCATCGCACCTCCTCAACACGATCACAGATGTTCCCTCTATTGCAGGTCCCACCAGGAGAGGATGATGAGGATGAGGACGATACTTATGAGCATGTAAAAGTATGATTTTTATGCCCTTTGGGAGCCCATGGTATGCATTACAAGTGTGAGAATTTATTGATCTCTGAGTAGAGATCAAAAGGGGGAATTGTGGATTATATTATCTGAAGTGCCTAATAATCATTTAAAGATATTAAACTGTGTGATTATGCTGAACTATTGCTTTTAAGAATGTTGTATAACCAACAGAGTGTTTTTGCAGTTTGTGTCTGGATTATGTTGAACTATTGCTTTTAAGAATGTTGTATAACCAACAGAGTGTTTTTGCAGTTTGTGTCTGGGTGCAAACCAGAGCCTGAGGTCTGTGTGTGTGAGCCCAACTAGAAACTGCTACAAAGCATCTGAATTCAGGCCAAGGTCAGGATGGCCTGAGAAAAGAGCACACACACACACACAAACCCGGGCGTAGGATGCACCCAGCAGATAAACCTGTATGAAGATAATAACAAATATGTAAACGCCCTAGACTGTGTGATGTATGTCCGTTTGTGCGAATTAATAAAACGAGCCGGAGCCAGAGAGCCCCAGAACTCAGCAGGCGTGAAGGTGTGCAGATCGCGGGGTCTGAGAGCTGTGTTCTCCCTCGGCCAAGGCGAAATAGAATACTTGTCTTTGTCTTCTTTAAACTAAACATCTCTCTTCTCTACATCAGGTCTACAGAATTCGGGGTGGTTTGAATCACCACAACAATTGGCGCCTCATTGAGCAGGTTGGTCCGTTGCTGCGTTACGTTAACGCGTCCGCCATATTGGATGTGGCAGATATGCCCCGTAAACTAATAAAAGGAAATGGACTGAACTTCATAAAGTGCCTTTCTATGTGTGTGTGTGTGTGTGTGTGTATGTATGTATGTATATGTATATTTATATATACACTACCAGTCAAAAGTTTGGACACACCTTCTCTTTTTTTTTTACATTTACATTGCATATTCTCACAGAAGCTATGAATAAACACATATGGACTCATGTAGTAAACAAAAAAGTGTGAAATTACTCAAAACATGTTTTATATTACTATTATTATTATTATTATTATTATTATTATTATTATTATTATTATATTGTTTTAGATTACTCAAAGTAGCCACCCTTTGCTTTGATTACTGCTTGCACACTCTTGAGCTTCATGAGGTAGTCACCTTAAATGGTTTTTCAACATTCTTGAAGGAGTTCCTAGAGATGTTGAGCACTTGTTGGTCCTTTTGCCTTTACTTTGCGGCCCGTCTCATCCCAAACCAACTCGGTTGGGTTTAGTTCAGGTGACTATGGAGGCCAGGTCATCTGGCGCAGCACACCATCACTCTCCTTCTTGGTCAAATAGCCCTTACACAGCCTGGAGGTGTGTTTGGGGTCATTGTCCTGTTGGGGCAAAATAAATAATGGTCCAACTAAATGCAAACCAGATGAGATGGCATGTCGCTGTGGTAATCATGCTGGTTCAGTGTGAATGAATAAATCCCTAACAGTGTCACCAGCAAAGAACCCCCACACCATCACGCCTCCTCCTTCATGCTTCACGGTGGGAACCATGCATGTAAAGAGCATCCCTTCACCTTTTCTGCGTCGCACAAGTACACGGTGGGTGGAACCAAAGATCTCAAATTTGGAGTCATCAGACCAAAGCACAGATTTCCACTGGTCTGGTCTGGTAATGTGCATTCCTTGTGCTTCAAATCTCTTTTGCTTGTTGCATTTCCTTAACAGTGGTTTCTTAGCAGCTATTTGACCATAAAGGCCTGATTCGCACAGTCTCCTTTGAACAGGTGATGTAGAGATGTGTCTGCTACTAGAACTCTGGATGGCATTTCTCTGGGGTGCTGTTAACTCACGACATCTGCGGGTGGTGACTTGGATGAAATTATCCTCAGCAGCAGAGGTGACTCTTGGTCTTCCTTTCCTGGGGCGGTCCTCATGTCCTCAAATCAACCCTGACAAGGCATACCTATGAAATGAAGACCATTTCAGGTGACTACATCATGAAGCTCATCACGGGAATGCCAAGCAGTAATCAAAGCAAAGGGTGGCTATTTTGAGTAATCTAAAATATAAAACATGTTTTGAGTAATTTCACACTTTTTTGTTCACTACATAATTTCATGTGTCATAGCTTTGATGTTTTCAGTGAGAATCAGCAATGTAAATAGTCATGAAAATAAAGAAAAAACATGAAATGAGAAGGCGTGTCCAAACTTTTGACTGGTAGTGTATATACATACACATACACATATGTATGTATGTATGTATGTATGTATGTATGTATGTATGTATGTATGTATATATATATGTATGTGTGTGTGTGTGTGTGTGCGTGTGTATGTATGTATGTGTGTGTGTGTGTGTTTTTGGATTGTAAAATGCTGTAGTAAGTATTAAAGTGCAATATAGGCTCCTCAAGCTTGAAGAGAGTGTGGAGTCAACAGCTGACAGTAAGTATCTCTAGAATTCACTTAAATCTAATTTAACTAGGAGTAATTTCACTCTGCTGAACCTGAAACTGGACTTGCACAAGACTCTTGGTCCAGCCAAATGACTCATGTGACTCAGGTGTGAACAAGCGACACACCCCCGAAACCACAGCCTTTTGTAATTTGCAAAAAAGGGCGGGCATCTCACTTAACAAGGAGCTTAAATAGACACAGTGATCTCCAATCTTCAGGACAAGCTTGAAGAGAGTGTGGAGTCAACAGCTGATAGTAAGTATTTCTAGAATTCACTTAAATCTAATTTAACTAGGAGTAATTTCACTCTGCTGAACCTGAAACTGGACTTGCACAAGACTGTAGCCAAATTCAAGGAAACGATTCCTTCAGTATTGAATTCAATGCCATGTCTAACTGTAACAGAGGACTTGTCTGCTTCCTTTAGCCCCTCACAAATAGATCATCTTGTTGATAGTATTACAGGTTCATTACAGACAACTCTAGACTCTATTGCACCTCTGAAAAAGAAGATAATTAAACAAAGAAGGCTAGCACCATGGTATCGCAAATTAAAACAAGAGGCACGTAAATCTGAACGCAAATGGCGTGCCACTAAACTGGAAGAATCTCATCTAGTCTGGCAAGATAATCTCAGAACATACAGGAAGGCTCTCCGTAATGCCAGAGCAGCCTACTACTCTTCTTTAATTGAGGAGAATAAGAACAACCCCAGGTTTCTCTTCAGCACTGTAGCCAGGCTAACAGAGAATCACAGCTCTACTGAACCATCTATTCCTTTAGGTCTAAGTAGCAATGATTTCATAAGCTTCTTTAATGATAAGATTATAACTATTAGAGACAATCCATCACCTTCTGCCCTCAACAGGCATTGATCTGCATTCTGATACAGCAAGTTTGGAAACAGCTGTAAAACCTGATATGTATTTAGACTGTTTTTCTCCCATCGACCTTCATCAAATAACTTTAATCATTTCTGCAGCTAAGCCTTCAACCTGTCTCTTAGACCCCATCCCAACCCGGCTGCTCAAGGATGTTTTACCTCTAGTTAGTCATTCGTTATTGGATACAATTAATCTGTCTTTATTATCAGGACATGTACCTAAGTCCTTTAAGGTAGCTGTAATTAAACCTCTTCTTAAAAAGCCCACTCTAGACCCAGAGGTTTTAGCCAACTATAGACCGATATCAAACCTTCCCTTTGTGTCTAAGATACTTGAGAAAGCTGTAGCTAATCAACTGTGTGACTTTCTCTATAACAATAGTCTATGTGAGGATTTTCAGTCAGGATTTAGAGTGCATCATAGCACAGAGACCGCATTAGTCAAGGTTACAAATGACCTCCTAATGGCATCAGACAAAGGACTAATCTCTGTATTTGTCCTGTTAGATCTTAGTGCTGCATTTGACACCATTGACCATCAAATTCTTTTACAGAGAATGGAACATCAAATTGGCATCAAAGGAATCGCCCTAAGCTGGTTTAAATCGTATTTTTTAGATCGATCTCAGTTTGTTCTTGTCAATGATGAATCCTCCATGCATACCAAAGTTTGTCATGGAGCCCCACAAGGTTCTGTACTAGGACCACTTTTATTTAGTTTATATATGCTTCCTTTAGGGAACATTATTAGGAATCACTCTATCAATTTTCATTGTTATGCTGACGACACCCAATTATATTTATCGATCAAGCCTGATGCAACCAATCAGTTAACTAAACTCCAAGCATGCCTTAAGGATATAAAAAATTGGATGACCTATAATTTTCTGATGTTAAATTCAGACAAAACTGAAGTTCTTGTAATTGGACCCAAGCACCTCAGAAACTCTCTTTCTAGAGACTTAGTTACTTTAGATGGTATCAACCTGGCCTCCAGCTCCACTGTAAAGAATCTTGGAGTTGTTTTTGATCAGGATCTGTCCTTTAATGTCCACATAAAACAAATTTCGAGGACTGCATTCTTCCACTTACGTAACATCGCTAAAATCAGACGCACTGTTTCTCAAGCAGATGCAGAAAAACTAGTCCACGCATTTGTTACTTCAAGGCTGGACTATTGTAACTCTTTGTTATCAGGCTGCTCTAATAAGTCTCTTAGGACTTTACAGTTAATTCAGAATGCTGCTGCACGTGTTCTGACAGGAACCAAGATCAGAGATCACATCTCTCCCATTTTGGCTTCCTTGCATTGGCTCCCTGTTAAATCTAGAATAGAATTTAAAATTATCGACTTCCGGTCGGAACACCGCCAAGATGGCCGCATAGCGAGGGAGCTCCCGATTGAACCAGAGCAATTAAAGAAATAACCCCATATATACTAAATAAATCATTACGCAAATAATTAGAAGAGGGGGTTAGGAAGCGATATTAACACTTTAAGAAGGAAACGTCGTCTGAAGACAAGTGGAAGGAGAAGACGGAGCGCAGCAACAATTAGCAGCTAATAGGTTGAGGCCAAAGTTAGCAAACAGCACGGTGTAGTGCGGAGAAATGGCCGACTTGGAACTGATTCTGCAAGAACTAAGAGGGTTTCGCCAAGAAAACAAAGAACAATTAGAGACAATAAGAGAGGAAATTGTAAAGGTGAATACAAGACTGGACGAGGCGGAGGGACGAATTGAGAAAGCAGAAGAGAGGATCCAAAACACAGAAGACGTCATCACGGCCATGCTAAAGCTGCACACCAAGCTAGAGGACAAGTTGCTGGATCTGGAAAGCCGCTCCAGGCGTGAGAACATAAGGATTTATGGGGTGCCGGAGGGGTCCGAGAAAGAATCGACCACGATGGTCTCATTTGTGGAAAATCTACTCCGCGAAGGTCTCGAGCTAACGCACGACATGCCCGACCTGCAGATTGAAAGGGCTCACCGGTCGCTGGGACCGCAGCCGCCGGGGGACGCGCCACCGCGCTCCATCGTAATCAAGTGTTTAAGTTTTAAAACAAAAGAGGGATTACTCCGCAAGGCATGGCAGAAGAAGGGGTTCACCTGGCAAGAAAACCGCATAAACCTGGATCACGATTATCCACCGCTGATACTAAAGAAGAGGAGAGAACACACAGAGATCCGCAAAATACTGAAGGAAAAAGGTGTTCAGTTCCAGACCCTCTTCCCGGCCAGGCTGCGCGTGAGACATGAGGACGGAACCAGAACCTACGAGACGGTTGAGGAGGCATCAGAGGACCTGCTGAGAAGAGGCTACGCTGTGACAACCACCGCACCTCCGGAGACGCTCATGGAGCGGGTGCAGCGGCTCACCTGGACGAGAGTGGGCAGACGAGCAAAGAGGGGCCCAACCGAACGGGACCAAAACTACAAGGAGAAGCTCCGAGCCTTCAGGAGACCATCACCGACCCCCTCCGGGACTGGAAGGATTTAACTCACGCCAGAAGAAGACGGCGGAGTAAACTGTTAAATTTCTTATAATTTACTGACTATAACTAGTGGTGAAGATCTATGTTGGTTCGCTCGGGGACAACTTTTCCACTTTGGATTTCTTTTTTTTTTCCCTTCCTCTGGTTTATCTTCCCGATATGCGGCTGTTGCAGGTAAGGACCTCTTCCTCCGGATTGAGGAGGGAGACTGTTTCCTTCGAGCCACCTCGAGATGCTCAACAGGGTCGGACTATCAGACCCCTACATAGGGAGTCATACGGACAAAATGTGTTCAGTTTGACGTTGTTTGGCGTGTTAGTTGTTTGTTCCCTGCTGGTTCTCGCAGGGAGGGGGAAGCGCACCGGATTTTTGAGAGGGATGGAGGGGGAAATCACATAGATGCAAAACAGGTCACTAAAAATAGCGTCATTTAATATAAATGGAGTACTCAATCCAGTTAAAAGGTGGAAAATTTTATCAAAATTAAAGAAAGACAAAATTCAAATAGCTCTCTTACAGGAGACACACCTCAATGACTCCGAACATGCTAAGTCAGGATTTAAACATGTTTACTTTGCTTCACATGGATCGGGGAGAAGGAGAGGAGTGGCGATTTTGATATCCAGTGCGGTTAATTATGAACATATATCAGAACATAAGGATAAAGATGGTAGATTGGTAATGATCACAGGGAGAATAGAAGGTACTGTGATAAGTCTCCTTAACGTGTATGTGCCGCCGGGTAGTGACTGGTCCTTCTATAAACATGTGGTTGATTTAATAACAAAAAGTCAGGGGATTTTAATATGCGGCGGAGATTTTAACATCCGATTAAATCCCAGAATGGACTCATCAAACGGGAAATCTGACGCAAAAAACATTAGCAGAAGATTAAATACTTGGATGCGTGAAGTGGGGATTGTGGACGTATGGAGAGAGATAAATCCGACCAGTCGTGACTACTCACATTACTCGCACGCTCACGGTGTTTACTCACGCATCGACTACTTCTTTATGCTTAAAGGAGATCTTTTTAGGGTGGGTAACTGTGAAATAGGACCTAGTACTATTTCAGATCATAGTCCCATCTATATGTCAATCCATCTGAATAATAACAAGAGATCAACTCTCTGGAGACTTAACTCTAACATTCTGAATAACCCAATTATTAAAGATAAATTGGAAAAAGAAATTAAATTGTATTTGGAAAACAATGATAATGGGGATGTGACTCCACCCATTCTCTGGGATGCATTAAAAGCAGTGTTGAGGGGCAAAATAATAGCCATCTCCTCATATGAGAAGAAAATTAGGGAACAAAAACTCAAAAAATTAGAAGAGGAACTGAAGAGACTTCAGAAGGAACACGCAAAGTCTCACAAAGATGACGATAAATGTAAGATTAAAGAATTAATAAAAGAATTAGATAAAATACATACCCAGGAAATTCAGAAAAAGCTCCTTTTTACAAAGCAACAATACTATGAGGCAGGTGGAAAATCACTGAAACTTCTATCGTACAGGTTAAGAAAACAACAAGCAGATAGAACTATATATAAAATAAGAAACTCCGAAATGAATGTAATAGAAACAGCCCCGGAGAAAATACAACAATGCTTCCTAAAATACTATAGAATACTATATACACAACCACAGTTAAGCAACGACAACCAGATTGAGGCCTTTCTGGCCCAGGTGAATCTTCCAAAGATCACTGATCAACAAAATGAAAAATTAATATCCAAAATAACAAAGGAAGAAATTCAAGCAGCGATCGGGAGAATGAAGGGGGGCAAGTCTCCAGGGACAGATGGTTTTTCCACAGAATGGTACAAAACAATGCAAGACCAACTAATTCCAACATTATTAAAAACATTTAACTGGATTTTGGAGAATAAGAATGTCCCCCCCTCATGGAGGGAGGCAATGATTTCAATCATACCTAAGGAGGGGAAGGATAAGTTGGAGTGTGGAAATTATCGTCCTGTAAGTCTTCTAAATAATGACTATAAATTATTCACCTCCATATTATCCAAACGAATTGAACTATTATTACCAATACTAATACACAAGGACCAGACTGGCTTTGTCAGACAAAGACAGACCCAAGATAACATCAGGAAAACACTGCACGTTGTGAGACAAGTCACACATCAAAAACTGGAGACACTGATTTTAAGTTTGGACGCTGAGAAAGCATTTGACTCGGTGAGGTGGTCTTTCCTATACAAAGTACTTTCAAAATTTGGCTTCCATACATCTATAATTGACACATTTGCAGCACTGTATAACAAACCAACAGCTAGAGTTAAAATCAATGGGAACTTAACCGATTCATTTACTTTAGAAAGAGGAACGAGGCAGGGGTGTTGTGCGTCGCCGCTCCTCTTCGCCTTGTTCATAGAACCTATTAGTCAACTCATTAGGCAGAGGAATGATATAAAGGGGGTAACAATGCCATCCGGGGAACAAAAACTGGCTCTATTCGCTGATGATTTATTGATAAGTATAACACAACCTACTCAGACACTCCCAAAACTGATGAAACTGCTAGAAGGATTTGGTTTAGTCTCTGGTTATAAAATTAATATTAACAAAACCCAAGCATTAACATTTAATTATGACCCTCCACCTTCAATTAAGGTCATGTACAATTGGAATTGGGAGGCAGAGTCCATTAAATACTTGGGTGTCTCATTACCCAGGGACTTAACAAAACTGTATAACATAAATTATGGCCCATTAAACTCAAAGATAAAATCTGACATACAAAGATGGGATGTTATCCCCTTTCTAAGTTTAAGTTCCCGGGTTGATTCAATCAGGATGAATATTCTTCCACGAATGTTGTATCTTTTTCAGTGTTTACCAGTTAAAATTCCAACTAAACAGTTCTTAGAGTGGGACAGATTAATAGCGAGGTATCTGTGGCAAGGAAAAAAGGCCAGAATCAAATTTAAAACATTGCAATTAAGAAAAGAGAAAGGGGGAATGGGGCTTCCTTGCTTACACGATTACTACCATGCAGCTCAATTGAGGCCTTTGGTCTGCCTATGCTCACCTACATACACTGCAGCATGGAAGGATATTGAAGGACTGATGGTAAAGGGAATTCCAATAACAGCTTTGTTAAGTGACAATAAACTACAAGAGGAACAGGAGATCCCAGAGGATTTTATATTAAGTAATTCCCTGAAGTCCTGGCAGGAAATAATCAAAATTTGCAGATTAAACGACGTATCTAAGATTATGAGGTGGTGTGCCTATGATTCGGACTTTACGCCAAACAAAACCGATGGTAGATTTAAGACATGGATCACAAAAGGTCTAACTACCTATTATTCATTTGTCCACAAGGGGGTATTTCAGAGTTTTGAGGCCCTACAGAAGGATCATGGTCTAGGGAGAGATGATTTTTATAGATATCTGCAAGTGAGACATTACTATAACAGAAATATTAAAAAGGTGTCAAGTAAAGACGAATCAGGGTTTATTGAGGTATTCTTATCATTAACTAAGTCCAGATCGTGCAACAAAATTATCTCCAAATTATATAAGGCCATACAATTGCCCAAACCAGATAATACAGAATACATAAAGAGGAAATGGGAAACTGAAATGGGAATAGTTATTACTCAGGAGAACTGGGAGAAAATATGTAAATTACAATGGATCTCAACCGGGTCAAGCAATTGGCGGGAGTTCTGTTGGAAAAGCATAACAAGATTTTTTATCACACCCATTCAGAAACGTCATCAGGGCAGTGGGGATGCTTGTTGGAGACTCTGTGGGTCTAGTGGAGCCAACCACTTCCATATTTTTTGGGACTGTCAAGTAGTAAGACCCTACTGGGAAGAGATCCACAAACATGTTACAAATATATTTAATGTGAACATCCCATTAGAATGTGAAACTATTTTTTTGGGAAATATAATGTTTGAAACATGGAACTTAAAAGACAAGAAACTACTGACCATGCTGCTGGCAGCCAGCAAGAAATGTGTCACGAGGAAATGGTTAAAAGTGGAACCTCCCACCATCGACGAATGGATTGACATTGTTTATGAGATTTATGTTATGGAGAAGATTTCTTTTTCCCTCAAGGTTGCGAAAGAACATTTTTATAGGATCTGGACCAAATGGACTGAGTATGTAAAACCAATTAGAACTGATTTTATATGACTACACTCAAGCAATGTGTGAATCTGCCCTCTCTATTTTGGTTTACCTTTTTATTTTATCTTTTGTGAATACTGACTTCATGTAGGGGTGCGCTCCCCAAGCTTTGTTTGTCTTTCTGAATAAAAAGATAATTTCAAAAAAAAGAATTTAAAATTATCCTCCTTACTTACAAAGCTCTTCATGGTCAGGCACCATCATATCTAAAAGAGCTCATAGTACCTTACTATCCCTCTAGAACACTGCGCTCTCAGGATGCTGGGTTCCTTGTGGTTCCTATAGTCTCCAAAAGTAGATTGGGAGCCAGAGCTTTCAGCTATCAGGCTCCTCTTCTGTGGAACAAACTACCAATCTGGGTTCGGGAGGCAGACACGGTCAACACTTTTAAGAGTAGACTTAAAACTTTCCTTTTTGATAAAGCGTATAGTTAGGGCTGGCTCAGGCCATCCCTTAGTCATGCTGCTATAGGATTAGACTGCCGGGGGACTCCCCAAGGTTATGCCTAGCCAGGCACGGTATTGGTTAAAGATGTAGTCACATCTCCCTTACCGAATACCCTCCCTCCTACTCTGTCTCTCTCTCTCTGTCTCTCTCTCTGTCTCTCTCTCTGTCTCTCTGTCTGTCTGTCTCTGTCTCTCTCTCTCTCTCTCTGAAAATGTCTCATTAATGCATGTTACTAACCAAACTTCCCCGGAGTTTCTGTGCTCTGTCGTCCAGCAGGTTTTTCGTGGATTGTGGCTGCTGCTGTGATCCTGGACGACGCCCACTACACATATTACCACTGTCATTATTACTACTATATCTGCTACTGTGGTCACTTTATCATTCATTGTCATTCTGTCAGTCATTGTAAATGTACAAAATGTTTATGTTGATTGTCCTGTACACATGACATCCATTGCACGTCTGTCCGTCCTGGGAGAGGGATCCCTCCTCTGTGGCTCTTCCTGAGGTTTCGTCCACATTTTTTCCCTGTTAAAAGGTTTTTTGTGGGCAAGTTTTTCCTTACTCGAACCGAGGGTCTAAGGACAGAGGGTGTCATTCTCTGTACAGATTGTAAAGCCCTCCGAGGCAAATGTACTTTGTGACTTTGGGCTATACAAATAAAATTGAATTGAATAGACTCTTGCTCCAGCCAAACGACTCATGTGACTCAGGTGTGAACAAGCGGCACCCCCCCGAAACCACAGCCTTTTGTAATTTGCAAAAGAGGGCGGACATCTCACTTAACAAGGAGCTTAAATAGACACAGTGATCTCCAATCTTCAGGACAAGCTTGAAGAGAATGTGGAGTCAACAGCTGACAGTAAGTATCTAGAATTCACTTAAATCTAATTTAACTAGGAGTAATTTCACTCTGCTGAACCTGAAACGGGACTTGCACAAGACTCTTGGTCCAGCCAAACGACTCAGGTGTGAACATGCGACACACCCACGAAACCACAGTCTTTTGTAATTTGCAAAAGAGGGCGGACTCAGGGAGTGGCACCTGCACCTATTTCAACAGACATTCTGCACTGTAGCGTCAGCGGAAGGCGTCAGCCCTCGTCTGTAGCCCTCCTTGTGTGAAGACCTGCTTGGGTAAAGACAAGCAAGTCTACCGAGCAAGGCGAAGCTATCCTCAATCTGACCTACTATATCACTATGTGCTTCTCTACTGCACGGAGTTCCTTCCGCCGCAACCGTCGCACCAGGAATCTACTTAACCTCCGGCCACTGGAACATTTTACACCCACCAAAACCTTCTCTATTGGCCTTTGGAACTGCCAATCCTCTGTCAACAAGATGGACTTTATCCCTGGACCTACTGGCCCTCACCGAAACCTGGCTTAAAACTGAAAACACTGCCACTCTAGCAGCACTCTTCGCAGCTCACCCCTTCTCCCATACCCCCCCGTCTCTCCAGACGAGGAGGAGGAACTGGGGTCCTGGTCAACAACTAATGGAACTATGCTCCCCTGCCCCTCAACACCAACTACTGCTCATATGAATACCATGCAATCAAAGTCACAGCTCCAGTCAATTGCTCAATGATAGTCATCTACCGTCCTCCTGGACCACTGGGTGACATCGTCAGTGAGTTAGAGTTTCTCTCCCAGAGCTACATACCACCCCTCAACCCATGACCACCTTCCGTCGTTGCTGCCCTTCCCCCTCCCAACAGTTTCTCTCCACTAGATGTCGATGCAGCCACTGAATCTCTCTGTTCCACACTAACCTCATGCCTAGATTCCCTGTGTCCTCTTTTCAGCAAACCTACACGATCCACTCAGCCCCGCCCATGGTTGACTGATGCCATTCGCTCGTCACGTACAGCACTCAGAGCTGCTGAACGGAAATGGCACAAATCCAACAATCCTGCTGACCTAACAGCCTTCCAATCTCTCCTAGCGTCATTCTCCTCATCTGTCACGACTGCTAAAATGGAGTACTACAACAAAAAAATCAGCAGCACAACGGACCCACTGAAACTTTTCTCCGCCTTCAAATCGCTGCTCAATTCCTCCTACAAGATATCACTCCTACGGTAGTCCCACCGATCACATCCGTGATTAATGCCTCAATGTCCTCTGGCATATTTCCAGCTGCCTTCAAACATGCCAGAGTTACCCACTGCTAAAAAAAGACTACGCTTAACGCCGCCCTGGAAGAAAATTATCGGCCGGTGTGACTCCTTCCCTTCCTCTCAAAAACCATTGAGAGGGCGGCCTCCAAACAAATCACTGCCTTCCTCACCCATCACCACCTACTTGACTCAAATCAATCAGGTTTCAGAAGTGGCCTCTACAGCTCTACTATCTGTCACAGAAGCCCTAAAAACAGCCAGAACACGAGGGCAATCATCCGTACTCATCCTTCTTGACTTATCGGCTGCCTTCAATACAGTCAATCATGACATACTCTTACACTCAAAAAAAGCAACTTGGTGGGTTGTTACAATAACTCAAGTGTAACACGTATTATCTAAGCAATAATTTAATGTTTCCAAGATGTACATGTTTCATTCATGTTGGCTTTACATGAAATCGAACAACTCAACATTTATTAGATTTGTTCATGTTGCCATAAAGTGAAGCAATCGCGTTTGTATCCATGGTTTGTAACGAGATTTCACTATCGTGGTACATCGGAAAAGAGAACCCATGCTGGTGTCTGGATCGTGGAAAGAAAGGTAAGCAGGACTCCATTACCATCTATCTAAATGCAAATTAAATATTATGCTTTAATGTCATTAGGACTTAGTACATTATTTTTATTTTTTATTTTTATTGCTAGTTGGTTATATGTGTTACTTAAAGTTATTAAAAACCTGACCGTCACCATGAGCACGTGTCTCTTCGCTAGCATGACGAGTGGTTATGAAATAGGAAAGCTCATTAAAAGGTATAATTGTTTGAATGGCCGGTAAGTGCGGCGCAATTGTGTGTAGATTAAGTGTATTCTACAATTCAGCATGATTTTTGCGTCTCTTTTCCGTCTATTGCCGCGCAGCCGTCACAATACAGGCTAGTTAGCGGTTTTTCACTTTTAACAGGGACCGTGTTAACTGGTGACTTTCAGCTGAATGTTCCCGTGGTTGTCATGGTGATGGCAGCTGTTGAAAACGCGAATATATAGTTATCCGGTCGTGTTTGTCCTGAATTTAATTATTTAGTGTATATTTTTTAAAAAGGCGTTTACATTTCTACACCTGTGTTTGTAAAATGAGCAACCGCGACACAGTTGGATGAAAGTCACCAGTTAACACGGTCACTCGTTAAATCGAAACACCGCCTAATCACAATTGTGCACAATTTGCGTCGGGTCCTAAGCGTTTAGAGTTAAAGCTGGAGCAGCTAAAGCTAAATCGAAGGAGGAAAAGGTTGAATTTGTAAAATAGGGATGAAATTAGTGGAAGTGGAACAACTCGTAAGTCAAAGAGACGCGGTCCGGTCGGTTCGCCTGAGCCAGGTCGTCACGCTTGAAGCTTCACACTGGAGGAGAAAACACGGAGCCGGTCGTATCGTTTATTTTGCGGTAAAACGTCCCATATGTTGGCTCGACTATACGACGGTGTGTCCCTGTAATTGTGTGTAGGTGTGTTTCAATGCCTTAAAACCTGTTTATACTTCTGCGTACGTACACACACGAGGTGCAGTGTCAGCAGTGGAGTGAAACAATAACCTGCACATCACCTGAACGCACGTGAATTGTGAGTCAGAATAATACAACTTAAATAGTAAAAAAAAAAAAAAAAAGGTAAATATTCATAAAAAACATAGGAGACCGTTTTTATCAGGATGGCAGGTGTAGATGTACAGCTTCCTACTCCTTCTCACTGCAGGTAGCTTTTTGTTTTGAGGCTGCATTACATGGGTGCTGCCTGCTCATTTGAGATACCTAGCACACTGTTGTCTTGCTGAAAGGTTTTTAGACCATGTATTGAGGTGACTTTCCTGCAGTCATTTTTTTTTGATGATTTTGCTTTATCCCTTTGTGGTAATAATTAACTACTTGAGTTTGCATGTCTGTCAATTATTAACTTGCTAACCTGACCTTCATGGTCATTAATTGATTGATGTCTCTAAATTTATTACAGCAATTTGTCATGTGTCTTCTGTCCGAGGGTGCTGTCCCACCACACGTCTGCCATTCAATTGCGTAGGTGACTACATATTTTCTGAAAAGGGTATAAATTTTATGTTTTGTCGCTTAATGTTCTTTAAATATGTATAGAAATAAAACTATTTAATTCCACTATGGGTCTTTGGTGGTGATAGTGTGGTATTTCTTTCCCATTTGATAGTGCTCTATGGTTCGCAATAACATGTTTTTATTTTAACTTGGGTCTGAACAGTGCAGGGTACAACCGAGTAGATCTTAATGTTTCCTTGGCAACGAAAATGGACTGCGACTGTGATGTGTTGCTGTTTTAGTTGTGATTCCGTTTGCTTTGGTACTGTCCTTTGCAAACTTTTTTTGCTTTTCAACGATGGACGGTGTGGTTGTGCTGTGACCAGCTTTCTTTTCAGCTGCTGCAGCTTCTCCTTCAGCAGGTTGTGTGTCACACCATTAGGCCTCCCTTTTAACTCAAAACTGAAGGCTGAATATTATTTTTTTGCAATATTCGTTTAGAGAATATTTGGTGCATTCTTAATCTATTTTGATGATTGACAAATTCCTAGTCTGCCAGCTGCCTGTTTCAGATCCACGTATGTCTGTAATTAACATGCTGACTTTCATGGGCACTAGTTGATTGTTCTCTCAATTTATCACAGGAATTTCTGACTGCAAGAGGGTCCTGTCCGACTTCACCTGTGTCTGCAATCAACTGTGCCTGCTCGGAAAAAATTCATTGTGCCAGACCTGGAGGTCTCTCTAAAACTAACTGAAGATATTTAGGTGAGGAGATGTGGAGATGTAAGGACTGTAATGTATCTCTATCCAGTAGACTTGAACTACTTAAACATATTAGACTACAGCACGGCCACAGGCAACGCTACCTATGCCCCCACACAACATGCCCATGTACTTTTAAGACATGGAATGCTGTTCACATTCATTTAAGTAGAGTGCATCCTCAACAAAAATCTCAGGAGCTGCTGGAATTGTCAACATTCAGTTGTCATTTGTGCACATGTAATGACCTGCCTACAGAAAAGGATTATTTTGTACATATTGGCACTCATTTGAGGAGTAATGAAACTGTTGCTTGTATGTTTGAGGGTTGCAGTTTTCAAACAAATGTATATGCAACATTTCACTCTCACAAGAATAGGAAACACAACCCGCATACATTAAAAGATTTCAAGCTAGGTGTTATTACAATCACTGGAGTTTCACAAGAATCCTCTGATAATCCTGAAGAAGAGACGCCTGATCAAAATGACTTTGCAGTTGAAACAGAACATGCATGTTCAAGTAGTGATGTGGATGTAATGAAGAAGTTACCAGAAGTAATAGAGCAAAACTTAGCTGCAGCATTGCTCAAGTTAGAGCATTTTGCACATGTGCCAGGCACAAAAATTGACGAGTTCTTAGAGGAACTGCACTACTTGCTCAATTCAGCGGCATTACCCCTCTCCATTAACATTCTTGAAGGGGTTTTTCTGAAACATACTTCCACAACTGATAAGTCTGTGATAAGTGAAGTAGCCACTGCTCTCTGTGCATCAAACCCATTGCTCAAAGCCATAGGAAAGGGTGGTCCCCTAAGCACATCTTATCTCCGCAAAGAGTATTATAAAGAAAGCTTTAAAGTTGTTGAACCCATCGAGTACATACTTGATACAAAGGGAAAAAAAAGTTTTCAGTATGTGCCTGTACTGAAGTCTTTGCAGCAACTCTTTGACAGGAAAGATGTTGTGGACAAGGTAGTGGAAAACCATAAAGCCCAGCACAGTAACAGGGTGACAGGTGAGCAACATACTTACAAGTCTTCACAGGATAGTTCATACTTTCAGGAAAACCGTTTTCTGTCAGGGGATGAGTTGACAATTTTGGTAAGCTTATACATAGATGACTTTGAGGTTTGCAATCCTCTCGGTACATCTCGTAGAAAACATAAGCTTTGTGGAATCTACTGGACATTGAATAATTTCCCTCCAGGCTCACATTCATCACTATCTTCAATTTACTTGGCAGTCTTGTGTAAGACTGATGATATGAACAAGTTTGGTTATAACCGTGTCTTGCATCCTCTTCTTCAAGATATGAAAACTCTGGAGCAAGAGGGAGTTTTCGTCCCATTGCTTGGCAGATTTCTCAAAGGCACGATTCAGTTTGTTGCAGCAGATAATCTAGGAGCTCACAGTTTAGCTGGTTTTAATGAGAGCTTTTCTGGTGGGTATATGTGCCGATTTTGTACAGGAACAAGAACAGACATCCAAACAGAAGAAGTGAAGTCGGGTGCATTCAGTCTTAGGACTAAAGAACTCCATGACTCATGTAAAATCAGCTCAGGAGAATGGCACAAGCTGTTTTGGGGTAAAACGGCACTGTGTTATCACTAAAACTCTTACCCACTTCAGTGTTCATACAGGTTATCCACCAGATGTCACGCATGATGTGTTTGAGGGTATTGTGCCTGTGGAGCTTGCACATTGTTTGGCATTGCTGATTTCCAAAAAATATTTCAATCTTGAAACCCTCAACAAATCTATCCTGCATTTTCCTTACAAGTGGGCAGACAAGACAAATAGGCCACATGCGATCCCATACACGTTTTCATCAAGGAAAACAATAGGTGGGAACGCCCATGAAAACTGGGCCCTTTTAAGACTACTGCCATTCATAATTGGGCATCTAGTACCTGATGATGAAATGGCATGGCAAATAGTGATGGACTTAAAAGACATTGTAGAGCTTGTTGTTGCTCCGACACACACAGATGAGTCCATTGCCTATCTTGAGGGGAAAATTTCAGAGCACAGACAAAAGTACCAAGAACTCTTTCCTGATGTGAAACTGCTCCCAAAACATCATTATTTAGAGCACTATCCCCAACTGATCAGGAGGTTTGGTCCACTTGTGGCACTGTGGACAATGCGATTTGAAGCAAAGCACAGTTTTTTTAAGCAGGTTGTGCGACACACCAATTGCTTTAAAAATGTCCCCTTTTCACTGGCTATTAAGCATCAGCTAATGATTTCATATCACTTGAGATCATCCACCTTTGAAAGAACTGCCTTTGAGATTACAAATGTCTCAACAGTTCCTGTGGAAGTTTTAAAACAGGAAATGGCTCAGACTATTGAACAGAAGTTTCCTGGTACAACTGAAGTTCACCTTACTAAGTGTGTGTCAAGCAAAGGTGTAAACTTCAGAAAAGGAATGATAGTTGCTCATGGGTCTACAAGTGGACTGCCTGACTTTGGAGAGATTCTGCAGATTTGCGTCATACATGAGAGACTATGTTTCATGCTGAAAAAGCTTTCTGGGTGGTACAGGGAACATTTCAGAGCCTTTGAGCTGTGTGCATGTCCTGCCAGAGAAACTGTTTTGCTTGAGCTTGGTGAACTCGCAGATTACTACCCTCTTGCAGACTACTTTGTTGGACCCATCAGAATGGTGACATTGAAAAGACACATCAATTTATAGAGTTCAGTAACCTTCCGATTAACCCTTTCCACTGTCTACCTGGGTCGTAGATGAAGGAAGGATGGATGGAAAAATGTGGAAGAGGGGAACAGATTAAGTCATGGGAGGGAAGGAGTTAAGGATGGAGGGAAATAAGGGCGCTCAGAAAAGTGAAAGTGGAAGGAAAGGAGAGTGAGAGGAGGAGGGATAAAGCAAGACAAGGAAAGAAGAACCAGGAAGGTTAAATGTTAAATGGTTATTTGGTCTTTTCACTGCTCTATTTAAGTTCATGGTTAAAACTTTCATCGCCTTATTTTTCTCTTTCCACAGATTGTGAAATGGCTGCCCCGGTGAAACTAAGAATCATCCTTGGAGAAAACAATTCCCAGAGATTGATTCTTCCAGATGGGATTCCTGAGTCGGTCAGTGAACTCTCACAGCAAATAAAGAGACAGTGTGGAATAGAGGGGCTTTTCAGGCTTCAGTTCATGGACATGGAATTTGGGAATGAATTTACTAACTTGTTGTCAATATCGGATGTCCAGGACAAAGGAACCATTAAGGTCATCTTTATTTCAGATGCACTTGTTCAGCCTGGTGGTTTAGCACCTCCTCCCTCCCCAGTTTCTGCCTCCTCCTGCTCTCCAGATGACTCCTCTCTTTCATCTGGTTGCTCATTTGACACCGACATCCTGTCTTCTTCGGAGTCCTCCTCCTCAAGATCTTCTGCATGGCCTGTGCTATTCCAGGTTCCCAGGTTCTCCTATGATACTGAGCTACAGCTGGACAGGGCCAATGCTGCTTTCAAAGCAACCGGAACTTTGTTGAATCCTGACACAAAACTAAAATTCTTAATGGCTTAACTGAAATGATCATCACGTACAAAGTGTACCTCTCTGACTCAGAGTTTGAAAATGTAGCTAAAGCTCTTATATTAAAGCATCCATGTCTGAAAGAGCCAGGTTCTGTCTCTGGATATAGCGGATGGATGACAAGTTTGAAGTATAAACTCGGTAACTACAGAACAAAGCTCAGAGAGCTTGGGTGCCCAGAAGTTACAGTGAATGCCCTAAAACAAAAACCTCATGGCAAGTGCAGTCCGGCCTATGCTGTTAAGAAGCCGAAAAAAGCAGAAGTGAATTACTGCCCAGCCTATCCAACTGGTGAAACCACACAGACTCTAGAAATGATAAGAGTGGCCCTCCTGTCAGAAGTACAGAAAAGAAATAATGACGACAAGGTGGCGATGATGATGGACAAGACCTTTGCCCTCAGAAGGGAAGAGGTAGTTCGAGAGGCACCCATGATCGCCGACTTCAAAACAAGGTGGCCAGCTCTCTTCAATGTGCAAGAGGTAAGTGAATGAATTCATTAGAATTGTTTTAAGCTTGACATTGACGTCATAATAATCAGAATTTAGTTTTGTTAACCTTTTTTTTTTTTTTTGTATTGTAATTGTACTGTAGGTGAGTTCCGAATTTAAGAGAGTCACAACACTGCATCTGCAGTCCAAGTTCTTCTCTGAGCTGGATGCATGTTCTGCAATTCTACTAAAGGCGTATTCCAAAAAAGGTGGCGTTCAAGGGAAAAAAATCAAGAGCATCATGGTACCCATAACCCAGGTATGGAAACAATGTAAAAGAGAAAATGTTCTCCTTGTACTGCTGTCATACTTTTCAACTTCACTGAAAATCAACTATTGTGGAAATGGCTAATGTTCTGGAAATAGTATACATACTCAAATAAATTACTGTACACTATTATAGACTTACCTGATTATATAAAATGTATGAACTTGCTTCAGTTTGAAGTTGTACATATACACAATGCCAGACTATTCCAAAAGGGTTCGGTTTTAAAAGTTGTCTAAGCTGGGTGAAACATGCTCTGTTGGTAGGTTAAAATGATGTTCCTAATGTTGAATTTTTTTTTCTATATTTTCTCTGATCTGCAAACTTAGACGGACAGTGTTGACGTCAGACGAGAATGCGTCCTCAAAGGTCTGTGTGTCTACTTGAATGAAGATCCGGAGAAGCTGGTGAAGGAATACATGGTATGTTAATTAACTTTTTGTTTCCTAAGGTTTTGATCAGTTGAAAAAGATGGTGTTTCCTTTGGGTTCCAATCAGCAGTAAAATTGGAAAAGATAAGGTTTTAAAAATCTCTTTAAAATCTCCCTACTTGCTGACAGCATTACATTTGTAAACTAACCAGAAAAACTAAAAGCCTCCTTTTAGTTTTTCTGGAAACTTATACAGTTTGTGGGAAACACTGTGGTCATTTGTGAATAAAGGTATTATAGTAATACTATAAAAAAAGGATCTAATATACATCAGTGAAAAATCATTGCCCTTTCCAAATTGTTTTTGCACAGACAGCTGATGTAAGCAGTGGATCAACCATGGCAGAGACTGTCTTTGGAATCTTCGTCATGCGACATGAAGGAGCTGAGCCCGGTGATGCCCCCGAGGATGTTGGAATCATTCTGGAAGGTGTGGAAGTACTCAACAACTTGGGAAGTGTTCCTTTTGCTGTGGCGATGTTGCTTGCTCTTGCATATGCCCTAAACCTGAGCTACCCTCCAGAGCTGAAATATACATTTGAAGCATTGCAGAAGATCATAATGAAACTAGATGAAAGCAGACTATCCAGAAAAGTACAAGCTCTCAAAACATATCTTTGCCGTTAGTAAAGTAATGGAGAATCATTGTCAGAAATTGACAGAGGGGGTTTGGATCTCTAATAATTGGTTACATTTAAAGGAGTGGGACACTTAAGTTTTATTATCACTTTTCAGTTACATTTTGAACTGGTTTTCTTTATTGTAAAGGACTATCTAAGACTGCCCACTGAGAACTCAAAAGCAGGTTGAAAAAATGCCTCTCAAGATGGTATGGATACATTCTATAGACTGCCGTTTAAAATTTTTTTTTAATTAAATGGTTAAGGAATCAAGTTCCTGTTTGGTTGGCACTTTCAAAAATAAATGGTGTTCTGTTTTATTTTATCAGTTAAAAAAAAGAAACTGAAAATTTTGTTTTCTTATCTTTTTCATGGCTTTAAGGCTTTTAGGTACTGTGATTTATTCTCTTTACTCTTTCAAATATACAGAGAAGCAGTGTTTATTATTTTATAATAATTATCTTATTTACTACTTTTTAGATAGTAAAAAGAAATCCTATTTTATTTTGTTGCTTTCGTAAAACATTCTACTATTCAGAGTTAAACTATTTTTATGGCAGCATCTACCAGTTTTTTTCAAGCTCCAGTAATCTTCACCAGTTAAAATGGTGTTTTTTAGTTTGCCAGGGGAAAAAAAGTATTGTTGCACTGCTTGTGTAAAACATTGTTTCTCTTTGTATTATTGCCAGTTTTAAGCATTGCTAGTCTGTGACTAATTTGAAAAATACAAATGTATGGCAATGTCTACTGTTTGTCTTGTATTTCTTTATACTTGATACAAAACTGTTTACACTCAAATTGTATTCTTTGGATGAACTTTAAAAAATCATGGAAAGTATTTCCACGTGATTAAATGGCTTTTTTTCAGCATTAAGCATTTTTGTTGGAACAACTTACTTAACCTGGGTTGGATCAACTTAATATACTGGTGTAATTTTACTAATGTCAAATGAGTAAGTCTAATACTATTATATTTAGTCAGTCCCAACCCTAGTAAACAAGTTATATCAACCCTAATGAATTAATTGACCTAATCCAACCAAATTAAGTTGGACCTAAACCTAGGAATTCAGTTCAATCAACTCTAATGTATTAAGTTGAACCAACGCAAGTATGTCAAGTTGGACTAACAAAATTGTTTAATACTGAAAGAAAGCCATTTAATAATGTGGAAATACTTTCCATGATTTTTTTAAGTTCATCCAAAGACTTATTTTTTTGAGTGTAGCCACACTCAACAGCATGGGTATCACAGGCCACTGCCCACTCCTGGCTCGAGTCCTACCTCGCTGGATGCTCATTTAATGTGTCTTGGCAAGGTCACCTGTCATCGACTCATACCCTCTAACCCTAACCCTAACCCACCCTCCACGGGGGTGCCACAGGGGTCTGTGCTGGGCCCCCTTCTGTTTGCTATCTACGCCACCTCGTTGTCCCATGTTATCCGCTCACACGGCTTCTCCTACCACTGCTATGCCGATGACACACAGGTATATCTGTCGTTCCAGCCGGACGACACCACGGTCTCTGCACGCATCTCCGCCTGTCTTTCTGATTTGTCAACCTGGATGAAAGACCACCATCTACAGCTTAATCTGTCAAAAACTGAACTCCTGGTCATCCCTGCCCATGAGTCAATCCGCCATGACATCAACTTTAAAAAAAGTAAAATTGGCACGTCACTATTTCCTCTAACCATGCTGCAAAAAACCTGGGCGTGGTACTAGATGATCCTCTCTCTTTCTCTGAGCACATTTCCTCCGTAGCGAGGTCATGTCGCTATGCTCTATACAACACTAAAAAAATCAGACCATACCTCACCCAACATTCCGCTCAGCTCCTGATACAGGCAACAGTCACCTCTCACCTTGATTATTGTAACTCGCTTCTGTCCGGCCTACCTGCGTGTGCAATCAAATCTTTGCAAATGGTCCAGAATGCTGCAGCCGACTGGTTTTTAACCAACCCAAAAGGTCACACGTCACCCCACTCTTTAGCGACCTGCATTGGCTGCCTGTAGCAGCCAGAGTTAAACACAAAGCTCTGAAACACAAAACTCTTCTCTGTGGTTGTCCCCAAATGGTGGAACGACCTACCAACGGCTGCAAGAACTGTAACTGCTGCAAAAATATATACAAGTTTAAACAGATATAAAAGAAAATACAGCAAATATAACCAGTATAAATACAACAAATATAAAAAGATAATCACAGTGTAGATATAGCAGTATAAACAGTGTGAATATATCAAAAATACACACGGAGGGGAGTGAACATTGATGGACATATATACATGGGGGGCATTGATGAACATACATATCTATACAGCAGTGTTTCTCAAACTTTTTCAGACCAAGGACCACTTTGTCAAAAAAAAAAATTTCAGGGACCACCTGACCCCGTCTTCAGCCACCTATCCATCATTGTTTCCCATCCTCTCCGTGCCTTGTTTTAGTTAAAGTTCACAGCTTTTGCTGCTCTTTTGCTTGCTTTCTTTTCCTTACTTACTGACGTGACAGCGGAATGATTTTGTCTATAGGAGACGCCGTGGTTGCTTAGGCAACAATTTGGGCACTGCTAATTCAGATTTATCTTCATATATCCATTATACATATTTAAAAAAAATATTTGTCTGCAAATTCGCTTTACACTTCAAATAATGTTAGGTAGGACCAATATCTCTATTTTTAAGCTATATATTATATATATATTTCGATATTTTTGTTGTTGTTGTTTTGTATTGTTTATTTCTAATAAATATTGTCATTATTTCCATGATAGCATTGTAATTGCTCAGAATCAACGTAGAACAGTAGATTTACACTTGCTGTGAGACACACCTCTTTTATAGCATTTTAACACTTGTCATATTTTTTATGAATTTTTAATACATTTCATGATGTAAATATGAGCTTTAAAGCTCAATAGCTTCCAGGTCCTGTGACCTATTGGCTCAAAATCAGTGTAGAACAGTCGAGCTACACCTGCTATACGACACACACTCTTTTTTATAGCATTTTTGCCACCATTCTTCATATTTTATAAATAAACGTTTAATACATTTAACACCCACGTTTTATTTTGAAAACCGAAAGTGTCCACACGCTGCAGTAAGCTAGCGCTGACTTTCCAGTTTTTTAAAACTGTTTGCCATAAAGTCGGCAGTAAGGGCGCACTTGAAAATACTGGAGCAGCTGACGTGACCACGCGAAAACGAGAGACGTGACCGCAGCTGTTTTTCTTCAGAACCAAGTCGTCCGTCTCCATCTTCAATTACCTCACTTGGACTCTTGGCTTCACCTCTCCTCACTTGATACAGAAAGTACGCATGCGCGCAGGGGATGTTTCTGGGTGGGCGGGGCAGTGTGCTGCGCGCTGTGAGCAGCAGGAGTGAGTGACAGGCGAATCCCCGGAGAATTAAATGCAGACGGCTTAAAACATTTACGTGACAAGTACTCGATGGTCGCGATATAGTCATTTCATACATCTCACGTAGAACAAGCCGCGATATATCGAGTATCCCTAGGTAGGACTCCACAAACGTGTGGGAAATTCGAATATTTTAAGAGATCCTCTCACGGACCACTTGAGGTCGCTCGCGGACCACTAGTGGTCCGCGGACCACACTTTGAGTAACACTGCTATACAGCTATACAATTGCAGTCTGTGTGTGTGTGTTTCCAAGTTAAACACCTTGGAAAAGAATACTCTTGCACAGCTTTTTCCGTGTGCTGCCACTCTGCAATTTAAGGGTTGTGCTCTACTTTGCCACTTTATATATCTATGGCACACACAGCATGACATGGTTATTCCTCTGTCTCTACTGCCCCCTGCAGCTTACAACCCACATCTACACCTAAACAAATACAATCAAATGAGAGTGAAGAGTCTCAATTCTTCTTGTTAACATAAGCAAGATCCCAAAATAAATTATTTTTGGGGGACAGAGCAAAAAGACACAAACTGTGACATCAGCAATCACAGCATCAGCATGCTCTGTGTCAACACGGTCCAAAGAACCAAAACCAGAAAATGCACAAGTGTTTTGGTTCTGGCTTCAGAAGATGAGTGATGTGTAAGAAGTTATTCATGTTTATTTATTTAGCTAAAAGCAATGATGCAGCACACTGTAAAACGGCTCGCTTAAAGAAGCAGCATGTAGCAGTTTTTAAAAGGCACCATAATTAGCAAATCATTGTAAAATGAATTATGCCACAAGGTATAATTAGCATAAACTTGCAGATTGCAGATATTCCTTGTCTAACACTGTTTCTCGAAATTAAACCATGAAGCTTCTTTAAGAGGACATTACATGTCTCCCTTCCCTCCCCTCGAGTTGTGTCTCCTTCTAAGAATATAAAAATGTTCTGCTTCTATCCTTTGCACCATCTGCCACTGAGACCTCTGGCAGCTGCAGAAGAAGAGTGTCCTATTAAGGTTGCCTGCCTTATTACCAATTTATTGATGTTTAAAGGCTACATGGAAACCTTTCAAATGTTTCCGCGAGGTGTGGAGGCATTACGTCTGTGAATTTCACAACTTTTCTCACAAAACACACAAATAATTGAAAAAGGAACGCATGATCATACAACCTGAACATCAGGGACGAGAAACGACATCATGCCACAAATCAGTCACAAACAAAGCTATGATGCATGCGACAAGCTCAGAGGGGGGGTTACCTGGTAGTAAGCGTGGCTTTGTGAATAGAGGGAGGAGAAAGGTGGGGGTGGCCACACCTCGTCATCAAAGGGAACCTCAGGTGATTCTACCTACGATGTACAGACAGAGCTCAGCGTTGTGTAACACACACACCAACATACTGACCAATACTGCCTTACAAAGGCACACTACTTACTTACTTATCATCAACCTTGTATATAAGCTACTTTAACAGATGGATTTCCGTGTGGGACCATATCATCTGTAAATTCGCTTGAGGTAAAGCTGGCTGTGACTGCATTAAAATGAATTAGCTGGAGTGCAGTCACTGTGTTTTGGTTTTTAACCCTAACCCTAACCTAGATAGCACGGCAACATTGATTCAATGTTGAAATCATCATTTTTGTTCAGGTTGAATATTCAAGGCTAGATAACATCGAATCAAGGCTGATAAATTATTTGCTTGTTCAATGTTGAGAAGAGAAACAATTCAATGTTGATTCAGTGTTGATTCAATGTTGATTCAATGTTCGATTCAGTGTTGATTCAATGTTGATTTAATGTTGGTCTGCTATCTGGGAATTGGTTTAAATAATGTTAATTCAATATTGGATCAATGATAAAACAGTGATTGATTGTAAGTTGAACTAAGATTGATTTTATGTCTGTCAGATCTATTTTTCATCATTGATATAACTTTTATTTTTTCAGGGCAAGCCTGATGAGAAATCAGTGTTATATTTCAATGTTAAGCAATGTTGGCCTGCTATCTGGGATTTCTAAGGAATAATATTATTGGTAAAACAGGGTTAAAAAAGTCGTTATATATATATATATATATATATATATATTAAGGCTGTCAATTCATTAAAAAAACAACAAATTAGTCACAAAAGAATTCTGTAATTAATCGCGATTAATTTATCAATACATTTATCAATAAATTAATTGCATTTTTCTGAGACTGAAGCTTATAATGAATATTTATTTATGTAAAATGATCAAATTATGATAATGTTTAAATGCATTCATTTTATTGGCTTATGGTGCACATATGCACAATGCAAATAGAAAAAAGCCAGAATGAGGAAATATACCGACGAGTTCCACACTCCTGTAGTGTAGACTGGCAAGGTCCCGTGGAGGTAATTTCAGCAGGGTGTTTTGCTTTGAGGTGATATGTTAAAGTTGTGTTACTTCTGTGGAATTTAAATTCGGCTTTGCAAACTGTGCAAATTGCCTTGGTTTTGTCCAACGAGCCGTCGGGCAACTTTTTAAAATGAAATGTTCCCTCTAAAAGTCTGTTCTTATCCATTTTTCCGCCATAGACTCTCCTTTAGTTAGGATAGATGTTTGACTGCGCATGTGGTTATGGGTCAGCCGCCAAACCATGTTAATTGCGTTCATTTTTACGTGTTAATTGTTTAAAATTAATCGGCAAAATTAATCGCCAAAATGAACGTGTTAATTCTGACAGCACTAGTATATATATACACACACACACACAGGCACATATATGTGTGTGTCTGGTAGATCACAATACAAGGTTTTATTGGTGCAGAATTGTGTAATGAAGAATCAAATGAAAGTGTGTGTATGTGTGTTTGTGTGAGAGAGAAAGCTAAGACAGAGAGGAAGAAAAGGGACCATATACATGGGGAGAACAAGGTGGCAGGTCCATCTGTCATACAGAAACCAGCTAGATCCAGCACCTGTGGTCACACACACACACACACACACACACACACACACACACACACACACACACACATACACACACACACACACACACACACACACACACACACACACACACACACACACACACAATTTGGGAAGGAGGAGTTCTCAAAATAACCCGAATACCCAAATATACTGACAAGCCACACACACTCACCACATTCACCCCAGCACAGATTTGATATAAGACAGGTGAAGAGTGGCTGAAATGGATCTGTTTAGTGACTGGAACAAATGGCAAGGTGGCATCTAACCACAAGGTGGAGCTACACACCAACACATCCTTCTGCACAGTGACAACATACGCTGCTACAGTGATTTCTGTGGATGCTCCACAAACTTGTGAACCTGTGATGACGGACGGCTCAGTCAGTGCAGAGACAAAAGAGAGTGTATTGGTATTGTGTAGTGTAACTGATGACCGCTAATACACAAACTCCTCAGCTATGATCACCTGCAGCGTGCTGAAGGGAGCTGATAGGAAGAGGAAATGACAAGAGACATCATACTGTAAAGCCTCTTGTGGCTTAAGGCTTTTGCTTGAGAATGACAGAAAATACGGAGGTAAAAATAACAGCCCTTTGATCACCTGCTTTACCACCATGTAACTGATGTGGTGGTAAGTAATATGACATTTTTAATTTGCTTAATCTGATAATATTGGCCTGCTTCTGTTAGATCCCACAAATAAAAGACTGTAACTATCATTTAAAAGACAGCAATATAACCTGCAAGTCAGGGAACACGGGAACACAAAACATAATTTCAACATCATGGAGCAAAATGAGGTGTGTGTCTTTGTGTGTGTGTGCATGTGTAGCTGGGAAACAAGTGTGTGTGGTCAGAAGGGTGCTCGTACATTGATGTGAGCACTAATCTGCAAACAGATATAACCCAATCAACCAAAATAAAAAGATTACCACGCTACATTGTGTGACTATGAGTGTGTATGTGAGAGATAGAGGGGAAAAAGAAAGGGAGACAAAGACAGAAGGAGCCAGGTGGGCGCACACTGACTGCAGAACAGAGATAGTAATGGGCCTCATTACTAAAAAATGGGCCAAGCATTTGACTGAATCTCTGCATGCACAGTTCTGCAAAAGTATTCTCCTGGTACAAAGAAAGACTTTGTGCATGGAAGAAATTTAGGCCAGTATCCTTGACTTTAAAAAAACAATCTAATTCTGGAGCCATATTGAAACTGGTCCCCTGATTTGTGACTGTACTTGAACTTAGAAGGTAGGTACTTCTGCCACCTTGACCAAACATATGTAAAGACAAAAGCTTCAAAAATACAAGGTGGTGGGAATAAACCTGATATTAGAGCATAATCTGAATAAATTACAGTTACATGACGCACGTCACTGCTGTTGGCTGAAAATCTTTGTACTGTATCTCTAACATGTCTTCTTTGAGATGATTATATTTGTTCCCATAGAAGTATCCTTGTCTGTGATCATTGGCAACTCTGTCTTCTCAAAATCACTGATTATATACGACTAATTTGTAACAGAAAATACATGTTTCAAGTTCATGTAAAGCTGCCCAGATGACATTTTTTAAACAACATTTTGCGGATTGCTGTGGCTCAGAAGTTGCAGCAGGTTGTCCACTCCCTGGCTCCTTCAGTAAGATTCTGAAACCCAAATTGCTCCTGAAGGCTGTGCCATCAGTGTGTGAATGTGCTCCACAAACTGATGAGCAGTTGGCACCTTGCATGGCAGCCAATGCCATCAGTGTATGAATGTGTGAATGAGATATGTAGTGTAAACATGCTTTGAGTGGTCGGAAGACTAGAAAGGTGTTATGTGTAAGTATACATTGAAACATTGAATTAAGTTTAGGAGAAAAAGTGGTACACCTCAGTGTGACGAGAAATGGGGGATGAGAAACCACCAAAACCTAAACCACAATCTTTTTATTGCCGAAACATAACCACACATGGAATGTGAGCCCTGTGCTGCAGAGTGTCTTCTATGTTTCCACCAAACATAATCTAGACAGCAATACCACTTTACTTCGTCAAAATGAATTAGCAGTACATAAACAGTGTTGGGATTGGAACACTCTCAGTCCCAATTTGATTTACAGACGCTAACACTGGACAGTTAAACAGGCAGGTAGCATGTAGCCCTGGTCTTGATAAATAGTTGTTTACAGTATTAAACAGAGAGGAACTGAGCTGTCGCTTCAGTTATGATCAACTGAGACTCTACCTCAAAGTCTTTAATTATGTATGAATATGTTTCAAAGATGATTCAATGGGCCTATGAGTGAAGGAGAGTCCTGAGCCATGTTTGTCTTGTAAAACAGGTAGACAGTGTTAGTGAGCAGATGTGATGAAGAACAGATTGACAGTGTGTGTGTGTTTTGTTGATATACTTATGTAAAGCCACAGAAACTGACATCCAGAGGAAGTTACCTGAGCCGGTGTGATGTGTGTGTGAGTGATGTATCCATGAACGTGTTGAATCTGAGACAGCTGCCGCTCCGCCACCTGAACAAGCTCCGCGCCCCGTAGGTCACCAGGGTGGGGACTGAGAGATCTATCCCTCCCCAGTGACCGCTCCCTTTCTCTCTCCGTGGTCCCGGTGCTCCCTCCCTCTCTCCTCCAGGCCCCCCCCTCCCTCCCTATCCTCCCCAGGGTCCCCCCGTCCCTCAGCTCTCTGGCTACTCCCATTGGGTGCTGATGGCAGGGGTGTTGATGGAGTGTCAGGGCACCCGGTGATGCCCCGTCCTCTTCCTGATACTGATACTTCTATAGTGAGGAAAGAGGAGGAGGAGGAAGAGGGGGAAACCGAGAAAGAGAGAGAAGCAGAACAAGAAGAGGAAATGTAAAGGAAAGAGATGGAGATGCAGATGGTTGAGAAGATGAGGCAGAGGAAGGTAAGCAGGACGGAAGGGACAGAAGAAGAGAGAAGTTAGAAGACAAAGTCAAGCTGAAAAAGAAAGCGTGAAAGCATAAAGGTGCAGAGCAAAGTGTGTGTGTCTGCACGCATGCATGTGTAATGAGATGTTTTAATTGTGCAGTTTTTCCTGTGTAAGCACATGGGGCAGTGCAGGTGTACACCCAACATAGAAATAATTGTTTCTTGAGCTTTCTGCATTGTACATATGTGAATGCACACAGACACACACACACACACACACACACACACACACACACACACACACACACACACACACACACACACACACACACACACACACACACACACACAGTGGCGGTAAAACAGAAGTTTTAGAAGGCAAAATGAGACACAAAACTGAATTAGGACAGTAAGCCTGCCTCAGGGATTTTATTTTCTTCTTATTTTCTTTCTCTTCTCTTCATCGCTCTATACCTTCTTCATGCCTCTTTTCATCTACATCTTAGATAAGAGTAACTCTTAACTATTTCCGTTCCCTTATCTCATTTCACATTCCTTTGCCCTCGCCCTCACATGTTTTATTGTTGTGTTTACTGAACAGAGCACAGTGGAGAGAGACAGCGAAGCTGAAGGAGGGACAGCAGGACCTAGGCTAGCTGTGAATCTGTGACATTGTGCTTAGATGGTGTGCAGCTGAGCAGCTGAGAGGATCATTCATAGGAAGCACACTGATGAGGTGAATCCTTTATCACTCATTCCTTTTACAGATGTAGAAACTTAAAAGTTCCCATGTTTCCGTGACGGGGCAGTGACAGGGCCGTGACTGGTCCTTCACTGGTCTTTGATCAGTCCTTCGCTGGTCCGTGACCGTAATGTAATCCCCTGCGATGACGTAGTCAGTGAGGCCCCGACTGGAAGCGCCCCTTAGCAGTCTGTGTGAAAACCAGCTGCAATGCCTCATTTGTCCACAGGGAGGAGCAGTGATGTTCCGCTCTCACCGTAGACTGTCTAAAGACACATCTGGACAGATACGCTGGGGTGAGCGGGTGAGCCGATCAGCTGATCAGGTGATGGGAAAAAAAAGTTGCGATAAGATAACACTGAGGCAGCACTGCAGCCGCTCGTATCTGCAACTCTATGTCACGCACAACGACAACATGCCAACATAAACGTGTTAATAAAGAAAACTCTGCTCGTAACGTCCGTAACATAGCCTAGATGTTGTTGATTTGGTAAACAGTGACCATAGGCTAAATAGCGTAAAGCGTAAATGGAAAGAATTACGGGCGAATCAAGTATGAAATAAGTCAAGTATGTTTGGTTTTAATAAAGTTTGCAGTATAAGCTTACGAAACCATCAAACATATTTAGGCATTCCATGAAAGACTTTATTCACAAGGAGACTAAGCCAGTTTTTATTGTTTTTTCGGCGTTGGCTACGGCCCACAGTAGCCTGTGTTCCAGATTAGGAATAAAGTCCAGCAAAACCAGTTGCATCGTAGCTTCATTGTTCCGGGTCACTACAATATCCTTTCCATTTACGCCATTTAGCCTATGGAATGGACGAAAATGAAAAAGAAGTCATTCATGTTCATGAGCACACTCAAATCACAAGGCTACTGTATAGTATACAGTACTCAAACCAGCTGCATTTTCCGCTCTGTGATTTGTGACACTGGGAGACCAAAAAGCCCATCAAGTGCAAACAATGACAATGATAATGAAGTGTTTGTATGGTTTACCTGGCCTAAAGTGTGCACTACAGTAAATACCTGCATAACAAAGGGCTTCCAAAACGCTTGTCTCTGCAGCTCTATGTCGTGCACAACAACAACAAGCCCTCCCCTCCAAATAAACTGTTAATTAAAAAAAATAAACTCGCTTGTGGCAGGTCTGACACACAGGCCCGGCAGCCCTGTGATGTCCCGTTTTTTGTAACTTTTTTTAAGGGTTAGTTTGTTGTTTACATGCAAATAAGCGAGAGAGAGTGCTCGAGCACAAGAGAAGAGACGCTCCAGTAATTATGCAAAGACTAGTGGTGGCCATAGATTAATCACGCCAATCGAACAGCTGATTGCACCAATGCCGGCCGGCATTAGCGCAATCAGCTGTATTTAAAAAAACATTTAAAAAACAAAACCAAGAAAAACCATGAGAAAAACACGACAAAAGCACAAAACTATCTAAATTGCTAGAGAGATCAGGACTCCACAGAGTTACAGTGAAGAAAACAAAAACGAACAAAAGAGAAAAAAGTCAAAAAGCGAGAATGTGAAAGACATGTGAGGAAGCGACACAGTGTTATCTGTTAGGATTATATATTTACTTCCATTATTGTTATGTACACAATAATACACCATGCTGTGTAAGAATGTGTGTGTGTCTTTTGTACTGTAAAATAAACACTTCCAAGTATTCTCTATATCCTAACATGCTCGATCTATCACAAGCAAGGTAGCACATTATATTGCACCAACATGTAAATGTGTTCTATTTTCTGCAGATCTTCATACACAACGCTCGAAAGTAAGCACTGTGAGAATAAACTGTGTGAATAAAGGATGATTTCATTTTGGTGGCGATAAGCTTCTTAATTTGGTAGTCAATCATGCCAAAGCGCTTGTGTGCCACATGTGGAGGAGCAGCATTTTTACATCATGCCCATGCCACATTATAAATGACTTCTGCATAGGATACACCTGTGTGTCCTCGCTCTCAACTCCTTGTCTCACCAAGGTGCATTTAAGGGATTGGATCAGTCGTGATGGCGAAGGGGCTGGCCTGTTTCCACCTGTTTCCCTCTGTAAACAGTCCTGCCTCTTCATCTGCCTGTCTTTCACCATTTGCACATTTCTATTTGTTGCATCAGGTGATGTTTTTTTCCATTGCCATAGTCTATAAACCTAAACACATTCATACACTGATGCCATTGGCTGCTATGCAAGGTGCCAACTGCTCATCAGTTTTAGGAGCTAACCATTCACACACATTCAATTCAATTTTTGCACTTAGTATCTCACTCAAGGACAGTTCAACATGCAGAATGGAGGAGTCAGTGATTGAACCACCAATCATCTGATTAGTGGATGGCCTGCTCTACCTCCTGAGCCACAGCCGCCCTGTCAAGATGTGATCCATTTAGCCTGACGTCATATACAATAATATCTTACTGTAATGTAACTTTAATGTTTCAGTTTCATGATAATTTTATGACCTGCTGCTCTGTCAGGTTTCAAGGAAACGTTTCCATAACATTCAATTTAAAAAGCAGTAATTCCATTCTGACTGGTTCCACGTGTTTGTCTGTCACATACTAATCAGGTGGCATAAATTAGAGATGTACAGCAAGCTGAAGGAAAAGTCTGAAGGGATACTTTCTGAGAGTTTGATACAACTACAACAGCTCAATCAAGGTAATGTGTCATTTTTATATACATTTTATACATCAGTGCAGGGTAGTAGGCTGTTTTAAGGTTGAAGTCATACAGTCAGCCCCATTAATCTGACCCTTGACCTTTTGGCATTTGACTCGCTAGCTCTCTAGGTAGCCAACAGATAGCCAAAGCTGACTTCCCTAAGTCTGAGCGGTGATGAATAGCTCGGTCCAACAAGGTTAAGCATTTAGTTCAAAGAGGTTTAAATTAGGTTAGTGTTAGGGTTAAGATAGGGGTTGGAGGCATGCACTGGTAATGGTTAAGGTTGGGGCAAGTGACAGAATGTAAGTCAATACAATGTCCTAATAAACTACTAAAACAAGTGTGCTTGTGTGATTTATTATTAGCTCCCCTCTGTCTCTGAATCATTAACTACACAGCCCACAGTCTTAATTAAACTTCTTTCCCATGAGAGAAATTGAAACTATTTGTTCTCAGGCTCAGACTCTTCACACTCTTATTAGTATTTCAGTCTTTATAAAGTATTTAGCAACAAACCTCAAGTACCTTTGATTCAAAAGACTTTACAAGATGTGTGATCAATTTGTAACGCTTACTGACAGCAAGCTCAGTGAGAGAGCCATGTTGGTGAAACATTAAAGCAATGTCACTATATTTGATCGTATGCTGCAGCAGTCATCTTGGTCAGCAACAAGATGCAAAATCTGTTGGAGGAATTGTATTTTGGGGCAGAGAGTGGTTAGCTGCTTTGCACAGGAGAGCACTTCAGTGCAGAACACACGTGACTAGAATGGGAGCAGACTCAGCATCCTCGTACATGTCTATGTGTTAGTTTGAATCTGTGTGTGTGTGTGTGTGTGTGTGTGTGTGTGTGTGTGTGTGTGTGTGTGTGTGTGTGACTAAAAGCCAGGCGTTACTCACGCTTGGTGAGATATGAAAGAGCAGGGGATCCTCTGCCGTAAGGGACTTCTCATACACACACACGTGCCTTCATCTCTCTCTCTTCCTCCATGTCTTTTTATTTGCTTAATTGGCATGAAGTACAAAAGTACTCATTGCCAAAGCAAGAAGATCAGAAAACAACTGATGACCAGATTCAATTAGCAATAATGACAAAGTGACAAATGGTTTATTGTAAAGGAGAGCAAATGGAACAAAGCAGTAATAATGTACATTTTCTTTTCTGAACTTTAATATCTTATTCAGTCCCCACAAATCGCTGATGGTAAATATCCAGGGTTGTGCCTCGGTTTGCCTTTGTTCTCGTTTTATCTAGGGCTGCATCTAACGATTATTTTTCTATCGATTAATCTAACGATTATTTTTTCGATTAGTCGATTAATCTAACGATTATTTTTTAAATCAATTATTCTAACAATTATTTTTAATTACTTGATTAATGACAATGAATTTACCTAAATAAAAAGCAAAAGCATGTCTTCTTAATATTTCAAGATTTTATTCAAACACATCTCTTAAAAAACAAAACCTTTGTTTCAAAAGTAACAAGATGAAATGTATGCACCAAAAATAGCTGCCTTCAAAACACACACTCTTTTTAGCATTTTAATACTTGTCATATTTTTTCATATTTTATAAATAAACGTGTAATACATTTAACACCCACGTCTTATTTTGAAAACCGGACGTGTCCACACGCTGCAGTAAGCTAGCGCTGACTTTCCCAATTTTCTCAAAGTATTTGCCATAAAGTCGGCAATAAGGACGCACTTCACTTCTCTCCTCACTTGGTACAGAAAGTACACATGCGCGCAGGGGATTTTTCTGGGACGTCGACGAATTGCTCCACCCCTAGTTATATCCTCTCTCTGAACGTGCCTAATACTGTCTGGTGATGTAATATAACTGAATGTTGCAGGGTTACTGAGAAAACAAGGTCACAGTAACTGAGTTATGTGCTGCCTTTTGGACAGGCCATTTGCAGTTTATAGGGTGATAAAATCAGACGTTTTATGAACTTAACCACATAATTTAACATTACATCACATAAACTAAGGCAAACATTTGAAATGTTAAAATTTTGTCATAAAAAACAACTAATCTGAAACATGTAAGCTAGCAGAAGTTGTAAAACCTGAAGCTGCCTCAGTCAGTGAAGTGTCTTCAGTAAAAACACACAGACCTGAGCAGAACTAGAGAACATTCATCTGTTTTGAATGTGTTGAAATGTCTGACCTAGTTGAAGTGTTTGATTTATCTTCTCAGGCACTTTAACAGCCTTAGCAATGGACAAATGGAAAAATGAATGCACTTCATCCTCATGTATTTAAAATGTAGTCCCCCTTCCCTTGTTTCTGTGTAATGCTAGTCTCTTTCCCCGTAACTCCTGTTGTCACGTGACAACAATGCTTCAACTTTACACTACTACTCTGGAAGAAAACATGAATTCTTTTTAGCAGAATGAGATGATCAGAGTCATTTACTACAAGGTGTCTATTTATCAGTCCAAAGGTGTAATGAAGAAAAATAGACATACATAAGTTGAATGTAGATGAATGAACTGCTTTACATTTGCATTTCCTGTGACATATCATAGCATACCAATATTTAGTAGTTGTAATCACAACACCCCAGAATCAACATTATCATAGCATGTAATATCTGATGGTCTATTTATGTATACGACTACATTTTGCTGTGTCACTCCAAGCCTTTGGTGACGCTTGGTCACACTTTTAGAGCTAATTACAGTCCGCCACATTGTAAACACTATTATGTTCACTGATAACCAGCATGTCCAGACAGCTGGCTGCGCCTCACACAGACACAATACAAACACTACATTACATAATGTACTTTGCATTACACTATCACTCCACTGGTAACATTGCCTGACGCTGATACTATAAGGGCATGGAGACATCCTCAAGAGAGGTCAGCAGGGTTCAGTAGTGGGTACTCTACTGACCCAACCGAACACTGAACTACTTCCCCTGTTTGAATAGACAATCATAAATGTTGCATAAGTGACTCTGCATCAAAGAAGTTACACCATCTACTGAGAATGACTAAAATGTCTATCTTCCACTCAAGACACTCACCTGGGTATGCACCAGTGTTCCCTTTTGCCATGTTATACAATTACAATTCAATTGTAACTTTAATTGTGTTTATTGATGTATGCCAAACCTAACACTAGTGATTGACTACTAACTGCTGACTTTTAGCTAACTGCTAAAGTTGGGTCTAGGTTCAAATATTTCAAGGGTCAAAAGATGCAGCCAAAAGTGAACTAATTTGACACACAGGTGAAGGTGGATCAAGGAGGTAGAGTGGGTCGTCCACTAATCAGATGATCTGCGGTTCGATCCCCAGTTCGATCCCTTCCAGTCTGCATGTTGAATTGTAAAATCACTTTGAGTGGTCGAAACTCAAACCATCAATCCATTCCTGGCATGAAAACAAAAAGCTGATCTACAGGCCCTTAGTCTCTCTCCAGCTTCATCTGCAGAGGACACTGTCACACTCTGTGTTCTCTCTCAGTAGCTCCAGCCTGGGAGTTGTCTTTGGCCTGACTATTGAACGTCATGATGAAGTGATCTGATAGGACAGAAGTGGAGTCTATACTGTTTATGATGGAGTAACTGATGAATTAGACAACAGCATACAATGGTACTATATATAGCTTGTTATGTTACAGTACAGTGCATGAATTTCTCACATGAAGCTGAACACCCTCCTCTTCGCTTCAAGTGAAATTACACAGTTTAAGTGACTGCTTCACATCTTTTGGTGAAAAAAAAGAACATTTCCAAAACAAGCACGCTGCCTTTCTCTTCCTGTATGTCTCTATGTACTGATCTCATGTCCAGTTTTTACTGGACTATTATATATTAAGTATATAGACCCATTTATGAAGCCATTTTTGGGTTAGCTCTGTGTTTTATGGCTATTCAAAGATGCAGCACAGTGTACCAACAGTTCCTGCACATCAAAGGCACAGCTCCTTAAGCGCTTTGGTGGAACTGATTGTTGATTTTCCACTCAACAGTTTCAGAGTACTTTGCAAGATGATGATTACCAATTTTATGTCACTTCTCCACTGGCTGGTACCAGCTCGACTCGGTTTGGTTCTGCTCGACTCGACACGGTTTGGTTTGGGAGCTACCGTTCTCCACTACAAAATAGTTGAGGTACCAGTTGCTATGGTGACCGGAACATTCTCAGAAAGTATCTTACTTTAACGCGCGCGCAGAGAGGAGAGCACTAGACTATATGTTTAAGAGAAAGATGGACGAAATAAGAGGTATTATATTTCTGATTCTTGGCCTTTGGCTGTTTGCCACTTTTCAACGGCAAGTGGCTTATCAAGCAAGGCTGAAAGCAGCAAGGCGGCGGTGTTGTAGCCTAACTGCTGTGCTGTCAAACTGAGGCAGAGACGGAGCTGAGGTAATCGAATGTCGCGGCTTGACAACGACACTGACGTAACGGCAATAATGACTACGTCACCATTTAGTATCGGCTCAGCCCGTTTGGAACCTCTGCAAAGGTGGTACTAGAAATGGTACCGGGTATTGGGTACCAGGTACCAAGTTTTAGTAATGGAAAAGCAAAAAAGCCGAGTAGAGTCGAACCGAGTCGAGCTGGTACCAGCCAGTGGAGAAGCGACTTTAGTCTCAGCTCATTCACTTAACATGGCCTGATGTTATGTAATTAGAAAGGCAACACACCCGTAAGGGATATGGTCATTTATATTATATTATAAACTATATATTATTCATTTAATAATGGGTTAGGGGTGCCAAAGACCTGTGGAGAGGCTGCAGTTCACATTCACATTCATAATAAAATGACTTTGGCTCAGAAGACAGATGCAGAGGAATCTTATTTTGAATCAATCAAAGAGAGACACAGAACATGGAACACATGAGACCTATCTGTCTAGTTTTATACCTGTAAATCAAGTCCACAGTGTTGTACTGTATGTACAATACAGAGCTTCCAGTTGACTTAAACCTTCAAATCCTTGGACCACAGGGCTTATCTGGCTACCAAATTTGAGTCCATAATCCTGAAACAATGCTACTCTGTCCACTGCACCACTGTGCCACCACTCGGTGAGCTACACAGATAGCTTGCATATAAAAGTGAAAATAAAGCCACATGGAGATCATGTGACTAAATATCAAACCTCAATAGTTTCTGAGTTGGAAATTGACTAAAAAACCTTTAAGTTAAGTTTATATTTAGAATTGTTCTTCAAAATGAAGCTTCAGTAATTTGACAATAATACAAAGAGACATAAGCTGGAACATATTTACAGTTTACTTTACATAATGTAAATTGAACTTGGGACAACAAGCTATTTGAAGATGTCATCATGGGACTTTGTGATTTTGCACACTGACTAAACCATTAATAATTAATGCCAGCTAAAAAGTGACAGTAGCGTAGTCAGTAATCTAAATAATTTTAGTTCTCATTGCCAACACTTTTATTAAAAGGAATTCAAAATTAACTGTATAAAAAAAATATTATATAAAATATTTCTCTTTAGAGGATCAGTGTGTATGATTTAGTGGCATCTAGCAGTAAAAACTCTTAACCTGAGACTACTGTGGACGCCAAACTTTAAGTGAACGGCAGATCAAGTGTTTGGTTTGTTTGTTTTGGGTTATTGTAAGCACGAAGCATGAGATACGTGAGGTGCAGATTACCATGAAGAGTTAGCAATACAAAATCAGACAGAACACAAATCTGCTTTTCTCTCTCCATCTCTAAAACACACACACACACACACACACACACACACACACACACACACACACACACACACACACACACACACACACACACAGTTAGGACCTGTCTCCCTCCCTTTCTTTCTTCTGCTGGCTACTAACTCTCACCTTAGTTTACCCAGAGTCCCTTGACAAGCTTAGTCATTACCTTTTTCCTTTTCTCTCTCAGCACATTTTGCCTTAGTCAGTGTCTCTCTCACTGTCCATTACTTTACCTCTACCCGCTGCATGTATCTCTCTCTCACACACACACAGATAGACACACACAAACAGGCATACACACAAAGAGACACACAAAGCTCTCTACCTACCTTGCATCCAAACATCAGAGATATGGTGTTGTTGGTGCATGATACTTTGCAGTGGCACAACATGTGGTTAACGTTAGCTAGCTGGTCCCGCGCTGGGGGGGCATCCTAATCTTCATACACACATTCCACGCTTACACACATCCACACACACACACACACACACACGACACACACACACACACACATGCATGTGTTCCATCAACCGCGCTCCATCCTGTCCCACAATCCAGTCACTCTGCCGGCACACCCCCCACCACCAGCCACAAACCACCCCCACCTCCTGGCTACGGTCCTCAGCTGTGACAGGCCGGCGTCCTCTCTCTCTCACTCCTCATGGCTCTCATCTTCATCATCATCTTCATCTGGGTAATCCTCATAGTTGGTCAGGATGCAGGGAGCAACATGGTCACTGTCTGCATGTGTGTCAGTGTGTGTGTGCGTGTGTGTGTTATCACGTGTTTATGTTTTTAGTGTGTTGTTATTATCAGCATGTGTGTGTCAGTATGGATGTAGTCTCTCCTCTACAGTAGCAGTCCTAGTCCTCCTTACTCTCTCTATCTGTGTGAGTGTGTGCCTCTCTCCTTCTATCGCTACACTTTCTCTCTCTCCCTTTCTCTGCCTCTCTTCGCTCCACTGCCTCCACTGGCCCGCCTCTCTCCACAGTGAGATCAATGAGAGACAAAAAGAAAGAAAGAAAGAAAAAAAGGAAAGAAAGAAAGAGGGAGAAACCAGCACACAGAGGTGGAGGGAAGATAAAAAAATGTGTGTCCCCCCCGCCACATCTCTTTCTCTTTCTACATGCAGCAGGTATGCTCTGCTTTGTGTAATAACACACAAAAACACACACTCAGAGTAAAGAGCAGGAGGTAAAGGTTCAGTATTATACGGGCTAGTGAAGGCTGAATTGACCAAATCTAACATTGGTGGAGAGAAAGAGAAAGAAAAGCATGATAAGTGACTGAGTGGGGTGTCGTATAGCTCAGTTAGTAGAGGATCCGTCCCATGTACACAGGCTCAGACCTTGCAGTAACCCAGGATTCGAATCTGACTGCGGCCCTTATTCCTGTCACTCTTCAGCTGTCTCTATCAAAATAAAGCTTGAAAAGGCCAAAAAAATGTCTTAAAAAAAAAGAAGAGTGACTAAGGCTTAATCCCATTTCTATTTTCTACCCCTACGTATACCCCTTAGCCCTACCACTTGCCCCGTCAATGGGAGGGGCAAGGGGTAGGGCTGAAAAGCAATCCCTACGAAATGGGACACTCCTCCAACACTCGCATACGTCAGCAGTTCGCGCCGCTACTTATGACGTAACCAAAAGGCGACAATTACCAGAAGCAAACATTGAAGCACGTGTTTGTTTTGCTAGCGGAGTTCAGTTAAGCTAGCTGGCCTGGTCATACTGAACCAAACCATATCCATGTAGTTAGTAAGCGAAATGGCGCACACAACACTTAAAGCAGCTTATTTGTGGTCAAAACAACTACGTTTCTTGTAAATACTTTGGCTGCAGTTTTTTTCACCCTTCCGTACATCGTTAGCTTGCTGCTACACGCTAATCTAGCGATTCCCCCACCTACGTTTTATGGAGAATCTCACCACTACACATTGTGACAATGTCAAACTTTATACAACACTTCAATGTAAAACTTTATACAACACAGCAACAGCAGCTGAGCTCAGCACAGGAGCCTGCTCATGTAAGCAGCTCCTGTTCTAAAATGGTAACCCTAACCCTTCTAACGACAACACAACCGAATTTAATGGCCCAACGGACATAAATGTGAGTATTGTTTTTCGTAAATAACTATTTATAACTGTATAAATAGTTATTTATAGTTGGGAGATGTCGCCGCCATTAAATTCTGTTGTGTTGTCTTTGACAATGCCGCGTTGTGTTATGGGAAATGTTTCGTAGCCCTCCTTTCGGAGTCAGCCTGCCTCAACCTCTCACTTTGGAGGGGTTCTAAGCCAATCCCCTACCCCTACGCCTTCGTGTTAAGGAGAATTGGGATAGCCCTACCCCTTCACGGGAACGCGCAAAAGGGAGGGGTAGGGGTAAGGGGTAAGGCGAAGGGGTGAAATGGGATTGGCCCTAAGTGAACATAAGCAATGATCTCTCACACACACACACACACACACACACACACACACACACACACACACACACGCTGGGATGACTTGTTAGGGCCCATGCAGCGATAGCTGCAGGGACCTATTGTTTTTCTACGTTTTTAGGGCCCATGCGTTTCTTTCTTATTATTATTATTAGGGCCCACTGCAGGCAGGGGAATGGGGGGGCAGAAAAATCCACAAAACGATACAGTATGTCTGATCTTTGCTGTTTCGTGTCAAAAGTTCTATTTCAGCGTGAATAAACGCTGTTAATGTCTCCTGCTATGTCTCTGCTTTAGTTTGAATCAGTCACGAAGCTCCTGGTTGTTACATAAAGACAAAGAGGCTTTGACAGTGAAGTGAGACCTCTTGGTGCAATATACCACCTTTGGATTTACTTCATTCTGGATCGTCATTGGTGGGTCAAAGGTGAATGTGGGCGGTACTTATAGATTCTCCTGACTCTGATTGGTCGACAGGTGACAGGCGTCAGCTATCCACACTCTGTGTTGTTTTAGTTTTAGCAGCACCGCTAGCTGCTACCTGCTACTTCATATTCTTTAATACCGCTTGTTTCAAACATCGCGTCGTATTAAAACTCGAAGTCTTCTTTCTTCCTCCTTAAATTGTGTTTTTTTAAGTGAAGATGTTTTTTTTAACAAAAATGTGTTTAAATGTATTTAAATATGTTTAAAAACACACAAAGATGTTAAAAAACATGCACAAAGTTCTGTTCAAAAAAATATTTGAGCATATTCACAAAGAATGATATATAAAAGAAAGATATTTAAAAAAGATGTGAATGACATGATGTCCATAGT
>CM014085.1:619448-823087 GCA_004119915.2 Collichthys lucidus | reverse complement strand
ATATTATAAAGAGACAATAGTATAAAACAGTACGGTCTAGACCTGTTCTGTATGAAAAGTGTCAGAGATTACTTTGTTATGATTTGGCTATATATAAATAAAAATGAAATGAATTGAACTTTGTCCACCAATGGACAGCAAGGATATATAATATGTAGAACAAAGCAATAATGTCTTGAGAAGTCAGCTGAAAATACACAAATAATGACACTTTCCTTGATGAGCATCAGTGTCAGTGAATGTACAGTCCTCGTACTTTTGAGGCTGATGCTTCTGAACTTTTTGTTTGTAGATGAACGAGACAATCTTTGTGAAACATCGATCAGTAGTACAGATGTCTCCGTTCTCTTTTTTTTCTTGTACATTTCTCTCACATTTCACTTCCAGTTATCGGTGTTGCTGCCACGGTGCTCTCTGCTCTGTTCACCTGAACAGATTTTCATATATTCTCACATCAGCAATTATCTACATATCTGCATATCCTTTGACTTGTTCTGTCTGTGTACGAAAGTCTTCGTCCTCCTTTAGTGATAACGGTACTTGTAATAAATGTAGTTTATTTGTAGCTTGGAGGCGAGGGTCAGTGAGTTAGAGGCACGGTACCGCACCACCGAACAGTCAGTAGCTCAGATAGTTAGCCAGCCCCCGGTAGCCGGTGCGGTACAGCCACAGGTAGCTTCAGTTAGCCGTCCCCCGGTAGTTCCGAGCACCCGGGGGCTGGGTGACTGTCGAAGGCGGCATAGCCCAAACTGAAGCCCACGGTACACCACCAACCGCTCCACGTTTCAAACAGATTTTCCCCGCTCAGCGACACACCCGCTGAGGCCAACTCTGGTCATTGGCAGCTCCATAGTCCGAAACGTGAAGTTAGCGACACCAGGGGCCATAGTTAAATGCATCCCGGGGGCCAGAGCGGGCGACATCGAGTCTTTTTTGAAACTGCTGGCTAAGGATAAACGTAGATACAGTAAGATTGTTATTCACGTCGGCGGTAATGACACCGGTTACGCCAATGGTCACTAAAATTAATGTTTCATCGGTGTGTGAATATGCCAAAACGATGTCGGACTCCGTAGTTTTCTCTGGTCCCCTCCCCAATGTGACCAGTGATGACATGTTTAGCCGCATCGTCATTTCACCGCTGGCTGTCGAGGTGGTGTCCAGCAAACGATGTGGGCTTCATAGATAATTGGACACCTTTCTGGGGAAAACCTGGTCTGATTAGGAGAGACGGCATCCATCCCACTTTGGATGGAGCAGCTCTCATATCTAGAAATATGGCCAAGTTTATTAGCTGACCAAACCATGTCGACAACCCAGAGTTGAGACCAGGAAGCAGAGCTGCAGTCTTACACGCTTCTCTGCGCCTCCATTAGAGCAGCTGCCCACCCAGTCCTTTAGTATAGAGACTGTGTCTGTCCCCCGTCCACCTACATTATTTAAAGATAAAACAAACAGAAGAGGAGTTCATCATAAAAACTTAATAAAAATTAAATCAACATCTCCAACAGTCAAAAATAAGAGAATTAAATGTGGACTCTTGAATATCAGGTCTTTTCCTCTAAAGCTGTCTTAGTTAATAATTAATATGATTATGATATTGATTTGTTCTGTCTCACTGAAACCTGGCTGCAGGAGAATGAATATGTTAGCTTAAATGAATCCACTCCTCCGAGTCATTATAATACTCATATTCCTCGAAGTACTGGTCGAGGTGGTGGAGTTGGAGCCATATTTGACTCAAGTCTATTAATAAATCCTAAACCTAAACTAAATTATAATTCATTTGAAAGTCTTGTTCTTAGCCTCACTCACCCAACCTGGAAAACTTTGCAGCCAATTTATTTGTTACAGTATATCGAGCTCCAGGTCCTTATTCTGAATTTTTATCTGAATTTGCAGAATTTGCATCAGGCTTGATCCTTAAAACAGATAAAGTAATTATTGTAGGGATTTTAACATTCATGTGGACAACCACAATATAGTCTTAGTACTGCGTTTATCTCTCTATTAGACTCAATCGGCTTCTGTCAGAGTGTAAATAAACCGACTCATTGTCTGAACCACACTCTTGATCTTGTTCTTTCATATGGCGTTGAAATTGATAATCTAATATCCACAGAATCTCTTCTATCTGACCATTTTTATAACCTTTGAGTTCTATTTGGACTATAAGCCTTTGTGTAGAAACTTCTACAGCAGATGTTTATCTGATAGTGCTGTAGCCAAATTTAAGGAAACGATTCCTTCAGTATTGAATTCAATGCCATGTCTAACTGTAACAGAGGACTTGTCTGCTTCCTTTAGCCCCTCACAAATAATCATCTTGTTGATAGTATTACAGGTTCATTACGGACAACTCTAGACTCTATTGCACCTCTGAAAAAGAAGAATTAAACAAAGAAGGCTAGCACCATGGTATAGCCAGCAGACTCGCAAATTAAAACAAGAGGCACGTAAATCTGAACGCAAATGGCGTGCCACTAAACTGGAAGAATCTCATCTAGTCTGGCAAGATAATCTCAGAACATACAGGAAGGCTCTCCGTAATGCCAGAGCAGCCTACTACTCTTCTCTAATTGAGGAGAATAAGAACAACCCAGGTTTCTCTTCAGCACTGTAGCCAGGCTAACAGAGAATCACAGCTCTACTGAACCATCTATTCCTTTAGGTTAAGTAGCAATGATTTCATGAGCTTCTTTAATGATAAGATTATAACTATTAGAGACAAAATCCATCCTATTCTGTCTCAAACAGGCATTGATCTGCATTCTGATACAGCAAGTTTGGAAACAGCTGTAAAACCTGTTATGTAGTTAGACAGTTTTTTCTCCTATCGACTTTATCAAATACTTTAATCATTTCCACAGCTAAGCCGTTAACTGTCTCTTAGACCCCATCCCAAACAAGCTGCCAAGGATGTTTTACCTCTAGTTAGTCATTCTCTATTCGATAGGATTTTGAGGACTGCATTCTTCCACTACGTAACATTGCTAAAATCAGGCGCATCTTGTCTCAAGCGGATGCAGAAAAACTAGTCCACGCATTGTTACTTCAAGGCTGGACTATTGTAATTCTTTGTTATCAGGCTGCTCTAATGAGTCTCTTAGGACTTTGCAGATAATTCAGAATGCTGCTGCACTGTTCTGACAGGAACCAAGATCAGAGATCAGTTCTCTCCATTTCGGCTTCCTTGCATTGGCTACCTATTAAATATAAAATCGATTTGAAAATTCTTCTCCTTACTTACAAATCTCTTCATGGTCAGGCACCATCGTATCTAAAAGAGTCATAGTACCTTACTACCCCCCTAGACACTGCGCTCAGGACGCTGGGTTCCTTGTGATTCTTATAGTCTCCAAAAGTAGATTGGAGCCAGAGCTTTCAGCTATCAGGCTCTCTCCTGTAAAACAAAACTACCATTCTGGGTTCGGGAGGCAGACACGGTCAACACTTTTAAGAATAGACTTAAGACTTTCCTTTTTGATAAAGCTTATAGTTAGGGCTAGTCAGGTCATAACTATCAGTGTTGTTATTGCTATCATATCTGCTACTGTGGTCATTTTATCATTCTTGTAATTTATTGTCATTTTATCATTTATTGTCATTCAATGTCATTTGTCATTCTTTGTGATTCATTGTCATTTTGTCATTGTAAGTGTACAATATGTTTTGTGTTGATTTGTCCTGCTTACACATGACATCCATTGCACGTCTGTCCGTCCTGGAGAGGGATCCCTCCTCTGTGCTTCCTGAGGTTTCTTCCACATTTTTTTTCCATGTTTAAAGTTTTTTGTGGGCAAGTTTTGCCTCACTCAAACCAAGGGTTTAAGGCAGAGGGTGTCATCCTGTAAGATTGTACAAATGTACTTTGTGACTTTGGGCTATACAAATAAAATTGATTTGATTGATTTGATTTGTATTCTTGGATGGAGAGGGTCAGACGAGGGGGTTGTAATCAGAAACTAACCCAGCTTGTCCATAATTACCATACTGTCAGTGTCTCAATTATTCCTTTTAACTTGACAAATATATGAAGAAAATTAAAGCTGCAAGCAGCGATGGTCGGGCCCTCGCATATGCGCGCACGTCGAAATGTGCACACGTCGAAATGTGCATAATATCGTTCTTTATAACATCTGTCCTAATAACCACAAGAAGTTTCAGACAGCTCTCATAGACTCAGATCTGGCCTTCAGGAGTCAGTGCGACAATGTACAACTTTATTTCACTGTATAATGTACAGTTACTATTACATGTCATATTCTGTCCACATTATGCTGTTTGAGAACACATTGCAGCATGGCTACAGTCAACATGTGCGACAATGTACAACTTTATTTCACTGATATAATGTACAGTTACTATTACATGTCATATTCTGTCTACATTATGCTGTTTGAGAACACATTGCAGCATGGCGACAGTCAACATGTGCGACAATGTACTTTGAGTTTTGCTTTATTTACACATTTTTTTCCAATTGCAGCGCCCCCAACAGGCGCCATGGGGCGCTATAGAGCTTTTTTGTCCAGCCGCCTCATTACATACTGCAGTCTTGTTTTGGTATGCTTTGAGTTTTGCTTTATTTTACACAACATTTTTTCTAATTGCAGCGCCCCCAACATGCGCCATGGGGCGCTATAGAGCTTTTTTGTGCTTATTGGTCCAAGATAGTTTTTGTAGGTACTGCCCTGTTCTACAATTCAGCTGAGTTTCGTGAGTCTGTGGGCAAAACTGTGGTGGGGCTGTTCCACTGAAAAATTCAAGGGGGCGCTATAGAGCAAATTTGCCCCAAGTCCAAGGCCTTGACAACATCCACAAGTTTGAGGTGGATATGATCAATATTGTCCGAGCTGCACGCCATCTCGTAAAAGTGGTTTTTTGTCGTCACTAGGAGGCGCTATGAAATCACCGAATATTTTTGTGGAAATGTATTTTAGGCCAGATGCCATTATATATTCAAAGTTTGGTGAAGATTGGAGAATTTTCACAAAGTTATAGCACTTTGAAATTTTATGGCAAAATGGAGAATTTCGTGGCCCCGCCCTCTGACAGTACATCAAAAAGTTATGATTTTGATAACTTTTCATCGTCAAAGCCTCATGAACCATGTGCCAAGTTTCAAAAGGATCGGACGAAAGCCTAGGAGGAGTTCGTTCAAATAGCCCCCTTCTCAACAGTTCGAAACACAAAAAATGGTGATTTTCATGCTTAAATATCTCACTTCCTGTTAATTTTACAAATTGCTCCAAGAGACTTTTTTGTAGGTCTGTGATGCCCCATAACTCAGCTGAGTTTCATAACTCTGTGTTCAAAACTGTGGCGGGGCTGTCCCAAAGAAAAATTCAAGGGGGCGCTATAGAGCGCTTTGCCCCGCCCCCTCATTAATTATGCAGCCGAATTGTGCATCACATTGGTCTTAACAACCCCAACAAGTTTCAGACAGCTGTGACAAAGTATGATAGCCGAACAGTTTTGCCTGAAAATCAGCCAAAAAGTCAATGGAGTCTGGTTTTTCGGTGAAAAAAAAGGCAGCGTCCACGCCCTTTTATGAAAAGTTGAAATTATTTCTCAGATGTCAAGTCCAAGGCCTTGACAACATCCACACCTAGTTTGAGGTGGATATGATGAATATTGTTCGAGCTGCACGCCATCTCGTAAAAGTGGTGTTTTTTGTCGTCACTAGGAGGCGCTATGAAAATCACCGAATATTTTTGTGGAAATGTATTTTAGGCCAGACTGCCATTATATTCAAAGTTTGGTGAAGATTGGAGAATTTTTCACAAAGTTATAGCACTTTGAAATTTATGGCAAAATGGAGCCCCGCCCCTCTGACATAGTACATCAAAAAGTTATGATTTGATAACTTTTCATCGTCAAAGCCTCATGAACCCACACGCCAAGTTTCAAAGGATCGGACGAAACCCTAGGAGGAGTTCGTTCAAATACGACCCCTGGAAATGACCAAAAAAATCACAAAAATTTGACCCAAAATGGCCGCCGTACTTTACCGAAACCCGGGTCACCAAGAGACTTTTTGGTGCGTCTCATGTTTCATACCCCTCCAATCCCACACGTGGATGAAACCGTGCGGGGGCCTCCGACAACCGAAATAGGTGGCGTGTAGAGCCATTCGTACGCTCGTGCGCGAGACCCCCAAAATACGAAATTTTACACGAATTTGGGGGGGTACGCAAATTTCATGAGTTTTTGGGGATATAAAGCTTGAAAAAGGCAATTCATTGGGTGGGAAAAAGGAAAAATAAAAATTAAAGCTGCAAGCAGCGATGGTCGGGCCCTCGCATATGCGCGAAACGTCGAAATGTGCGCACGTCGAAATGTGCATAATATCGTTCTTTATAATCTGTCTTAATAACCACAAGAAGTTTCAGACAGCTCTCATAGACTCAGATCTGGCCTTCAGGAGTCATGTGCGACAATGTACAACTTTATTTCACTGATATAATGTACAGTTACTATTACATGTCATATTCTGTCCACATTATGCTGTTTGAGAACACATTGCAGCATGGCTACAGTCAACATGTGCGACAATGTACAACTTTATTTCACTGATATAATGTACAGTTACTATTACATGTCATATTCTGTCTACATTATGCTGTTGAAACACATTGCAGCATGGCGACAGTCAACATGTGCGACAATGTACTTTGAGTTTTGCTTTATTTTACACAACATTTTTTCTAATTGCAGCGCCCCCAACATGCGCCATGGGGCGCTATAGAGCTTTTTGTGCTTATTGGTCCAAGATAGTTTTTTGTAGGTACTGCCCTGTTCTACAATTCAGCTGAGTTTCGTGAGTCTGTGGGCAAAACTGTGGTGGGGCTGTTCCACTGAAAAATTCAAGGGGGCGCTATAGAGCAAATTTGCCCCAAGTCCAAGGCCTTGACAACATCCACACCAAGTTTGAGGTGGATATGATCAATATTGTCCGAGCTGCACGCCATCTCGTAAAAGTGGTTTTTTGTCGTCACTAGGAGGCGCTATGAAATCACAGAATATTTTTGTGGAAATGTATTTAGGCCAGACTGCTATTATATATTCAAAGTTTGGTGAAGATTGGAGAATTTTTCACAAAGTTATAGCACTTTGAAATTTTATGGCAAAATGGAGAATTTCGTGGCCCCGCCCCTCTGACATAGTACATCAAAAAGTTATGATTTTGATAACTTTTCATCGTCAAAGCCTCATGAACCCATGTGCCAAGTTTCAAAAGGATCGGACGAAAGCCCTAGGAGGAGTTCGTTCAAATACGCCCCCTTCTCAACAGTTCGAAACACAAAAAATGGTGATTTTCATGCTTAAATATCTCACTTCCTGTTAATTTTACAAATTGCTCCAAGAGACTTTTTGTAGGTCTTGTGATGCCCCATAACTCAGCTGAGTTTCATAACTCTGTGTTCAAAACTGTGGCGGGGCTGTCCCAAAGAAAAATTCAAGGGGGCGCTATAGAGCGCTTTGCCCCGCCCCCTCATTAATTATGCAGCCGAATTGTGCATCACATTGGTCTTAACAACCCCAACAAGTTTCAGACAGCTGTGACAAAGTATATGATAGCCGAACAGTTTTGCCTGAAAATCACCAAAAAGTCAATGGAGTCTGGTTTTTCGGTGAAAAAAAAGGCAGCGTCCACTTTGACGCGCCGTCACGGCCACGCCCTTTTATGAAAAGTTGAAATTATTTCTCAGATGTCAAGTCCAAGGCCTTGACAACATCCACACCTAGTTTGAGGTGGATATGATGAATATTGTTCGAGCTGCACGCCATCTCGTAAAAGTGGTGTTTTTTGTCGTCACTAGGAGGCGCTATGAAAATCACCGAATATTTTTGTGGAAATGTATTTTAGGCCAGACTGCCATTATATATTCAAAGTTTGGTGAAGATTGGAGAATTTTTCACAAAGTTATAGCACTTTGAAATTTTATGGCAAAATGGAGAATTTCGTGGCCCCGCCCCTCTGACATAGTACATCAAAAAGTTATGATTTTGATAACTTTCATCGTCAAAGCCTCATGAACACACACGCCAAGTTTCAAAAGGATCGGACGAAAGCCCTAGGAGGAGTTCGTTCAAATACGACCCCTGGAAATGACCAAAAAATCACAAAAACGTGAACTTTGACCCAAAATGGCCGCCGTACCCTTTACCGAAACCCGGGTCACCAAGAGACTTTTTGGTGCGTCTCGTATGTTTCATACACCCTCCAAATCCCATCCGCGTGGATGAAACCGTGTCCGGGGGCTCCTCCGACAACCGAAACCTAGGTGGCGCCGTAGAGCCATTTCTGTACGCTCGTGCGCGAGACCCCCAAAATACGAAATTTTACGCCCGACTTTGGGGGGGTACGCACATTTTCATGAGTTTTTGGGGATATTAAAGCCTTGAAAAAGGCAATTCATTGGGTGGAAGAAAAAGGAAAATAATAATAAAAAATTAAAGCTGCAAGCAGCGATGGTCGGGCCCTCGCATATGCGCGCACGTCGAAATGTGCGCACGTCGAAATGTGCGCACGTCGAAATGTGCATAATATCGTTCTTTATAACATCTGTCTTAATAACCACAAGAAGTTTCAGACAGCTCTCATAGACTCAGATCTGGCCTTCAGGAGTCATGTGCGACAATGTACAACTTTATTTCACTGATATAATGTACAGTTACTATTACATGTCATATTCTGTCCACATTATGCTGTTTGAGAACACATTGCAGCATGGCTACAGTCAACATGTGCGACAATGTACAGTTACTATTACATGTCATATTCTGTCTACATTATGCTGTTTGAGAACACATTGCAGCATGGCGACAGTCAACATGTGCGACAATGTACTTTGAGTTTTACTTTATTTTACACAACATTTTTTCTAATTGCAGCGCCCCCAACATGCGCCATGGGGCGCTATAGAGCTTTTTTGTGCTTATTGGTCCAAGATTTTTTGTAGGTACTGCCCTGTTCTACAATTCAGCTGAGTTTCGTGAGTCTGTGGGCAAAACTGTGGTGGGGCTGTTCCACTGAAAAATTCAAGGGGGCGCTATAGAGCAAATTTGCCCCAAGTCCAAGGCCTTGACAACATCCACACCAAGTTTGAGGTGGATATGATCAATATTGTCCGAGCTGCACGCCATCTCGTAAAAGTGGTTTTTTTGTCGTCACTAGGAGGCGCTATGAAAATCACAGAATATTTTTGTGGAAATGTATTTTAGGCCAGACTGCATTATATATTAAAGTTTGGTGAAGATTGGAGAATTTTTCACAAAGTTATAGCACTTTGAAATTTTATGGCAAAATGGAGAATTTCGTGGCCCCGCCCCTCTGACATAGTACATCAAAAAGTTATGATTTTGATAACTTTTCATCGTCAAAGCCTCATGAACCCATGTGCCAAGTTTCAAAAGGATGGACGAAAGCCCTAGGAGGAGTTCGTTCAAATACGCCCCCTTCTCAACAGTTCGAAACACAAAAAATGGTGATTTTCATGCTTAAATATCTCACTTCCTGTTAATTTTACAAATTGCTCCAAGAGACTTTTTTGTAGGTCTTGTGATGCCCCATAAATCAGCTGAGTTTCATAACTCTGTGTTCAAAACTGTGGCGGGGCTGTCCCAAAGAAAAATTCAAGGGGGCGCTATAGAGCGCTTTGCCCCGCCCCCTCATTAATTATGCAGCCGAATTGTGCATCACATTGGTCTTAACAACCCCAACAAGTTTCAGACAGCTGTGACAAAGTATATGATAGCCGAACAGTTTTGCCTGAAAATCACCAAAAAGTCAATGGAGTCTGGTTTTTCGGTGAAAAAAAGGCAGCTTCCACTTTGACGCGCCGTCACGGCCACGCCCTTTTATGAAAAGTTGAAATTATTTCTCAGATGTCAAGTCCAAGGCCTTGACAACATCCACACCTAGTTTGAGGTGGATATGATGAATATTGTTCGAGCTGCACGCCATCTCGTAAAAGTGGTCTTTTTTGTCGTCACTAGGAGGCGCTATGAAAATCACCGAATATTTTTGTGGAAATGTATTTTAGGCCAGACTGCCATTATATATTCAAAGTTTGGTGAAGATTGGAGAATTTTTCACAAAGTTATAGCACTTTGAAATTTTATGGCAAAATGGAGAATTTCGTGGCCCCGCCCCTCTGACATAGTACATCAAAAAGTTATGATTTTGATAACTTTTATCGTCAAAGCCTCATGAACACACACGCCAAGTTTCAAAAGGATCGGACGAAAGCCCTAGGAGGAGTTCGTTCAAATACGACCCCTGGAAATGACCAAAAAATCACAAAAACGTGAACTTTGACCCAAAATGGCCGCCGTACCCTTTACCGAAACCCGGGTCACCAAGAGACTTTTTGGTGCGTCTCGATATGTTTCATACACCCTCCAAATCCCATCCGCGTGGATGAAACAGTGTCCGGGGGCTCCTCCGACAACCGAAACCTAGGTGGCGCCGTAGAGCCATTTCTGTACGCTCGTGCGCGAGACCCCCAAAATACGAAATTTTACGCCCAACTTTGGGGGGGTACGCAAAGTTTCATGAGTTTTTGGGGATATTAAAGCCTTGAAAAAGGCAATTCATTGGGTGGAAGAAAAAGGAAAATAATAAAAAAAAAAAAATAAACATTTGAAATACAATAGGGCTTCGCACGGTTTCCGTGCTCGGGCCCTAATTAAAGCTGCAAGCAGCGATGGTCGGGCCCTCGCATATGCGCGCACGTCGAAATGTGCGCACGTCGAAATGTGCATAATATCGTTCTTTATAATATCGGTCTTAATAACCACAAGAAGTTTCAGACAGCTCTCATAGACTCAGATCTGGCCTTCAGGAGTCATGTGCGACAATGTACAACTTGATTTCACTGATATAATGTACAGTTACTATTACATGTCATATTCTGTCCACATTATGCTGTTTGAGAACACACTGCAGCATGGCTACAGTCAACATGTGCGACAATGTACAACTTTATTTCACTGATATAATGTACAGTTACTATTACATGTCATATTCTGTCCACATTATGCTGTTTGAGAACACATTGCAGCATGGCTACAGTCAACATGTGCGACAATGTACAACTTTATTTCACTGATATAATGTACAGTTACTATTACATGTCATATTCTGTCTACATTATGCTGTTTGAGAACACATTGCAGCATGGTGACAGTCAACATGTGCGACAATGTACTTTGAGTTTTGCTTTATTTTACACATTTTTTCCAATTGCAGCGCCCCCAACAGGCGCCATGGGGCGCTATAGAGCTTTTTTGTCCAGCCGCCTCATTACATACTGCAGTCTTGTTTTGGTACTGCTTTGAGTTTTGCTTTATTTTACACAACATTTTTTCTAATTGCAGCGCCCCCAACATGCGCCATGGGGCGCTATAGAGCTTTTTTGTGCTTATTGGTCCAAGATAGTTTTTTGTAGGTACTGCCCTGTTCTACAATTCAGCTGAGTTTCGTGAGTCTGTGGGCAAAACTGTGGTGGGGCTGTTCCACTGAAAAATTCAAGGGGGCGCTATAGAGCAAATTTGCCCCAAGTCCAAGGCCTTGACAACATCCACACCAAGTTTGAGGTGGATATGATCAATATTGTCCGAGCTGCACGCCATCTCGTAAAAGTGGTGTTTTTTTTCGTCACTAGGAGGCGCTATGAAAATCACAGAATATTTTTGTGGAAATGTATTTTAGGCCAGACTGCCATTATATATTTAAAGTTTGGTGAAGATTGGAGAATTTTTCACAAAGTTATAGCACTTTGAGTTTTATGGCAAAATGGAGAATTTCGTGGCCCCGCCCCTCTGACATAGTACATCAAAAAGTTATGATTTTGATAACTTTTCATCGTCAAAGCCTCATGAACCCATGTGCCAAGTTTCAAAAGGATTGGACGAAAGCCCTAGGAGGAGTTCGTTCAAATACGCCCCCTTCTCAACAGTTCGAAACACAAAAAATGGTGATTTTCATGCTTAAATATCTCACTTCCTGTTAATTTTACAAATTGCTCCAAGAGACTTTTTTGTAGGTCTTGTGATGCCCCATAAATCAGCTGAGTTTCATAACTCTGTGTTCAAAACTGTGGCGGGGCTGTCCCAAAGAAAAATTCAAGGGGGCGCTATAGAGCGCTTTGCCCCGCCCCCTCATTAATTATGCAGCCGAATTGTGCATCACATTGGTCTTAACAACCCCAACAAGTTTCAGACAGCTGTGACAAAGTATATGATAGCCGAACAGTTTTGCCTGAAAATCAACCAAAAAGTCAATGGAGTCTGGTTTTTCGGTGAAAAAAAAGGCAGCTTCCACTTTGACGCGCCGTCACGGCCACGCCCTTTTATGAAAAGTTGAAATTATTTCTCAGATGTCAAGTCCAAGGCCTTGACAACATCCACACCTAGTTTGAGGTGGATATGATGAATATTGTTCGAGCTGCACGCCATCTCGTAAAAGTGGTCTTTTTTGTCGTCACTAGGAGGCGCTATGAAAATCACCGAATATTTTTGTGGAAATGTATTTTAGGCCAGACTGCCATTATATATTCAAAGTTTGGTGAAGATTGGAGAATTTTTCACAAAGTTATAGCACTTTGAAATTTTATGGCAAAATGGAGAATTTCGTGGCCCCGCCCCTCTGACATAGTACATCAAAAAGTTATGATTTTGATAACTTTTTATCGTCAAAGCCTCATGAACACACACGCCAAGTTTCAAAAGGATCGGACGAAAGCCCTAGGAGGAGTTCGTTCAAATACGACCCCTGGAAATGACCAAAAAATCACAAAAACGTGAACTTTGACCCAAAATGGCCGCCGTACCCTTTACCGAAACCCGGGTCACCAAGAGACTTTTTGGTGCGTCTCGATATGTTTCATACACCCTCCAAATCCCATCCGCGTGGATGAAACAGTGTCCGGGGGCTCCTCCGACAACCGAAACCTAGGTGGCGCCGTAGAGCCATTTCTGTACGCTCGTGCGCGAGACCCCCAAAATACGAAATTTTACGCCCAACTTTGGGGGGGTACGCAAAGTTTCATGAGTTTTTGGGGATATTAAAGCCTTGAAAAAGGCAATTCATTGGGTGGAAGAAAAAGGAAAATAATAATAAAAAAAAAATAATAAACATTTGAAATACAATAGGGCTTCAGCACGGTTTCCGTGCTCGGGCCCTAATTAAGCTGCAAGCAGCGATGGTCGGGCCCTCGCATATGTGCGCACGTCGAAATGTGCGCACGTTGAAATGTGCATAATATCGTTCTTTATAACATCGGTCTTAATAACCACAAGAAGTTTCAGACAGCTCTCATAGACTCAGATCTGGCCTTCAGGAGTCATGTGCGACAATGTACAACTTTATTTCACTGATATAATGTACAGTTACTATTACATGTCATATTCTGTCCACATTATGCTGTTTGAGAACACATTGCAGCATGGCTACAGTCAACATGTGCGACAATGTACAACTTTATTTCACTGATATAATGTACAGTTACTATTACATGTCATATTCTGTCTACATTATGCTGTTTGAGAACACATTGCAGCATGGCGACAGTCAACATGTGCGACAATGTACTTTGAGTTTTGCTTTATTTTACACATTTTTTCCAATTGCAGCGCCCCCAACAGGCGCCATGGGGCGCTATAGAGCTTTTTTGTCCAGCCGCCTCATTACATACTGCAGTCTTGTTTTGGTACTGCTTTGAGTTTTGCTTTATTTACACAACATTTTTTCTAATTGCAGCGCCCCCAACATGCGCCATGGGGCGCTATAGAGCTTTTTTGTGCTTATTGGTCCAAGATAGTTTTTTGTAGGTACTGCCCTGTTCTACAATTCAGCTGAGTTTCGTGAGTCTGTGGGCAAAACTGTGGTGGGGCTGTTCCACTGAAAAATTCAAGGGGGCGCTATAGAGCAAATTTGCCCCAAGTCCAAGGCCTTGACAACATCCACACCAAGTTTGAGGTGGATATGATCAATATTGTCCGAGCTGCACGCCATCTCGTAAAAGTGGTATTTTTTGTCTCCACTAGGAGGCGCTATGCAAATCACCGAATATTTTTGTGGAAATGTATTGTAGGCCAGACTACCGTTGTATATGAGAAGTTTTGTGAAGATTGGAGAATTTTTCACAAAGTTATAGCACTTTGAGTTTTATGGCAAAATGGAGAATTTCGTGGCCCCGCCCCTCTGACATAGTACATCAAAAAGTTATGATTTTGATAACTTTTCATCGTCAAAGCCTCATGAACCCATGTGCCAAGTTTCAAAAGGATTGGACGAAAGCCCTAGGAGGAGTTCGTTCAAATACGCCCCCTTCTCAACAGTTCGAAACACAAAAAATGGTGATTTTCATGCTTAAATATCTCACTTCCTGTTAATTTTACAAATTGCTCCAAGAGACTTTTTTGTAGGTCTTGTGATGCCCCATAACTCAGCTGAGTTTCATAACTCTGTGTTCAAAACTGTGGCGGGGCTGTCCCAAAGAAAAATTCAAGGGGGCGCTATAGAGCGCTTTGCCCCGCCCCCTCATTAATTATGCAGCCGAATTGTGCATCACATTGGTCTTAACAACCCCAACAAGTTTCAGACAGCTGTGACAAAGTATATGATAGCCGAACAGTTTTGCCTGAAAATCAACCAAAAAGTCAATGGAGTCTGGTTTTTCGGTGAAAAAAAAGGCAGCGTCCACTTTGACGCGCCGTCACGGCCACGCCCTTTTATGAAAAGTTGAAATTATTTCTCAGATGTCAAGTCCAAGGCCTTGACAACATCCACACCTAGTTTGAGGTGGATATGATGAATATTGTTCGAGCTGCACGCCATCTCGTAAAAGTGGTCTTTTTTGTCGTCACTAGGAGGCGCTATGAAAATCACCGAATATTTTTGTGGAAATGTATTTTAGGCCAGACTGCCATTATATATTCAAAGTTTGGTGAAGATTGGAGAATTTTTCACAAAGTTATAGCACTTTGAAATTTTATGGCAAAATGGAGAATTTCGTGGCCCCGCCCCTCTGACATAGTACATCAAAAAGTTATGATTTTGATAACTTTTCATCGTCAAAGCCTCATGAACACACACGCCAAGTTTCAAAAGGATCGGACGAAAGCCCTAGGAGGAGTTCGTTCAAATACGACCCTGGAAATGACCAAAAAATCACAAAAACGTGAACTTTGACCCAAAATGGCCGCCGTACCCTTTACCGAAACCCGGGTCACCAAGAGACTTTTTGGTGCGTCTCGATATGTTTCATACACCCTCCAAATCCCATCCGCGTGGATGAAAAGTGTCCGGGGGCTCCTCCGACAACCGAAACCTAGTGGCGCCGTGCCGTAGAGCCATTTCTGTACGCTCGTGCGCGAGACCCCCAAAATACGAAATTTTACGCCCACTTTGGGGGGGTACGCAAGTTTCATGAGTTTTTGGGGATATTAAAGCCTTGAAAAAGGCAATTCATTGGGTGAAGAAGAAAAGGAAAATATAAAAAAAAAAAAAATAAACATTTGAAATACAATAGGGCTTCGCACGGTTTCCGTGCTCGGGCCCAAATTAAAGCTGCAAGCAGCGATGGTCGGGCCCTCGCATATGTGCGCACGAAATGTGCGCACGTAAATGTGCATAATATCGTTCTTTATAACATCGGTCTTAATAACCACAAGAAGTTTCAGACAGCTCTCATAGACTCAGATCTGGCCTTCAGGAGTCATGTGCGACAATGTACAACTTTATTTCACTGATATAATGTACAGTTACTATTACATGTCATATTCTGTCTACATTATGCTGTTTGAGAACACATTGCAGCATGGCGACAGTCAACATGTGCGACAATGTACTTTGAGTTTTGCTTTATTTTACACATTTTTTCCAATTGCAGCGCCCCCAACAGGCGCCATGGGGCGTATAGAGCTTTTTTGTCCAGCCGCCTCATTACATACTGCAGTCTTGTTTTGGTACTGCTTTCAGTTTTGCTTTATTTACACAACATTTTTTCTAATTGCAGCGCCCCCAACATGCGCCATGGGGCGCTATAGAGCTTTTTTGTGCTTATTGGTCCAAGATAGTTTTTTGTAGGTACTGCCCTGTTCTACAATTCAGCTGAGTTTCGTGAGTCTGTGGGCAAAACTGTGGTGGGGCTGTTCCACTGAAAAATTCAAGGGGGCGCTATAGAGCAAATTTGCCCCAAGTCCAAGGCCTTGACAACCCACACCAAGTTTGAGGTGGATATGATATTGTCCGAGCTGCACGCCATCTCGTAAAAGTGGTTTTTTGTCGTCACTAGGAGGCGCTATGCAAATCACCGAATATTTTTGTGGAAATGTATTTTAGGCCAGACTGCTATTATATATTCAAAGTTTGGTGAAGATTGGAGAATTTTTCACAAAGTTATAGCACTTTGAAATTTTATGGCAAAATGGAGAATTTCGTGGCCCCGCCCCTCTGACATAGTACTCAAAAAGTTATGATTTTGATAACTTTTCATCGTCAAAGCCTCATGAACCCATTGTGCCAAGTTTCAAAAAGGATTGGACGAAAGCCCTAGGAGGAGTTCGTTCAAATACGCCCCCTTCTTACAGTTCGAAACACAAAAAATGGTGATTTTCATGCTTAAATATCTCACTTCCTGTTATTTTACAAATTGCTCCAGAGACTTTTTTGTAGGTCTTGTGATGCCCCATAACTCAGCTGAGTTTCATAACTCTGTGTTCAAAACTGTGGCGGGGCTGCTTCAAAGAAAAAATTCAAGGGGGCGCTATAGCAAATTTGTCCCGCCCCCCAATTAATTATGCAGCCAAATTTTGCGTAAATTGGTCTAAATAACCACAAGAAGTCTCAGACCCCTCAGACAGAGTATATGACAGTTCAAAGGCATTGATCGAAAATCAGCCAAAAAGTAAAGGGAGTCAGTTTTTCTCTCGGACCCTTGACTTTGACGCACCGTCACGGCCACGCCTTTGATGAAAATTAAAATTATTTCTCAGATGTCAATTCCAAGGCCTTGACAACATCCACACCTAGTTTGAGGTGGATACGATCAAATTGTCCGAGCTGAACGCCATTCGTAAAAGTGTCTTTTTTGTCGCCACTAGGAGGCGCTATGAAAATCACCGAATATTTTTGTGGAAATGTATTTAGGCCAGACTGCCATTATTTCAAAGTTTGGTGAAGATTGGAGAATTTTTCACAAAGTTATAGCACTTTGATTTTATGGCAAATGGAGAATTTCGTGGCCCCGCCCCTCTGACATAGAATCAAAAAGTTATGATTTTGATAACTTTTCATCGTCAAAGCCTCATGAACCCATGTGCCAAGTTTCAAAAGGATCGGACGAAAGCCCTAGGAGGAGTTCGTTCAAATACGCCCCCTTCTCAACAGTTCGAAACACAAAAAATGGTGATTTTCATGCTTAAATATCTCACTTCCTGTTAATTTTACAAATTGCTCCAAGAGACTTTTTTGTAGGTCTTGTGATGCCCCATAACTCAGCTGAGTTTCATAACTCTGTGTTCAAAACTGTGGCGGGGCTGTCCCAAAGAAAAATTCAAGGGGGCGCTATAGAGCGCTTTGCCCCGCCCCCTCATTAATTATGCAGCCGAATTGTGCATCACATTGGTCTTAACAACCCCAACAAGTTTCAGACAGCTGTGACAAAGTATATGATAGCCGAACAGTTTTGCCTGAAAATCAACCAAAAAGTCAATGGAGTCTGGTTTTTCGGTGAAAAAAAAGGCAGCTTCCACTTTGACGCGCCGTCACGGCCACGCCCTTTTATGAAAAGTTGAAATTATTTCTCAGATGTCAAGTCCAAGGCCTTGACAACATCCACACCTAGTTTGAGGTGGATATGATGAATATTGTTCGAGCTGCACGCCATCTCGTAAAAGTGGTCTTTTTGTCGTCACTAGGAGGCGCTATGAAAATCACCGAATATTTTTGTGGAAATGTATTTTAGGCCAGACTGCCATTATATATTCAAAGTTTGGTGAAGATTGGAGAATTTTTCACAAAGTTATAGCACTTTGAAATTTTATGGCAAAATGGAGAATTTCGTGGCCCCGCCCCTCTGACATAGTACATCAAAAAGTTATGATTTTGATAACTTTTATCGTCAAAGCCTCATGAACACACACGCCAAGTTTCAAAAGGATCGGACGAAAGCCCTAGGAGGAGTTCGTTCAAATACGACCCCTGGAAATGACCAAAAAATCACAAAAACGTGAACTTTGACCCAAAATGGCCGCCGTACCCTTTACCGAAACCCGGGTCACCAAGAGACTTTTTGGTGCGTCTCGATATGTTTCATACACCCTCCAAATCCCATCCGCGTGGATGAAACAGTGTCCGGGGGCTCCTCCGACAACCGAAACCTAGGTGGCGCCGTAGAGCCATTTCTGTACGCTCGTGCGCGAGACCCCCAAAATACGAAATTTTACGCCCAACTTTGGGGGGGTACGCAAAGTTTCATGAGTTTTTGGGGATATTAAAGCCTTGAAAAAGGCAATTCATTGGGTGGAAGAAAAAGGAAAATAATAAAAAAAAAATAATTAAAGCTGCAAGCAGCGATGGTCGGGCCCTCGCATATGTGCGCACGTCGAAATGTGCGCACGTTGAAATGTGCATAATATCGTTCTTTATAACATCGGTCTTAATAACCACAAGAAGTTTCAGACAGCTCTCATAGACTCAGATCTGGCCTTCAGGAGTCATGTGCGACAATGTACAACTTTATTTCACTGATATAATGTACAGTTACTATTACATGTCATATTCTGTCTACATTATGCTGTTTGAGAACACATTGCAGCATGGCGACAGTCAACATGTGCGACAATGTACTTTGAGTTTTGCTTTATTTTACACATTTTTTCCAATTGCAGCGCCCCCAACAGGCGCCATGGGGCGCTATAGAGCTTTTTTGTCCAGCCGCCTCATTACATACTGCAGTCTTGTTTTGGTACTGCTTTCAGTTTTGCTTTATTTAACACAACATTTTTTTCTAATTGCAGCGCCCCCAACATGCGCCATGGGGCGCTATAGAGCTTTTTTGTGCTTATTGGTCCAAGATAGTTTTTTGTAGGTACTGCCCTGTTCTACAATTCAGCTGAGTTTCGTGAGTCTGTGGGCAAAACTGTGGTGGGGCTGTTCCACTGAAAAATTCAAGGGGGCGCTATAGAGCAAATTTGCCCCAAGTCCAAGGCCTTGACAACACCCACACCAAGTTTGAGGTGGATATGATCAATATTGTCCGAGCTGCACGCCATCTCGTAAAAGTGGTATTTTTTGTCTCCACTAGGAGGCGCTATGCAAATCACCGAATATTTTTGTGGAAATGTATTTTAGGCCAGACTGCTATTATATATTCAAAGTTTGGTGAAGATTGGAGAATTTTTCACAAAGTTATAGCACTTTGAAATTTTATGGCAAAATGGAGAATTTCGTGGCCCCGCCCCTCTGACATAGCAAATCAAAAAGTTATGATTTTGATAACTTTTCATCGTCAAAGCCTCATGAACCCATGTGCCAAGTTTCAAAAGGATCGGACGAAAGCCCTAGGAGGAGTTCGTTCAAATACGCCCCCTTCTCAACAGTTCGAAACACAAAAAATGGTGATTTTCATGCTTAAATATCTCACTTCCTGTTAATTTTACAAATTGCTCCAAGAGACTTTTTTGTAGGTCTTGTGATGCCCCATAACTCAGCTGAGTTTCATAACTCTGTGTTCAAAACTGTGGCGGGGCTGTCCTAAAGAAAAATTCAAGGGGGCGCTATAGAGCGCTTTGCCCCGCCCCCTCATTAATTATGCAGCCGAATTGTGCATCACATTGGTCTTAACAACCCCAACAAGTTTCAGACAGCTGTGACAACGTATATGATATCCGAACAGTTTTGCCTGAAAATCAGCCAAAAAGTCAATGGAGTCTGGTTTTTCGGTGAAAAAAAAGGCAGCGTCCACTTTGACGCGCCGTCACGGCCACGCCCTTTTATGAAAAGTTGAAATTATTTCTCAGATGTCAAGTCCAAGGCCTTGACAACATCCACACCTAGTTTGAGGTGAATATGATGAATATTGTTCGAGCTGCACGCCATCTCGTAAAAGTGGTCTTTTTTGTCGTCACTAGGAGGCGCTATGAAAATCACCGAATATTTTTGTGGAAATGTATTTTAGGCCAGACTGCCATTATATATTCAAAGTTTGGTGAAGATTGGAGAATTTTTCACAAAGTTATAGCACTTTGAAATTTTATGGCAAAATGGAGAATTTCGTGGCCCCGCCCCTCTGACATAGTACATCAAAAAGTTATGATTTTGATAACTTTTTATCGTCAAAGCCTCATGAACACACACGCCAAGTTTCAAAAGGATCGGACGAAAGCCCTAGGAGGAGTTCGTTCAAATACGACCCCTGGAAATGACCAAAAAATCACAAAAACGTGAACTTTGACCCAAAATGGCCGCCGTACCCTTTACCGAAACCCGGGTCACCAAGAGACTTTTTGGTGCGTCTCGATATGTTTCATACACCCTCCAAATCCCATCCGCGTGGATGAAACAGTGTCCGGGGGCTCCTCCGACAACCGAAACCTAGGTGGCGCCGTAGAGCCATTTCTGTACGCTCGTGCGCGAGACCCCCAAAATACGAAATTTTACGCCCAACTTTGGGGGGGTACGCAAAGTTTCATGAGTTTTTGGGGATATTAAAGCCTTGAAAAAGGCAATTCATTGGGTGGAAGAAAAAGGAAAATAATAAAATTAAAGCTGCAAGCAGCGATGGTCGGGCCCTCGCATATGTGCGCACGTCGAAATGTGCGCACGTTGAAATGTGCATAATATCGTTCTTTATAACATCGGTCTTAATAACCACAAGAAGTTTCAGACAGCTCTCATAGACTCAGATCTGGCCTTCAGGAGTCATGTGCGACAATGTACAACTTTATTTCACTGATATAATGTACAGTTACTATTACATGTCATATTCTGTCCACATTATGCTGTTTGAGAACACATTGCAGCATGGCTACAGTCAACATGTGCGACAATGTACAACTTTATTTCACTGATATAATGTACAGTTACTATTACATGTCATATTCTGTCTACATTATGCTGTTTGAGAACACATTGCAGCATGGCGACAGTCAACATGTGCGACAATGTACTTTGAGTTTTGCTTTATTTTACACATTTTTTCCAATTGCAGCGCCCCCAACAGGAGCCATGGGGCGCTATAGAGCTTTTTTGTCCAGCCGCCTCATTACATACTGCAGTCTTGTTTTGGTACTGCTTTCAGTTTTGCTTTATTTAACACAACATTTTTTTCTAATTGCAGCGCCCCCAACATGCGCCATGGGGCGCTATAGAGCTTTTTTGTGCTTATTGGTCCAAGATAGTTTTTTGTAGGTACTGCCCTGTTCTACAATTCAGCTGAGTTTCGTGAGTCTGTGGGCAAAACTGTGGTGGGGCTGTTCCACTGAAAAATTCAAGGGGGCGCTATAGAGCAAATTTGCCCCAAGTCCAAGGCCTTGACAACACCCACACCAAGTTTGAGGTGGATATGATCAATATTGTCCGAGCTGCACGCCATCTCGTAAAAGTGGTATTTTTTGTCTCCACTAGGAGGCGCTATGCAAATCACCGAATATTTTTGTGGAAATGTATTTTAGGCCAGACTGCTATTATATATTCAAAGTTTGGTAAAGATTGGAGAATTTTTCACAAAGTTATAGCACTTTGAAATTTTATGGCAAAATGGAGAATTTCGTGGCCCCGCCCCTCTGACATAGCAAATCAAAAAGTTATGATTTTGATAACTTTTCATCGTCAAAGCCTCATGAACCCATGTGCCAAGTTTCAAAAGGATCGGACGAAAGCCCTAGGAGGAGTTCGTTCAAATACGCCCCCTTCTCAACAGTTCGAAACACAAAAAATGGTGATTTTCATGCTTAAATATCTCACTTCCTGTTAATTTTACAAATTGCTCCAAGAGACTTTTTTGTAGGTCTTGTGATGCCCCATAACTCAGCTGAGTTTCATAACTCTGTGTTCAAAACTGTGGCGGGGCTGTCCCAAAGAAAAATTCAAGGGGGCGCTATAGAGCGCTTTGCCCCGCCCCCTCATTAATTATGCAGCCGAATTGTGCATCACATTGGTCTTAACAACCCCAACAAGTTTCAGACAGCTGTGACAAAGTATATGATAGCCGAACAGTTTTGCCTGAAAATCAGCCAAAAAGTCAATGGAGTCTGGTTTTTCGGTGAAAAAAAAGGCAGCGTCCACTTTGACGCGCCGTCACGGCCACGCCCTTTTATGAAAAGTTGAAATTATTTCTCAGATGTCAAGTCCAAGGCCTTGACAACATCCACACGTAGTTTGAGGTGGATATGATGAATATTGTTCGAGCTGCACGCCATCTCGTAAAAGTGGTGTTTTTTGTCGTCACTAGGAGGCGCTATGAAAATCACCGAATATTTTTGTGGAAATGTATTTTAGGCCAGACTGCCATTATATATCAAAGTTTGGTGAAGATTGGAGAATTTTTCACAAAGTTATAGCACTTTGAAATTTTATGGCAAAATGGAGAATTTCGTGGCCCCGCCCCTCTGACATAGTACATCAAAAAGTTATGATTTTGATAACTTTTCATCGTCAAAGCCTCATGAACACACACGCCAAGTTTCAAAAGGATCGGACGAAAGCCCTAGGAGGAGTTCGTTCAAATACGACCCCTGGAAATGACCAAAAAATCACAAAAACGTGAACTTTGACCCAAAATGGCCGCCGTACCCTTTACCGAAACCCGGGTCACCAAGAGACTTTTTGGTGCGTCTCGATATGTTTCATACACCCTCCAAATCCCATCCGCGTGGATGAAACCGTGTCCGGGGGCTCCTCCGACAACCGAAACCTAGGTGGCGCCGTAGAGCCATTTCTGTACGCTCGTGCGCGAGACCCCCAAAATACGAAATTTTACGCCCGACTTTGGGGGGGTACGCACATTTTCATGAGTTTTTGGGGATATTAAAGCCTTGAAAAAGGCAATTCATTGGGTGGAAGAAAAGGAAAATAATAATAAATTAAAGCTGCAAGCAGCGATGGTCGGGCCCTCGCATATGCGCGCACGTCGAAATGTGCGCACGTCGAAATGTGCATAATATCGTTCTTTATAACATCGGTCTTAATAACCACAAGAAGTTTCAGACAGCTCTCATAGACTCAGATCTGGCCTTCAGGAGTCATGTGCGACAATGTACAACTTTATTTCACTGATATAATGTACAGTTACTATTACATGTCATATTCTGTCTACATTATGCTGTTTGAGAACACATTGCAGCATGGCGACAGTCAACATGTGCGACAATGTACATTGAGTTTTGCTTTATTTTACACAACATTTTTTCCAATTGCAGCGCCCCCAACAGGCGCCATGGGGCGCTATAGAGCTTTTTTGTCCAGCCGCCTCATTACTTACTGCAGTCTTGTTTTGGTACTGCTTTGAGTTTTGCTTTATTTTACACAACATTTTTTCTAATTGCAGCGCCCCCAACATGCGCCATGGGGCGCTATAGAGCTTTTTTGTGCTTATTGGTCCAAGATAGTTTTTTGTAGGTACTGCCCTGTTCTACAATTCAGCTGAGTTTCGTGAGTCTGTGGGCAAAACTGTGGTGGGGCTGTTCCACTGAAAAATTCAAGGGGGCGCTATAGAGCAAATTTGCCCCAAGTCCAAGGCCTTGACAACACCCACACCAAGTTTGAGGTGGATATGATCAATATTGTCCGAGCTGCACGCCATCTCGTAAAAGTGGTATTTTTTGTCTCCACTAGGAGGCGCTATGCAAATTACAGAATATTTTTGTGGAAATGTATTGTAGGCCAGACTACCGTTGTATATGAGAAGTTTTGTGAAGATTGGAGAATTTTTCACAAAGTTATAGCACTTTGAGTTTTATGGCAAAATGGAGAATTTCGTGGCCCCGCCCCTCTGACATAGCAAATCAAAAAGTTATGATTTTGATAACTTTTCATCGTCAAAGCCTCATGAACCCATGTGCCAAGTTTCAAAAGGATTGGACGAAAGCCCTAGGAGGAGTTCGTTCAAATACGCCCCCTTCTCAACAGTTCGAAACACAAAAAATGGTGATTTTCATGCTTAAATATCTCACTTCCTGTTAATTTTACAAATTGCTCCAAGAGACTTTTTTGTAGGTCTTGTGATGCCCCATAACTCAGCTGAGTTTCATAACTCTGTGTTCAAAACTGTGGCGGGGCTGTCCCAAAGAAAAATTCAAGGGGGCGCTATAGAGCGCTTTGCCCCGCCCCCTCATTAATTATGCAGCCGAATTGTGCATCACATTGGTCTTAACAACCCCAACAAGTTTCAGACAGCTGTGACAAAGTATATGATAGCCGAACAGTTTTGCCTGAAAATCAACCAAAAAGTCAATGGAGTCTGGTTTTTCGGTGAAAAAAAAGGCAGCGTCCACTTTGACGCGCCGTCACGGCCACGCCCTTTTATGAAAAGTTGAAATTATTTCTCAGATGTCAAGTCCAAGGCCTTGACAACATCCACACCTAGTTTGAGGTGGATATGATGAATATTGTTCGAGCTGCACGCCATCTCGTAAAAGTGGTGTTTTTTGTCGTCACTAGGAGGCGCTATGTAAATCACCGAATATTTTTGTGGAAATGTATTTTAGGCCAGACTGCCATTATATATTCAAAGTTTGGTGAAGATTGGAGAATTTTTCACAAAGTTATAGCACTTTGAAATTTTATGGCAAAATGGAGAATTTTGTGGCCCCGCCCCTCTGACATAGTACATCAAAAAGTTATGATTTTGATAACTTTTTATCGTCAAAGCCTCATGAACACACACGCTAAGTTTCAAAAGGATCGGACGAAAGCCCTAGGAGGAGTTCGTTCAAATACGACCCCTGGAAATGACCAAAAAATCACAAAAACGTGAACTTTGACCCAAAATGGCCGCCGTACCCTTTACCGAAACCCGGGTCACCAAGAGACTTTTTGGTGCGTCTCGATATGTTTCATACACCCTCCAAATCCCATCCGCGTGGATGAAACAGTGTCCGGGGGCTCCTCCGACAACCGAAACCTAGGTGGCGCCGTAGAGCCATTTCTGTACGCTCGTGCGCGAGACCCCCAAAATACGAAATTTTACGCCCAACTTTGGGGGGGTACGCAAAGTTTCATGAGTTTTTGGGGATATTAAAGCCTTGAAAAAGGCAATTCATTGGGTGGAAGAAAAAGGAAAATAATAAAAAAAAAAATAATAAACATTTGAAATACAATAGGGCTTCGCACGGTTTCCGTGCTCGGGCCCTAATTAAAGCTGCAAGCAGCGATGGTCGGGCCCTCGCATATGTGCGCACGTCGAAATGTGCGCACGTCGAAATGTGCATAATATCGTTCTTTATAACATCGGTCTTAATAACCACAAGAAGTTTCAGACAGCTCTCATAGACTCAGATCTGGCCTTCAGGAGTCATGTGCGACAATGTACAACTTGATTTCACTGATATAATGTACAGTTACTATTACATGTCATATTCTGTCCACATTATGCTGTTTGAGAACACATTGCAGCATGGCGACAGTCAACATGTGCGACAATGTACAACTTTATTTCACTGATATAATGTACAGTTACTATTACATGTCATATTCTGTCTACATTATGCTGTTTGAGAACACATTGCAGCATGGCGACAGTCAACATGTGCGACAATGTACTTTGAGTTTTGCTTTATTTTACACATTTTTTCCAATTGCAGCGCCCCCAACAGGCGCCATGGGGCGCTATAGAGCTTTTTGTCCAGCCGCCTCATTACATACTGCAGTCTTGTTTTGGTACTGCTTTCAGTTTTGCTTTATTTAACACAACATTTTTTTCTAGTTGCAGCGCCCCCAACATGCGCCATGGGGCGCTATAGAGCTTTTTTGTGCTTATTGGTCCAAGATAGTTTTTTGTAGGTACTGCCCTGTTCTACAATTCAGCTGAGTTTCGTGAGTCTGTGGGCAAAACTGTGGTGGGGCTGTTCCACTGAAAAATTCAAGGGGGCGCTATAGAGCAAATTTGCCCCAAGTCCAAGGCCTTGACAACACCCACACCAAGTTTGAGGTGGATATGATCAATATTGTCCGAGCTGCACGCCATCTCGTAAAAGTGGTATTTTTTGTCTCCACTAGGAGGCGCTATGCAAATCACCGAATATTTTTGTGGAAATGTATTTTAGGCCAGACTGCTATTATATATTCAAAGTTTGGTGAAGATTGGAGAATTTTTCACAAAGTTATAGCACTTTGAAATTTTATGGCAAAATGGAGAATTTCGTGGCCCCGCCCCTCTGACATAGCAAATCAAAAAGTTATGATTTTGATAACTTTTCATCGTCAAAGCCTCATGAACCCATGTGCCAAGTTTCAAAAGGATCGGACGAAAGCCCTAGGAGGAGTTCGTTCAAATACGCCCCCTTCTCAACAGTTCGAAACACAAAAAATGGTGATTTTCATGCTTAAATATCTCACTTCCTGTTAATTTTACAAATTGCTCCAAGAGACTTTTTTGTAGGTCTTGTGATGCCCCATAACTCAGCTGAGTTTCATAACTCTGTGTTCAAAACTGTGGCGGGGCTGTCCCAAAGAAAAATTCAAGGGGGCGCTATAGAGCGCTTTGCCCCGCCCCCTCATTAATTATGCAGCCGAATTTTGCGTAACATTGGTCTTAACAACCCCAACAAGTTTCAGACAGCTGTGACAAAGTATATGATAGCCGAACAGTTTTGCCTGAAAATCAACCAAAAAGTCAATGGAGTCTGGTTTTTCGGTGAAAAAAAAGGCAGCGTCCACTTTGACGCGCCGTCACGGCCACGCCCTTTTATGAAAAGTTGAAATTATTTCTCAGATGTCAAGTCCAAGGCCTTGACAACATCCACACCTAGTTTGAGGTGGATATGATGAATATTGTTCGAGCTGCACGCCATCTCGTAAAAGTGGTGTTTTTTGTCGTCACTAGGAGGCGCTATGAAAATCACCGAATATTTTTGTGGAAATGTATTTTAGGCCAGACTGCCATTATATATTCAAAGTTTGGTGAAGATTGGAGAATTTTTCACAAAGTTATAGCACTTTGAAATTTTATGGCAAAATGGAGAATTTCGTGGCCCCGCCCCTCTGACATAGCAAATCAAAAAGTTATGATTTTGATAACTTTTCATCGTCAAAGCCTCATGAACCCATGTGCCAAGTTTCAAAAGGATCGGACGAAAGCCCTAGGAGGAGTTCGTTCAAATACGCCCCCTTCTCAACAGTTCGAAACACAAAAAATGGTGATTTTCATGCTTAAATATCTCACTTCCTGTTAATTTTACAAATTGCTCCCAGAGACTTTTTTGTAGGTCTTGTGATGCCCCATAACTCAGCTGAGTTTCATAACTCTGTGTTCAAAACTGTGGCGGGGCTGTCCCAAAGAAAAATTCAAGGGGGCGCTATAGAGCGCTTTGCCCCGCCCCCTCATTAATTATGCAGCCGAATTTTGCGTAACATTGGTCTTAACAACCCCAACAAGTTTCAGACAGCTGTGACAAAGTATATGATAGCCGAACAGTTTTGCCTGAAAATCAACCAAAAAGTCAATGGAGTCTGGTTTTTCGGTGAAAAAAAAGGCAGCGTCCACTTTGACGCGCCGTCACGGCCACGCCCTTTTATGAAAAGTTGAAATTATTTCTCAGATGTCAAGTCCAAGGCCTTGACAACATCCACACCTAGTTTGAGGTGGATATGATGAATATTGTTCGAGCTGCACGCCATCTCGTAAAAGTGGTGTTTTTTGTCGTCACTAGGAGGCGCTATGAAAATCACAGAATATTTTTGTGGAAATGTATTTTAGGCCAGACTGCCATTATATATTCAAAGTTTGGTGAAGATTGGAGAATTTTTCACAAAGTTATAGCACTTTGAAATTTTATGGCAAAATGGAGAATTTCGTGGCCCCGCCCCTCTGACATAGTACATCAAAAAGTTATGATTTTGATAACTTTTCATCGTCAAAGCCTCATGAACACACACGCCAAGTTTCAAAAGGATCGGACGAAAGCCCTAGGAGGAGTTCGTTCAAATACGACCCCTGGAAATGACCAAAAAATCACAAAAACGTGAACTTTGACCCAAAATGGCCGCCGTACCCTTTACCGAAACCCGGGTCACCAAGAGACTTTTTGGTGCGTCTCGATATGTTTCATACACCCTCCAAATCCCATCCGCGTGGATGAAACCGTGTCCGGGGGCTCCTCCGACAACCGAAACCTAGGTGGCGCCGTAGAGCCATTTCTGTACGCTCGTGCGCGAGACCCCCAAAATACGAAATTTTACGCCCGACTTTGGGGGGGTACGCACATTTTCATGAGTTTTTGGGGATATTAAAGCCTTGAAAAAGGCAATTCATTGGGTGGAAGAAAAAGGAAAATAATAATAAAAAAAAAATAATAAACATTTGAAATACAATAGGGCTTCGCACGGTTTCCGTGCTCGGGCCCTAAAAAAAAATAATAAACATTTGAAATACAATAGGGCTTCGCACGGTTTCCGTGCTCGGGCCCTAAAAAAAATTAAAGCTGCAAGCAGCGATGGTCGGGCCCTCGCATATGCGCGCACGTCGAAATGTGCGCACGTCGAAATGTGCATAATATCGTTCTTTATAACATCTGTCTTAATAACCACAAGAAGTTTCAGACAGCTCTCATAGACTCAGATCTGGCCTTCAGGAGTCATGTGCGACAATGTACAACTTTATTTCACTGATATAATGTACAGTTACTATTACATGTCATATTCTGTCCACATTATGCTGTTTGAGAACACATTGCAGCATGGCTACAGTCAACATGTGCGACAATGTACAACTTTATTTCACTGATATAATGTACAGTTACTATTACATGTCATATTCTGTCTACATTATGCTGTTTGAGAACATATTGCAGCATGACGACGGTCAACATGTACTTTGAGTTTTGCTTTATTTGACACATTTTTTCCAATTGCAGCGCCCCCAACAGGCGCCATGGGGCGCTATAGAGCTTTTTTGTCCAGCCGCCTCATTACATACTGCAGTCTTGTTTTGGTACTGCTTTGAGTTTTGCTTTATTTTACACAACATTTTTTCTAATTGCAGCGCCCCCAACATGCGCCATGGGGCGCTATAGAGCTTTTTTGTGCTTATTGGTCCAAGATAGTTTTTTGTAGGTACTGCCCTGTTCTACAATTCAGCTGAGTTTCGTGAGTCTGTGGGCAAAACTGTGGTGGGGCTGTTCCACTGAAAAATTCAAGGGGGCGCTATAGAGCAAATTTGCCCCAAGTCCAAGGCCTTGACAACATCCACACCAAGTTTGAGGTGGATATGATCAATATTGTCCGAGCTGCACGCCATCTCGTAAAAGTGGTATTTTTTGTCTCCACTAGGAGGCGCTATGCAAATTACAGAATATTTTTGTGGAAATGTATTGTAGGCCAGACTACCGTTGTATATGAGAAGTTTTGTGAAGATTGGAGAATTTTTCACAAAGTTATAGCACTTTGAGTTTTATGGCAAAATGGAGAATTTCGTGGCCCCGCCCCTCTGACATAGTACATCAAAAAGTTATGATTTTGATAACTTTTCATCGTCAAAGCCTCATGAACCCATGTGCCAAGTTTCAAAAGGATCGGACGAAAGCCCTAGGAGGAGTTCGTTCAAATACGCCCCCCTTCTCAACAGTTCGAAACACAAAAAATGGTGATTTTAATGCTTAAATATCTCACTTCCTGTTAATTTTACAAATTGCTCCAAGAGACTTTTTTGTAGGTCTTGTGATGCCCCATAACTCAGCTGAGTTTCATAACTCTGTGTTCAAAACTGTGGCGGGGCTGTCCCAAAGAAAAATTCAAGGGGGCGCTATAGAGCGCTTTGCCCCGCCCCCTCATTAATTATGCAGCCGAATTTTGCGTAACATTGGTCTTAACAACCCCAAGAAGTTTCAGACAGCTGTGACAAAGTATATGATAGCCGAACAGTTTTGCCTGAAAATTAGCCAAAAAGTAAAGGGAGTCTGGTTTTTCGGTAAAAAAAAAAGGCAGCATCCACTTTGACGCGCCGTCACGGCCACGCCCTTTTATGAAAAGTTGAAATTATTTCTCAGATGTCAAGTCCAAGGCCTTGACAACATCCACACCTAGTTTGAGGTGGATATGATGAATATTGTTCGAGCTGCACGCCATCTCGTAAAAGTGGTGTTTTTTGTCGTCACTAGGAGGCGCTATGAAAATCACCGAATATTTTTGTGGAAATGCATTTTAGGCCAGACTGCCATTATATATTCAAAGTTTGGTGAAGATTGGAGAATTTTTCACAAAGTTATAGCACTTTGAAATTTTATGGCAAAATGGAGAATTTCGTGGCCCCGCCCCTCTGACATAGTACATCAAAAAGTTATGATTTTGATAACTTTTCATCGTCAAAGCCTCATGAACACACACGCCAAGTTTCAAAAGGATCGGACGAAAGCCCTAGGAGGAGTTCGTTCAAATACGACCCCTGGAAATGACCAAAAAATCACAAAAACGTGAACTTTGACCCAAAATGGCCACCGTACCCTTTACCGAAACCCGGGTCACCAAGAGACTTTTTGGTGCGTCTCGATATGTTTCATACACCCTCCAAATCCCATCCGCGTGGATGAAACCGTGTCCGGGGGCTCCTCCGACAACCGAAACCTAGGTGGCGCCGTAGAGCCATTTCTGTACGCTCGTGCGCGAGACCTCCAAAATACAAAATTTTACGCCCGACTTTGGGGGGGTACGCACATTTTCATGAGTTTTTGGGGATGTTAAAGCCTTGAAAAAGGCAATTCATTGGGTGGAAGAAAAAGGAAAATAATAAAAAAAAAAAAAATAAACATTTGAAATACAATAGGGCTTCGCACGGTTTCCGTGCTCGGGCCCTAATAATAAACATTTGAAATACAATAGGGCTTCGCACGGTTTCCGTGCTCGGGCCCTAATAAACATTTGAAATACAATAGGGCTTCGCACGGTTTCCGTGCTCGGGCCCTAATTAGAAAAACAATAGGGCTTCGCACGGTTACCGTGCTCGGGCCCTAATAAACATTAGAAAAACAATAGGGCTTCGCACGGTTACCGTGCTCGGGCCCTAATAAATAAACATTTGAAATACAATAGGGCTTCGCACGGTTTCCGTGCTCGGGCCCTAATAATAAACATTCGAAATACAATAGGGCTTCGCACGGTTTCCGTGCTCGGGCCCTAATAAATGCGGCGGATAACATATAGTATGCGTCTTGCATGCACACTCAAAAAGCCTGAGAGGTTTTAAAGAGTGTGCTCTTTCAGACACACTCAACTAGAAAATTTCTTTGGACTATACAACTTTGGGCTATACAAATAAAATTGATTTGATTAATTATAAAGAGTACAATCCAGACCTGCAGTATATATGGAAAGAGTCATGAGATAACTTTTGTTATCAACCATATATATAATAAGTATCATCAGGACCACAGCAACAGGCTTGACCAATCCATGAGAACCAGCAAGACGAGAAAGCAGAAAAGCTCTGAGGAAGAACCTGTTACTAACATGTATTAATGGCACATCAATGGAGAGGGAGAGAAGAGAAGAGCTCAGTGCATCATGGGAAATCACCAGCAGTCTAGGCCTATAGTTGCAAAACTAACTATAACTACAGTTTGACAAGTAGTCACCTTAAGAATGTACCTTTTCAGCAAAAAACATGAATGGTTTTGTCTAATTGTTGGTTTTTGCATTAACTTACTTATTGACTGTTATTTTTATTAGTCAAAATTAGTGTGAGCAGACTTTTTAATATGGGAAATCAGTAATGACAGCTACAAACTTGACTAGAGAATTCATTTTCATCTGCATTAGTTAACCATAATTAAAAAGACACCTTGTCAAAATAACCTTGACACAAAACTAACTTGTTTTGGTAACATTTTGAGCACACATGATTTTTTTGACCTTACAGACTGCTGCTGTAGTGCTGATTGGTGGACATGTGGTGAGTGTTTAATGTGAATTGGAAATTGTGGGATTAGACAGGGAGCAGGCCTGTTTGCACTTTAACTTCCCATTGGTTTCGACAAACATTCAGCAGCATGGGGTGTACTTGTCACCGGGCAGTGATCCAGTTGCTCACACGTGACAAATCAGCTCACTCAGATTGATTGGCTTTCTGTTGTTTAATTCATCAGTGTTTCTTTAGCCTGAAGCATGTGTAAAAAAAAACCCAACACGTTCTGAGCCACCAACTAAGGAACACGTAGTTCATGATAAAGAAAAAATGGCCCGGTGGGGGACAGTGCGAGTGTCAGCTTGGCTATCCACTACGAGCCACACAGCTCTAATGTGTCAAGCTATTTGTGGCTGCAGATGAAATATTGTTATATATATTATACATCCTTTATATGTGTTGTGTTAACATAATTCTAACTGCAGCATTACATGTCGTAAAAAACCCTGCCTGTGTTAGCGGCTATCCAGCGCAACAATTAGCTGCTACAAGACTGATGTAGGGTGATTTGTCCAACACGCTATGTACAAACAAACGTCCATCTGTAGCTGCTTTTGATTGTTTTATTGATAAACACACATACAGGATTTATCTCACATGATGCTCTGTAGATGGTATGACACAGATTGCGTTTGCGTTCAAGTTTGCGTTTACGTTTGCGTTCGCATTTGCGTTTTAGGTCAACAGAAAATCACGGCACCCCACTCACCCCCTCTCTGATGCAACAACAATACTACAAACCGGTACAGGTGATTTAAATTACTACTGCTACGCCCAGGTGACACACACACACACACCTAACCCCTCCTACGTGTGACTGAGTGACAGGCATGCAACCCAGAATACACCCCTTGCTCCCACATTCCGGCCCCTAATTATTAGAGCATAATAATTACATAATTAATGCAGAAGACATACAAATGATCAAAGTGAAGAGTTCAATTTTCAATGTCCTTCACCCCATGATCTATCAGCTCCTTTACGCCAGACGTTACCAGCACAAAGTCCATAGGTCAAAGAATGATATAGTCACCATCACCCAAAGTCACGTCCAAAGTCAGTCATCTTCGTGACAGGCCTGTCCAAACAGCTTGTCTTGGTCTTGATCTTCACTTGTCGTACAAGTCATATTTTGGGCCAATCCCATTTCACCCCTTCGCCTTACCCCTTACCCCTACCCCTCCCTTTTGCGCGTTCCCGTGAAGGGGTAGGGCTATCCCAATTCTCCTTAACACGAAGGCGTAGGGGTAGGGGATTGGCTTAGAACCCCTCCAAAGTGAGCGGTTAAGGCAGGCTGACTCCGAAAGGAGGGCTACGAAACATTTCCCATAACACAACGCTGAAGCTGTGGCAGATATTCCATCTTTTCCAAAACTAATTGGACATGTACTGTACTTGTTTCCATCTGCAAACAGCATACAAATCCTCCCTTTGAAAGAGACCAGGTGGCAATGATGGCTGGGTCTTGAGGAGAAAGATGATTAGGAGTCTGACCCTCTAAATCATTAGGATCTGTAGATGACTTTGTTATCGGTCTGCTATTAATAATAGCTTGCACTTCGCAGAGCACCATTGTTGCGGCGAGTTAGAGGCAACGGAAAGCATTTGTTGTTGAGGTGTCTGCGCATAGATGCATAGTCTTAAATTAATGCTGAGACTGTTGTAGACATGTGCTTTATTTTTAACTACCTCTTTAGTCATGAGCTACCATCTGACCACTCCTGGGTTAAAGGCTATTTAGCTGGGAGGTTAAAGGGCTCAGCCAGGCCGGAGCCGCTGCTAGATGTTCAGGAGAAAAAAAAGACTTCTTTAGATACATTGATGAGGAGTCAGGTCAAAGGTTATGCCTATAGGAGGTTCTTCCTGGGAAAGGAATGCCTATTGCCTTTCTGCTTCTTTTCTTTTAAGTAACTTCATTGTATGTTTTGCCGTGAGCTATTGTTAATTACATGTCATGGGGAGGCACAAACTACCTATATAAGGGCTTGTCCTGCATAGGACGGGAGGGTCTCTCATTATTCGGCCAGGAGCCCTCCAAGTACTTGTACTTGCTTCGACGCTGTGCTTGTTATAATAAACTTGTTATACGACTAAGACGGTGTCTGCGGAGTTTCTCTTCAAACATCTTCATCTGCATCACCACCGAAGATACTACAGAATTTGGTGCCCGAACAGAGGCGATAAGAAATACACCACAGAATTTGGCGTCACGAACAGGATGAAAAAGAAAAGGGGAAGATACCACAGAATTTGCCGTCACGATTTGATGGGACGTGTTGCGACCGAGGCGCGGCTGGACACGGCTCTGCTTTCCTCCTCTCATCCCAGGTGAGCGTGCATCGTTTTGCTGTTTGGGGGGTGGAAGTTTGACTGAAACTGTAGTCTGGCTGTGTGGGGTCGCACCGAGAAGATCCTGTGTGGGTGGAAGTGTGTCATGCTGTGTTGATGTTTGTGGAGAAGTTCCGTTTAAATTTGCTTACTCTCCATCGTTTTACTGCGTCGCGCACAACGCATTAGGGGGGAGTGATGGTAGAGTAAGAATTATTGTTAAAATTAGAATAGAAAGGTTGCGTAAAAGTTAAAAGGAAAAGACGTCTTACAATTAGTAACGCTAGGGAGTTAGGAAACTCTACAGTTTCACTGGGCGTGAAGGATTGTGTAGTTAAAGGTTAAAGGCAAGAGGCCTTACAACAAGTAACGTTAGCTCGGAGTTAGGAAACTCTACAGATTACCTGCGTGAACGTTAAAGAGTAAAGGAATAAGGAATAAGGATTTAACCCTTGGAGGGTCTTCCCGTTATGTGTCCTGAATAGTTACTAAGACAAAACGTGGCTCCTTCCTAAAAACTGCTATAAAAATAATACATAATAATATTTTTTTCCATTTAAAACACGTCAGTCTTTTAGAACTACTTCAGCCTGAAATATACATTTTAAATATTAATCATATTTTTTGATTTTTAACCCTTTAAATAGCAGTATGTTTATATAACTCTGCTGGTTTTAATTAAAAAAAACAAAAAAACTAAAATAATTTCCATAAAATACATTTCAATGACTAATGGCTAACTATTGTTATTAGGCCCTAAGGTGGGTCAATGATTGGCAGCAACATTGATTTTGATGCATTGTTATTTTTTTCGCAGTGTCATATTTTTAAAAAACCATCCATTTGTGTTCCTTAAAATAAATAATGGCTCCTTCCTAAAAACTGCTATAAAAATAATACATAATAATATTTTTTTCCACTTTAAACACGTCAGTCTTTTAGAACTACTTCAGCCTGAAATATACATATCAAATATTAATTATATTTTTTGGTTTTTAACCCTTTAAATGACAGTATGTTTACATAACTCTGCTGTTTTTTTATTTAAAAAAACAAAAAAACTAAAATAATTTCCATAAAATACATTTCAATGACTAATGGCTAACTATTGTTATTAGGCCCTAAGGTGGGTCAATGATTGGCAGCAACATTGATTTTGATGCATTGTTATTTTTTTTGCAGTGTCGTATTTTTAAAAAACCATCCATTCGTGTTCCTTAAAATAAATAATGGCTCCTTCCTAAAAACTGCTATAAAAATAATATATAATAATATGTTTTTCCACTTTAAACACGTCAGTCTTTTAGAACTACTTCAGCCTGAAATATAGATATCAAACATTAATTATATTTTTTGGTTTTTAACCCTTTAAATGCCAGTATGTTTACATAACTTTGCTGGTTTTAATTTAAAAAAACAAAAAAACTAAAATAATTTCCATAAAATACATTTCAATGACTAATGGCTAACTATTGTTATTAGGCCCTAAGGTGGGTCAATGATTGGCAGCAACATTGATTTTGATGCATTGTTATTTTTTTTGCAGTGTCATATTTTTTAAAAACCATCCATTCGTGTTCCTTAAAATAAATAATGGCTCCTTCCTAAAAACTGCTATAAAAACAATATATAATAATATTTTTTTCCACTTTAAACACATTAGTCTTTTAGAACTACTTCAGCCTGAAATATACATATCAAATATTAATTATATTTTTTGGTTTTTAACCCATTAAATGACAGTATGTTTACATAACTCTGCTGGTTTTAATTTAAAAAAACAAAAAAACTAAAATAATTTCCATAAAATACATTTCAATGACTAATGGCTAACTATTGTTATTAGGCCCTAAGATGGGTCAATGATTGGCAGCAACATTGATTTTGATGCATTGTTATTTTTTTGCAGTGTCATATTTTTTAAAAACCATTCATTCGTGTTCCTTAAAATAAATAATGGCTCCTTCCTAAAAACTGCTATAAAAATAATACATAATAATATTTTTTTCCACTTTAAACACGTCAGTCTTTTAGAACTACTTCAGCCTGAAATATACATATCAAATATTAATTATATTTTTTGGTTTTTAACCCTTTAAATGACAGTATGTTTACATAACTCTGTTGTTTTTTTATTTAAAAAAACAAAAAAACTAAAATAATTTCCATAAAATACATTTCAATGACTAATGGCTAACTATTATTATTAGGCCCTAAGGTGGGTCAATGATTGGCAGCAACATTGATTTTGATGCATTGTTATTTTTTTTCGCAGTGGCATATTAAAGTTATTGATATATGATATTTGATGATTTCTACTAGGCAAGCTCCGATGACTGACCGATGAAGTATTTTTTTCTCCCCAATAAATGCTTTTTACTCTGTTGTGTTCTCAAAAAACATTAAAAATACAAGATCAGTTTGAACCAGAAAAAAACATTTATTTTCGAAAGTTGAACATGAAATGAACATATGAACATATGAACATGAAATATGTGTAGCTCAAGTAGAGCAGAGACTGCATATTATTAGGCTGTGGTCCTTGCATGAGAATCTTCCACATTTGCAGCAGGTGCTGCCAACTTTTCTCTTCCTACAAAAATCGCACAGCCTCCTGCACTTCCTCCTGCAGGCCGCTCCTCCAGGCCCCTCATCCGGGCCACTCCTGCAGGCCCCTCCTCCCTCAGCAGCATCACTCTGTACCTCTGTGACGAGTGCTGCAGCGGCTGAGGAGCGGGGAAGGTGCTCTCTCTTCTGCATGTGTGGGATCACCAAAGCGTCTCCCACCTCTTCAATAGCCTCCTCTTGTGGGCCTTGTGCTGCTCCCATGATGGCTCCATTGACGTCCACAGGACGAAGGCGTTATACAGGGAGACGTCAATCAGGTTGTGGAAAAGAGCCAGTGGCCACCTATTTGTTTTTTTTCCTGCAGGTGTAGGTGCCAACAACCTAACAAAACAAACAAAAAAACACGAAAAACAATATGAATAAATAATCAAATTATTCTTTCTCATGATTATTTTTTATATGAAAATGCTTAGACAAGAACATAAGAGTAAGAATGAATGAATGCGTGCGTAACTGATGCGTAACTGATGCACATACCTTATCAAGGTTGTCGACACCTCCTTTGCACCGGTTGTAGTCCTGTATGATGGTGGGTAGGGATGTAACGATACACTCAACTCACGACTCGATTCGAGTCATTTTTTGTTCACGATACGATTTTTTCACGATTTTTTTAAAATCAAAATGAGCTACAGACAAATTCTGACCAAATAAAATTATCTTTTGGTTTGCAGGAAAAAATCTCTCTTTACAGAAACTCTCAAACAGTTTCTGTTCTTATTAGGGCTGCCAGCAGGCAGCCGATCTGACTATTACCTTTCAGCTTAAAGTATGAGCTAACTGAAAATAAAAACAATCCAGTCCACGGCCCCGGGAAACGGCGAGGTCCGGGCGCTGTAAATGCAGAGCCGGTCGCTGCGCACCGCCTCGGAGGAAATGCAACCGGCGGGGGCCAGCCCGCGCCGGGGGGAGGTCCCACGGCCGCACGGTGCAGGAGGATCCCCCGCACCGTGCGGCCGTCCCTGACCCGAGTTTAGTCCCCCGTGCTTAATCCCCCGCGCAGACAGCGTGGAAGTTGCGGAGAAGTTGTGGTGATTGGTTAAAATTGCAACACCGGCCTGAATTCACAGGGATTCACTGAAGTTGCGTTGAAGTTGCAAATGAATTCCTGGAGGGTCTGTGTTATGGTGTCATTTACGATACAGTCAGCCGATTACCACTACTGCGCTTGTGGTGCCGACCAAGGCCAGTTTCCTCCGGAGCAGCTCCTCTAACAGGCCGAAGGAGGTAAAAAAGTTGTCACATGTAATGACATTTCCCTGGAGCCCCTCCGTCATCTCCAGGACCACCCTCATGCCCTGGTTGATTTCAGCAGGTCTCCCACCTTCCTTCCCCGTGTACACCTGCAGCCTCCAGGCATACGACGTTTTGACGTCGCAGGTTGCCCAGATCTTGAGACCATATTTGGCTAGCTTTTTGGGCATATACTGCCTGAAATGGCATCTGCCCTTGAAAGGGACGAGCTGCTCATCGACGCAGATGTCCCTGTCCGGATTAAACAGCATCGGCAGGCGGTGCGGCAGCCAGCTTGTCATCTCGGCGTCTGGGTCGGGACAGCTTGTCGTCGAAACGCAGCGCTCGGCCGATGTGTTGGAACCGTTTGTGGGACATCGTGGCCCTGAAATGGCCCGCCCGCTTTTCTCGCTCCACAGGCTGAGAGTGGATTTGTGTTTTGACCGGTAAACACCGGCCAAAATAATCAGGCCCATGTACGCCTGCTGCTCCTCCGTGTCCAGGTCTCGCCAGCCTGTGATCTCTCGTCTCCCGTGGAGGTTTGTTACTGCCAGGATATGCTGGATGATTTCGGCCGTCAGCAGAGGCGAAAAGCTCGTCATTGGGTCCCAGATGCGAGCGGCAGCATAACGCGTAGGTCCCGGGACAGGACCTCTGGCTGCGGGGATGTAGCGCAGCGTTTGGTTGTTTGTGGCAGACCACACAATCTTTCCATTTTTAGATGCCCATCCCTCTGCTTCCACTTCAGGTTCTTGTTCTCCTTCTTCAGAAGGAGAACAAGAACCTGCTGAGGCCAGCTGAAGATGAGCTGGACTCCAGCTGCTCTGGTTCGACCTCTGAGGCCTCCTCCGTGTCAGTCTCAGAATCGGAGGATGAGAATCCATCCTCGCAGTCAAGACTCCATAACTATTTCTAGCGCTTCTTTCGTAGTGTACACTTTTGCCATCTTGCCAAAATGACTATTCCCGCATTTCTGCTCATATTTATAACCACGGCTGCAATGCACCTGCACAAACAACCTGAACGAGAACCTAAACAAAGTCCAATTTTGTTTTCGATCTCACTACTCATCTTTTTTATTATTGAATTAGTTTATAGCGCAGAGTGAATTTCAAAGAGAAAATACTTTTTAAATTGCACACACACACACACACACACACACACACACACCACCATCAAAAGCACACACACTTCTTTCGCAGAAAACAGTAAAAAGTGTGAAACTTTGCTGCACGCGCTGAATGGGTCAAAAGGGGGCCACATGGTGGACACATATAAAAACTACAAATTGAAAGCCAGTGGTCCAAAATGAAATCTTAACATAAAGGAATGCATTAATTTATGTTAGAATAAACGTGCAATCAAAAAAAGTTTTTTTTTAATGGTTGTTAATGGGGCACGTTTTGCCGCTAGGAACTATTTAGGATGCATTTCTGTTGCTAAGCCATTTTAGGCTTAATAAAGTACTGAGATTTCTATTCTAAAAAAAATAAAAAATGAATATCTTTGACCAAATTTTAGAAATCTTCATTCAACACAGCCACATTTCTTAAAAAATAAACAAAGCAAAAAAAAAAAAAAAGGCCACGAATGGTCCTAAGATGGCTCAAGGGTTAAGGAAGCCGCAAATTCGATAAAAGCCCTCAGGGAGGCGGTTTTAGATGGGTCTAAAACCTGGACAGTTCACTAGGTGACATTCAGGTCAATTATAAAAGTATAACTGGGAGTGTAGGCGAAAATATTTGTAGATAGACGACCGCTCTGTCGTGGGCTGACGAGACATGACTGAAGTCGTTTTGTCAGATATTCTGCACTTCATAAGGTAGCATAAATTTAGATTAAAGGAAAAGGATAAGGATGCAGCAGAGCATGCTCAATTAGGACGTATGAATGAGTTGTCTTTAGAGTAGATTGTTAATTGTGATTTTGTGTCTGTTTGTTATATTGTGTGTTTCTGAGTTAAAGTTAAGTGTATTAATAAGCTGGAGAGGGACTCCCTCCTCCCTCTCTCGGTCTCTCTGTCTCTCTCTCTGTCTTTGTCTCTGTCAAAAGAGACATCAGCGCTGCAGGCTGAAATTGTGTGTCTTTATGTATGCTTGGAGTTTGACCACTTTGCCTTAGACATGTGGTTATGATTCCAGTGTTAATTATGATCTAATTATAATTATTAATTAATATGATACTATTAGGTTTAAGTTTATGATATACAGACTTATTCAGAAAACATTTAGTTTGATGAATGGAGCTATGAGCCTTTTTAAAGACGTCTCTATAAATAAATTATATGAATTCTATTAAGGATGTTTTCTATAAGATTTAAATAATTTGTCATGAGAAATAAATAAATAAATAAATAAATACATAAATACATAAATAAATAAATAAATAAATAAATAAATAAATAAATAAATAAATAAAGACTCATTTAGGATAAATAAGGAGAAGTGGAGATATTAGTACATAATTCTGTGTAAAAGATAATTATGATCGAGAGGAGTGAAGAGTGCTGAGTGAGTTTGGTGTTGTAAGTAACCCTAAAGTGCGGACAGAAAAAGAAACGGGGGGTTATAAAAGAATATTGCACTAAACTGTGAAGAAGATCAACTAAAATCTAATTCTTGTTTCTTCCATTGTTCCTTGCATCTGTGGGAGAGACACGGAGAGAAAGGTGGAGGCTGAACAGAGTGTTACACGGACCAGTTCAGTGACGTCAGACTCCGACCCAGACAACTACTGCACAAGGCCAGTACTGTTTTTGTTCGCGAACTCTTGCTATACCTGTGTATATGCATTTATGAGCATTAGATGACCAAATTTAGGGGTATTCTACACTGAAAGAAATCAAACTCAAAAGTTGGCTCAAATTTAAAAAATTGAGGTAATCGATCACAACTAATATTGTGCTGTTATACAACATAAATATTTCATTTGATTTGACCTAAAATATTTAACTTCATATAACCAATTTCTGAAGGTTGAACCAAAGCAATTATTTCAGATTCTCCTAAATTAAAATAAATACATTGGATTTATTACTTAATGTAAAAAAATCTATTTTGTCAAACCTGAATATTTTAAATTCAATTAAACAACTTTTGCATATTACATTTACATTACATTGCATTTAGCAGACGCTTTTATCCAAAGCGACTTACAGAGGAGGACATAAGCTGAGAAAGGTGTAAAGGAGCACAGAATAGTTGTTAGTTTTGTTAGTTTTAGGCAGGGAAGCATTCTCGAAACAGAAAGGTTTTTAGAAGTTTTTTAAAGGTCGAAAGGGATGTTGCTGTTCTTGTAGCCGTTGGTAGGTCATTCCACCATTCGGGGACAACCACAGAGAACAGTTTAGAGTGACCTCGCTTTGCGAGAGGCATATGGGAGCAAACTATTTTTTTAAGTTGTCTCAAATAAAAAGTCATCCTAATTTATTTATAGACCTGAATTAAAAAAATTATAATTAAAATAATTAATACCTTTTGATTTACACTCAAGCCATTCCTTTTCAACACATTTATTGTTGAACTTTTTTTTTCCAACATAGACCCTTAACGGTCCATTTTTTGTTTTACAAACAGCAACTAAATTTTTAAATCACTATACATTTTTCACAAAATGTATTACCATAGTCCTAACAGTGCTTCTAAATGATAACAATTTCCCCTGAAATACATCAGCAACCAGTAAAAAAACAGTAACATTTTTTCTCCATATTGTAGTAACAGTAGTGTAGAACAGTGCTTCTCAACCATAAGTTATTTTTCTCTCAAATACAAACGGTAATCAAGACATGCATTTTCAACTGAACAAACAGCATTTGGGCACAATTTTTCTCACTGAACAGTGACCATTTGAAAATGGAATGTAATACAGTCAGAGAGGAATTATTAAATAGCAAAAAAAAAAAGTGAATGTCCTCAGTTCCATAACCTGCAAACGTGTGAGGTAGCTCCTGACCCTCTCTTGGTCTAAAAATTTTTTGCAATAAACAAATCAGTGCTCTCCAGGTTTTCAGCACAATGCCCACGTACGTGCCTGTGAAAACTTAGGCAATACTGCAGCAGAAATCCAGTTATGCAAGTGTAAGTTTGAAACACCAACCCCAAATAAAAGGGTACAAAGTCTTGGTTATAGAAATGCCATTAAACCAGGCCAGTGCCTGACAGTGGAACTCAACTGTGCCTACTCTTGGTTGTAAAGTTGGGTACTCAGCCTATGAATTTTTGGGGACATCTTTTTTCCACCAAGCTCAATCAGGACTTTTTGCACAAACTCAAGGGTGTACTGCAGATTTTTTGGATATTTTATGTTGAGAGCGTAGGTGAGCCCAAAGAACAGAGCAACAGCCGTTGGTATTGTGGGCACCTTACTGAGGACCTCTGTTCCGTCAATGACGATTTTAATGTCCTCGTTTCCACTGACAATTGCAATGGCTGCTTCATTTTCCTGCATATCCTGCACACACAAAAAAACAACAAATGAGAAGAATTAGAGCATTTCTTGAAGACAATGCACCAAAACCAGGCCAGAACTATGCTCACAGGATGCAGTCAGGGGAAAGTCACTGTTGATGGGGATGTCATACAGCTGCATGTCAAAAGACCTGAACTAGGCCTGCAATATATCAGCAAAATGTGAAATGTGCGATCACACTGTTCTTCAGGTGTACATATCCATACAGTACACAAGGGCTATTCAACTTGGTCCACAAAGGGCTGCAAAAAAAACAACAACCTACAGCTACACCGGCCCTTTGTAAACGGAGTTGAATAGCTCTCCCTGCATTTTAATGGTTAATAATTGGTTAATGAGCCTGTTTTGAGCAATTTGGCCATAATTCTAAATAGTTACAAATTAGAGGAATGTTTATTACCTGAAATATATACACAGCGTTATGTTGCATCTCAAAACAAAAGTTGGTATATAGATATTGTCTGTGTTAGTGAGAGAGATGCCCTTACCTGGCATTCTTTAATGAGGTGATGAACAGGTTCACCCAGGTAGATCATCAAAGATTTGAAGATGCACTCTCTTCTAATTGTGATGTCCACAGTCTGAGAAAGAATAGGTATTATTAAAAGCACGTACACCCCAACTATTCAACTATGGATCCACTGAGAAATAACTCATACATAGATACCTCATCTAAAACCTGCAAAGTTGCCTTGGTCTGCTCTTTCACACGTCCTCCCTTGCTCCTGATGACCTCAAGCAGCTAAGAACTTTGTCTCCAAGGGAACTGTTGTCACCCGCATAAACTCGGCATTAATCTGGAGAAACAAAAACAGCATGCAGAAAGAACTTTGAAAGTGTATTTAATAAATTCTCTTCTGTAAAGACCTATGTTTTGAAGGTTCAAAAATCATCTTTCATGAATGTCTAATTAATGGCATTAATAAATATATTAAGTCCCTCTCCTCTCAAAAATAGGTTTAAAGGTGCCTTACATCTAAAAACATACCTCTTCCATCTGAAAAAGTGCTGGCCATCTTGCCAACATGTCTTCAATGCTCGGCTGCTTATGCACTATTTCTTGTCTACGGTATCCAAACGTTTTTGCCATCTTTTCTTTTATTGTTTGACGGTTGTTTTTTTTCTGTAGTTCAGTCAAAAGGGAAACCCTCTCTTGTTCCAGGCTTCCTGTAGTCCCACCACTTGGCAAAGATGGAAAATGATTGGCCTCAGCTCGTCTAGGTCTTTTGACATTCTTTGCTGGGTAGGAGTCCCCTTCAGACTTGGATTTCAAAGAATTCACTGTGACTTTGGCAGATGTACCATGTGTCTTAAGTTGGGTCCTGTAGTTGGCCATTTTCATTTTCATCCTGTGCTTCCAACCATAGCTCTCATTGAAAGACCCTGGTTCTTTCAGGCAGGGGTGTTTCTTTGTCAGTGCTTCAGCAACGTCACTGAAGTCAAAATCTTCAGGGTATGGTGTGTATGCATAGATACTTTCAGCTACTTTCTCCAATATGTCCGACAGCATTTTTGAGCTAGGTGTCAGTCTAGTTTGGCTTCTCAAGTACTCAGCATTTCCCTTCTGCAGTTGACATTCTGTATCATAGGAGAAGCGTGGGATTGGGAACTGTCTTGGCCACTGTTGGGTCCTTAGTAAGTCTGAGGAAGGGCTGCTAAGCAGTATTGTGTCGTCTGTATGCACAGACACTGAGGAGTCATCACTGTCTAGTCCAACCAAAGGGATGCTACTCACTGGGGGATCAAGTGCATACAAGACAACAGTTGAATCAGGGTCTAACTTGACTACTTTGAGAACTGTAAGATCCTTAATTACAGTTGTAGAGGTCAGATTCACAAATATGTTCCCAAAATCTGTGTCCTTGTACTGCAGCCTTATGAATCCCCCTAATCCACATGCATTCTTGACCTCATCGATTAACTCTTCCAGTGAATTGGGAATGCCATTGCGTAGCTCCATTCTCACACTGCTGTCTTCACTCAGAATAACCAGCAATCGAACGGATGTGTTTTCCGTCATGGTGCCCTGTAAGAGAGAGAAAAAGAGAGAAAGAAATATGCCTCAGTTGCTTATTAATATTTGTAATAGTTAATATTTTCAACATTAAACTTAAGATGATAATATTGTAGCGACCCGGAGTAATGAAGCTACGAAGTAACTGGTTTTCTGAACTTTATTTTCAAGGGAACACAGGCTACAGTGGGCCGTAGCCAACGCCAAAACAATAAAACAGGCGAACACACAGCATAGCACATGGATACACTTAGCTCTCCCACTCGGCTCTCTCTCGGCTTTCTCCTACACACACGCACACACCTGAACACGCCCCCCACGGGTCCTTGACCAATCCAAGGTGGCTGCTTCGCGCCCCTTGACGTCATGGCAACTGCCATGACTGACAGGCTTCACAGCCTCTAACAACACCCCTCCCCCAAACGTCACCCCATACACTGCAGCTTAACTTAGTGGGACACAACTCACAGCCACAGTCCATACACAGTCCATACATAGTCCGTTACAATATATACAATGCACTAGAATAATTTTCCTGCTCCATCTCTCAGTAAACATGTGCAGTAGACTCTAGTGGAGTTATAAAATAAAACCCTAAAGCACATTTTTTAATTACTTTTTTGTTGTGTTCCACTTTAAGACTGACCTTACACATGTATGTATCTTTTGAGTGTTATCAACCGCATTCCTCCGATTGTGTAGTCAGCCAATGGGTATGGATCTGACAGTTCATTCTGGTCAACCAGTTCCCACTTCTTCGTAGGACACGGTTTCAGTTCGTATGCCCTGAAATGTTCCCAGTACCATGCACTCAGCTTTCTGACGATGAAAAGCAGGTTATCCTCGACAACAATCATCTGGGTTATTTCCACAAATTCCGGCAGCCCTGCCAATGAGCCATGAGCTAGGATCATTCCATTCCTGTAATTAAGGCCATTGTATGTCACACTTTTAGCCAGGCATACACCATCCAACTCTGGGTATCTCTGCTTCAGAGCAAATGCTATGTCCTCTTTTAAAACATCAATGGGAAGACTTGAAACATTCGCTACTTCCAGGGGAGATTTAGGAAAACTCCACATGTGAAGGTGATGTGCCATGAGAAACTGGTGTCTTTGTGCAAAGGTAAGAAGCACATTTTTTAAGCAGGTTGTATGCCGCACAACTCTTTTGAAGAAGCTGTGCTTTGATTCGAATAATTCCATAATGAAACCAATGGTCCAAAATCACAGATTAAGTGAGGATAATGTTCTAAAAAATGGTGAATCTAACTCTGTGCTCAGAGATCTTCAAGTTTAAATATGCAATTGATTCCTGTCTGAACTGGAGATACAACAATTTCTACAATGTCCTTCAAATCCGCAAGGAGTTTCCAGGCTGGTTCATCAGTGGGCACTTTCTGTCCAAGTAGTAGTGGAAAAAATCTTATAAGGCACCAGTTTTCATGTGCGTTTCCACTGATTGTTTTCCTGGATGCATAGGTCAGTGGAACAGAGTGGGGCAGATTTGTTTTATCAGTCCATTTATAGGGAAAATCTTCTATTGCCTTGTTTAATGCTTCCAAAGTGAAAAACTTTTTGGAAATGAATACTGTCAGACAGAGAGATATTTCAACCGGAACTATTCCTTCGAATAAATCATGGACAATGTCAGGAGGAAAACCACTAGTAACATTGAAAGTGGTAAGCTTTTCTGACAGAACACATTTACTCTTAACACCATAACAGTTGTTCAAGAAATTTTCTTCACGGGTTTTCAGATGATTTGTGTGAATCTCCTCAGTTCTCATATAGAAAGTTCCAGCTCCAACTTCCTTGTCCTGAATTTCAGACCTATCTGCTGTACAAAACCTGCAAATATAGCTGCCTGAAAAACTCTCTACAAAACCAGCAATGCTGTGCGCTCCAAGGTTATCATAACACACTGCAATGTACCCTTCAAAGTTTTTCCCAGCTTTTCCACAAAAACCCCATATTGTTCCAAAGTTATGAGATCAGCAATCAAAGGCTGCAACACTTTTTTGTAACCATAGACCTTAACATCACTGCTATTGATCAATGCAGCCAAATGGATAGAGGACAATGGGGAGTGACAACCAGGTGGCAGATTGCCTAAAATCCAATACAAGGCACAGATTTTGTGTTTTTTCCGTGATGTCCTAAGGGGATCGCAAATTTCAAAGTCGTCAACATACAAAATCACAGAAATTGCACAGTCTTTTGAGAGAATAGCATTACTTTTACAGAGGCGTCCATCCCAAAATGATCTGTATACTTGTTTATCACTCTGCACTGGGTGTTTTTCCTCTTAAATGTATAGCCTTATTTAGTGTTGTTTCACAGTTTAAAAGCTGCTGCAAGGATTTGAGTAAAGGCACATACTGAAAAGTCTTATTCTTACAATCTAAAAAATATTCAATGGGTTCCACAACAATAAAGTTTTTTCTATAATATGCTTTCCTTTTCCATGCAGTCGAGAGAGGACCGCCATTTCCTACTGCAGCTTTAATGGGATTTGTAGTGCAAAGTACAGTTGCTAACTCTTTTACAAGAGATTCATCAACTATGCAATTGTTACTTTTTAAGGAGTCCAGTAGAGTCTTCTGGGCGATGGCTACAGAGGCAGTACCAATTAAATATTCTAACTCATCAAGCAGTTTGGTTACAGCTGCACTTGGCACCAGAAAAGAATGTTCTAACTTAAGCAGGACCGAGGCTAACTGCGCTTTAATAGATTGTGCCAAATTTCTTGGTTGTTCATTAGTAAGTTCTTCAGATGTTATATCATCATCAGATCGCTCAGTAGCACTGCTTTCAAAAGGTCCATAAACTATTCCTGGTTTAAAATCATGAATTGTGTGGGGGTTATGTTTTCGCCACTTGAAAAGTAAATATGACTTTTTGAATGACAGTGACCTAAAAATCATGCCCCAGTCTAATTTTATCTGTTTTTTTATTAAATTATCATTAAGGTATACACATTCAACAACATTTAATTTTAGTTCCTGTTTAATATTCACCGCAGTTCTGCTGAGCTCATGAGACCGTGCTCAAGCTTCACTGCTCCCACACACACGCACCATGCGGCCAGCTTCCTCTCCGGAGCTCCGGTGACCCATAAAACCTCCGCTCGGCCTTGACAACTGCGACAGTTGCGACGGTTGCGACCTCGAACAGAAGAATTAATTGCCCACAAAAGCACAAACTTAAGACAGACTCTTTGTCTGGGGGCTAAAATTTAGGCCTAGTCATCTTTAAAAATCGGAATGACTTACCTTAACGTTGCCAAAGTGCGCATGCGCGAATCACTCAATCTAATAAAAATGCTTTGATTAAAATTTAAAAAATCAGTTTGGTGCCTCGCTGTCAGTTTACATTATAGTCAAGTAAAAAAAAAAATCGATTAAACCATGAATATAAATTAAAACGTTTAGTTTAATTGAGCAAAGTATTTTCTTTTATTCAGTGGAATAAAAAAAAAAACACATTAAAAGAACAACACCTTTGTTTCACTTTTTTCAGTGTACAATTTGAAGTGGGAAATAGCATATTCTGCTTTTGTGTGCTATTTTGAAAAAGCTTGGCGACCGACTGTCCATTTAAGCTGTTATATTGTGGATTGCAATTGTGATGCTTTGCTGTTTGTGCATTTTCCTGCTGTTTGGTTTATTCTGAGCTGACTTGTGTTGTACGATTGCTATTCTTTTAAGAACTAGAAGTGAAAAGCTGTGAGTGTGGATGCTTGCTTTGTTGTAAGTAGCTGCTATTGATAACTGTTGGCATTTTGGAATGTTGTAGTCACAATCTGATAGCTTTGGGAGCTAGAGTGGCATTGTGTGGATTTAGCAGTGTAATTTCTTATTGCATTGATAGATCTTCTGAAGTTCCTTGGAGTAGGCGAATTTCCTTTTTGGGTTCATTGACTGTGGCAGAAAATAGTGATACATCAGTAAATAAAAATAAATTAGTAATTTAAAGTGACTCCAAAGTGATTAGCCTCACACACATGCAGATTATTTGATTAATTGATTGATTAGTTGGGTTAATTGTTTAATTAGTTGATTGATTTGAGTAATTGATTAATTTGATTGACTTGATTAGTTTAAATTGATTGATTTGATTAATTAATTAATTTAGTTGATTGATTGGTTGTTTAATTAGTTCACTGGAAAAAGTAACCCGAAGCAGCTAAAGATGCCAAAAAATAATAGTAAAACCGCATAAGTAATCACGCCTCTTGATATAGTTCAAAATAATAATCCATTAATAAAAGAGGTCTCACGAATCTCAGCAAAATGGTCCCGTCGTTGGCCAGGGACTGATCAACCCTGGCCAGTGGAAGGAACCTTAATTTCTCTTTAATGTATGATAAGGCATCATCTGTTACAATGGGGTATCCGGTGACTATTCTTACTCATCATAGTCTCAGGAATCTTTTATATTATGGTAAATATACATTGACCATGCCGAGGCTTAGAGACTATCATAGGCTTCTAGAGCAAGAAGATGTTACTCTAGCAAGATGTGCCACAGTGAACCCGGCTGAAACTTTGCTAACTCCAGAGGATGGTGAGCCACATGATTGTGTTCATGAGGCAGGAAAGTATTCAAGGCTTAGATCAGACTTACAAGCCCTCCCATTGCGTGAGGCAGACTTGGGGTATTGGACAGATGGATCTTGCTATCATGTGGGAGATAAGTTGAGTGCAGGATATGCCATAGTAAAAGCTCAAGCAGATGATTTTGTTGTGGAGAAGGCTGAAATAATATCACAGCTGCTCATAATGTGTGTCATCTATTTGGGTCAGTGTGGAAGAGCTGAGGGTTTAAGAAAACCGATGGTTCCCCAATAAAACATCACGCTCAAAAAATGAAGCTGTTGCATGCTATTATGAAAACTAAAGAGATAGCAATAGCTAAATGTGCAGCTCATAGAGCAGATATGTCCAGAGTTACACAAGGTAACAAAGCAGCTGATGAGGCCGCAAAGGCAGTCACAGGAGCAGATAGAGTGGGTAAAGTTTTGTTGGTCACACATGAAGTTGATTTGGAGGATAAAATCACTCTTAGGGATGTGTTTTTAATGCAGGATGCTACTCCTGAGATTGACAAACAGTTGTGGAGAGACAGGGGTGCCACCCAGGATTCAGCAGGTCTTTGGAGGAATCATGAGGGGCTGATAGTAGCTCCCCACCAGATCTGTTAGGGTTAATGAATTAGGATGCACATGAGGTAGCTCATGTTGCAAGGGGGGTTAAGAGAAAAATTATAAAGGAGTATGGATTTTGGGCACCATGTCTACTTACACAGATTGATTTTGTCATAGGCAGATGCACAATCTGTTTGAAAATAATGTTCTAAGGGGGGTGATGGTTCCACCTGGTCGCATTCCGACTCCAAAGGGTCCTATGTGTGAGCTAGTTGTGGACTTTGTTGATATGATCAGACCAGTTAAAGGTAAAGAGGTATAGGTTGGTTGTTGTGGACCAATTTTCAAGATAGCCTGAAGCTTGTCCAACCAAGCAGAGGAATGCTCAGTCATTTGCCAAGTTTTTGCCAAAGTTTTTATGAAGAGAAGTCATAAGCAGGTTTGGATATGCTCAGATAATGGTAAAGAATTCGTTGACAAAACAGTAAAATTGATTTTGTAAAAATTGTGAATAAAACAGTGTTTTGGTGCAGTGTATCATCCACAGAGTCAGGGGATGAGTGAAAAAATGAATAGGGTCATGAAAAATCGAATTCTAAATTGGGTAGTCGCACGTCTACTAGCTCAGTGTTCCGCTTAGTGGGTAAAACAATAATGCAGGGATAGCGTACGGTAGTTAAACATGAAAAAGATGAGGGAAATGAGAATGTTGTTGAATGAAGAAGAGGAAAGAGTAAAGATGGAAAAGGGTTTGGAAATGAAATAGATTGTCAAAGCAAGATGATGAACGGCATAAACTTTCTATATAAGTTTGTGTGATATCAAAGATGGATGACAGATGATGAAAACAGTGAGTTTAAATGATGGGAAAAGAGTATGTAGGGGAAGAGAGGCAAATAGAGAAGGTTTCTGTATGTGTGCACAAGATGCTAATGATATTGAGATGGGTTGTAGTGATGCTAGAAGATCAGGTTCAGATGCCCCTAATGCAGGGGACTGAGTTGGATGATGATGAGGAAGTAGGGTTGAAGGTGAATTGGAGGAAAGATACCCAATTTAACTATGTATAATAATCTGAATTGTATATGTTATTTCTGTATATGTTATTGCTGCAAAGATACTGGTTGGTGTTTTCTTTTTCCCTTAGAACAACAGTGGGGGAGGACCGCCATGAGGGTGGGTGATGATTCAAGGACCCCAAGCTGTTAAAGGGATTCAGAGACTCCAATAAGAACAATCAAGAAGGACAAATGACCCTGGACTCTAAACAAGGACATTGTGAGAATGTTCAGAGTAAACATTCAATTCAATTCAATTCAATTTTATTTGTATAGCCCAAAGTCACAAAGTACATTTGCCTCGGAGGGCTTTACAATCTGTACAGAGAATGACACCACCTCCACTATGCTGAGAATCAACAATGTGGAGGAACTGTGAGCCCGAGAAACAACAAAGAAGAACGGAAATAGAGTAACATATATATGTAATGCGTGTATAAGAGGTTATTGTTGAATGTTATTTTGTACCATTTATTATGTTAAAGTGTATTCAATTTGTGGCCTATATGTTGGAACCTCAGTTTTATTTTTATTTTTCAGTCCGTCAGGGACATTGGGGATAGGCAGGGACAGGTCCATTGGATAGTACGATGGGTTGACTAGCCTGAAGGTGGATATTTTTGATTTTATTTGCTGAGGTCTCCATGTGTATTTGCTTTAATTGATATAATTATAGATAATGAGTAAAATTCCTTTCCTTTTAATCGGATTAGAGTACTTTATGTGGCCTCCTGAGGCAGAGGGGCCATGAAAGAATTTTCCTGTCTAGATTGATGGAAGGATATTTCAGGAAAGATGGCTGCCAGACAGGTTTTTCGCTTTCACACTCCATTAAATTACTTTATTGTTAAGATTATTCTGAGAGGAATTATCATTGTTGTCAAAATTGTAAACATGTATATTTTGTTTATCGGGACTCATAGATGCATAGTCTTATATTAATGCTGAGACTGTTGTAGACATGTGCTTCATTTTTAATTACCTCTTTAGTCATGAGCTACCATCTGACCACTCCTGGGTTAAAGGCTATTTAGCTGGGAGGTTAAAGGGCTCAGCCAGGCCGGAGCCGCTGCCAGATGTTCAGGAGAAAGAAAAAACTTCTTTAGATACATTGATGAGGAGCCAGGTCAAAAGTTATGCCTATAGGAGGTTCTTCCTGGGAAAGGAATGCCTATTGCCTTTCTGCTTCTTTTCTTTTAAGTAACTTCATTGTATGTTTTGCCGTGAGCTATTGTTAATTACATGTCATGGGGAGGCACAAACTACCTATATAAGGGCTTGTCCTGCATAGGACGGGAGGGTCTCTCATTATTCGGCCAGGAGCCCTCCAAGTACTTGTACTTGCTTCGACACTGTGCTTGTTGTAATAAACTTGTTATATGACTAAGACGGTGTCGGCGGAGTTTCTCTTCAAACATCTTCGTCTGCATCACCAACGAAGATACTACAGAATTTGGTGCCCGAACAGAGGCGATAAGAAATACGCCACAGAATTTGGCGTCACGAACAGGATGAAAAAGAAAAGGGGAAGATACTACATTGTCGCACTGTGTACTGAGCGGGAGCGCGCGCGCACGCACGCCCACCGCCACCGAACTTTTCCGCTGTGTGTGAGCTCCGCAGGTGAGGCGGAGATGTAATCAGCTGAGTGGGGGAGCGGGGTAGAAAGTCTTTGTGCATGCACGCTGAGCGTTGGCGGACGCTTCATGAAAACGGGCAAGGAAAAAGGTCTAAAAAACTCTAAAATGACTGCCGGTAAGCGTTGTTTAATCCCGGACTCTTTCTTTGTTTTGCTGTTTACTTATCTGCATAAAGTTTGCCCCGCTGATCTGCGATCTGTGACCTAGATATGAGCGAGCGTGTGGGGATGTTATTCATGGGGATGCACTGTTAAAATATTTCAGTTAAAAGGGGTGTGTTAAAAAGATTATTTGTTAATTATTTGGTTAAATAATTATATATTATATAAAAATATCAGTAAAACTGTGACACTGTGTGCTGTAAAACCTGTTAAAATGTGCAGTTTAAACCATTTAATTTAATTAAAAAATCTAAAATTGGAATAATTAATCAGCCCGAATTTAACATAATTTCATTTGAAGCTACTGCTAAAATACTTTTTTTTCACTAACATTTCTGAAAGTTAAAGTGACAAGTGTGATATGTGATATTTACCAGTATGTGCTGTTAATCTGTCTAATTTTGGATGGGGTTTTTTTTTCAATTCATCAAAGGTTTTCACCTGTGCCAAGAACGAATTAGAAGAAGCTTAAGCGCATTGAGTGAAGTCCTGCGTCTGGTTTTCAAAAAAGAGAGTGAGGCCCTTCCCTTTCAAGTGTGGGAAAGCTTGCACCGACAAAACACTTGAAACCCTTGACAACCATATAAAGACCTTCCTCATCCAGAGCTTCCACTCTTAAAGTAGAATTGAGGACCTTCCTGATAGAGCGAATTAGTCTCTCCCACGCCCATTCATGATGGGAACCAGTTGGAGGATTAAAGCTCCACTTAATGTCTCTCTGCAAAAGTTTTTTATTGATCTGAGAATGATTCCATTGTTCAATAGATCTTCTCAATTCTCGCTCAGCGCCAACGAAGTTGGTACCATTATCTGAACAAAGTTCTTTGACTTGTCCTCGTCTTGCTATGAAGCGACGTAAGGCATTAATGAAAGAGTCAGTATCCAGCGATGCTGCTACACTCCCACGGTGTCAGAAAAGGTAGCTCTACGATGTTTTTTTCCTTTTTTTTTGATTGTATTTTTTTGGCCTTTATATTGATAGGACAGCCAAAGATAGACAGGAAAGGGGCAGAGAGAGGGGACTCGAACCGGGGCCGGCTGCAGCGAGGACTATAGCCTCTTGTATACAGGGCAGCCGCGTTAACCACTACGCTACCGACCACCCCGATGACATCTTTCTTGAATATCACAAGCTACTGTTCTCCATTTATCTCTTAGCTTGTATGGCAACTTCTTTAATACCGTCCTCATGTTAGCAGCCATGTCTAGCTCAGACATGCACTGGACCTCGTCCATTGCATTACGGCATCCTCTTAGAAAGAGAGCATAAGCTTGAAGTGCTTTGACATCCTCTGCCTTGATAACTGGCCACAAGAGGGCCTTGTCCAAATAAGCCAATGCGATCCTTTGCTTATTTCCAAAAATGTTGTTCCAACAAAGCCTTTGCCTTGTGGTATCCTCTGTCTGCAGCCATTTGCTGACAGCTTCTGATAAGCTCTTTTGGTTGACCCCTGGTGTACTGTTCCAGGAAGTACAGTCTGTCGCGTCACCAGTCTTTTCTTTCTTCGCTCAAAAGCTCTCATAAAAGCATGATACAACAGAGGGTCTCCATCAAATACTTGCATTTCTCTGTTTGGCAAAGATGAAAGATTTTTGATGTACCAACATAGCAGTTATTTCATTTTGCCTTGCCATTATGGATATCAGGTCATTACTGTCTATAGCAACTGGTACAGGAGCATGCTTACCTCCAAGCTGAGATGTTATTACAACAGGGTTTGTATTTTGAGACCTTTATTGGTCTCTGCTGAGGTATTCCAGATTCAACATTCATGGCATTTTCCCTCCCCTTCGGCCTAGTACCTGTCAAATGAGACTCAAAAACACAATGGCTGGAATTGGATTTTCATGTTTTCCCTGAGCACAAGGCACAAATGAATTGGCTTCGGCATTCAAAGCAGCTTGGGCCTGTTTCTCCTTTTTATCAAAATAGGATTTCATTCCGTTAGATTTATTGGAAATGCTACTTTGCACGCCACCTATGTAGGCTCTTATGATGTTCACCTTAGCCACTGATGCTGCTATCTCCACTTCCAGTTCAAATCGCTCTTTTCTTTTTATTTCCTCCTCCTGTTGCTCCAGTTAGTAATGTATTAGCGGCTATCCAGCGCAACAATTAGCCGCCGAGAGGCTGATGTAGGGTGATCTGTCCGACACGCTATGTACAAACAAAACGTCCATCCGTAGCTGCTTTTGATTGTTTTATTGATAAACACACATACAGGAATGACACAGATTGCGTTTGCGTTTACGTTTGCATTCACTACAAACCGGTACAGGTGATTTAAATTACTACCGCTACGCCCACACACCTAACCCCTCCTACGGGTGACTGAGTGACAGGCATGCAACCCAGAATACATCCCTTGCTCCCACATAGCCGAAACACTGTGAGAGGCATTTTAATTGCTGCATTAAGCATTAGCATAATCGGTCGTCAATAATTATGGGGTTATATTTGCCACATTTCAGTTAGTTAGTTAGTTAGTTAGGAAGAGAGAGACAAACAGAGGGAGAGCGAGCATTAGAGATCTGAGAGAGAGACATGAACAGTGAATGAGAACGAGGAGGCGACAGCACGAGAAAGCTGTTTAATCAACAACATAAGTTATTTCCATGTTTCACAGTGGTGAAAATCTAATGGCAACATCACACTGTTGCCATGGCTCCCTATGGTTGGCAAACAGTTATTTACCTGAGGTAAATAAGGCCTTAGACCATTACTGTTTTAAAATCGACGACTGGGAAGTGCTCTGCAGACCAAACTGGGAGGACATTGACGGTTTGACCAACTGTATCACAGATGCATGACATGATACATGAATTTCTGTACAGAGACAACACTGTGCCTACAAGGAAGGTACAATGTTTCTTCAACAAGAAACCCTGGGTGACCACTGAGCTAAAGGCCCTACTAAAGGAAAAAAACTGTGCTTTCAGTTCTGGGGACAAAGAAGAGCTGAGGACAAGGCCATCCACAGAAGAAGGTTGGAGGAACAACAACTAAACAACACTAGAGAGATCTGGAAGGACTGAAAACTGTCTCTGGTCCACACACACACACGCAACCTTGGACTCGTTTTTGACCGCAACCTCTCCTTTGAACACCACGTCAACCAAATCAGAATCATAGAAATACTTTAATAATTCCAGGGAGAAATTATGTAAATCACCTGGGGCCTCATTTATAACCACAGCCTATGCACAAAACAGAGATTGTGAGGTGGTGAACTGAAGCCAGATTGTGAAATGCTGCCTCTAACATATTTAATTTCACTTAATATCAAACATTACTCATAGATCCACTGATCATAAATATTCAGTAATATTTGTACTTGTAGTTATAGTGAGTGATGACTCTAATAACCATAATCATCATCAAGTATCTTTCAGTTCTTTTACAAAGATATAAACCAACTTGAATTTTCAAAGTCTGCTCAATATTCCATCAGTGTTTTCTCATCATCACATTCCCCACCCCGGAGGGCAGCGGAGAGGGTAATCATCATTGGTTGTACAAATGCAAGATTTCATCAAATACTATTAAAGAATAGTGTAGAAAATAGTAGAAAAATGTCAGTAGTTTAGTAGTTTTTAATAATGTCATCTAACACTGTGCATACATCATCAAGTATGTTCTTAGTTATTCAATTGTGTGTATAAACTTGCTGCCGTGAACACGACTGTGTCATCAGCGCCCACAGAGTGCACTGTAGACACAGCAATGGTGCTCACACACACACACACACACACACACACACACACACACACACACACACACACACACACACACACACACACACACACACACCATTTGATGGTATGAAACTATGTAGAAGATGTTTAGCGCCAACATTTTGTTGCCTTATTTTTAAATTAAGCATTGCAAAAAACAAAAAAAACAAACAACACAAACAAAAATGATAGACTGTCTATCCTTGTACTCCTCCTTCTCTTTTAAAGTTCTTTGACACAGAAGTGTCAGCATTATAGCAAAATTCATAAACGACATAAAGAGTGGCACAGATGGATGATGAGGCTCTAAATCCATCATACTACAACAATTCGCACATTCATTACACAGTCTGAAAGCCCTAAATTATGTCAAACAATCTCACACAGACGTAGATTTTCTATATACAATTTAAGCACTTCAAAAATCTACGTTGCAGGTAAATAAAAACAGTCTGCCATCAGTAACCCTCTCTTTGGTGACACATTTTTAACAAGGTAAGATGAGATAAATAAAAATAAAGAAGATAGATACATACATGTTAATAAAACTGAACACAGCGCAGCTGTTGTCACTAATCTATATTTCTGCTGATTTTCTCAGGTGATGTCTTGATCATAGAATAACAATATGGTCAGATGGCTGTGATGCAGTTTTTCTGTTAAGAGGATGACATTGAAACATGGAGCTGTTTTATATTGTTCAAAAAATGCTTAGAAATGTGTTTTTCAACATTAAACTATTAATCTAGCATCATTAAGAAATTGCAGATTTTCTTAGACGACAAAAGATCAACATCAAAACTTTCTGTTCTAAATTTTTCACTTTTTCACTTAGAGGTAAAGTGAGTCGTCCAGTAATCAGAAGATCAGCGGTTCGATCCCCTCCAGTCTGCATGTCGAAGTGTCCTGAAGGCTGTGCCATCAGTGTATGAATGTGTATGAATGGCTAGCTCCTCAAACTGATGAGCAGTTGGCACCTTGCATGGCAGCCAATGCCATCAGTGTATGAATGTGTGTGAATGAGATATGTAGTATAAAAGTAGTAGTCAGAAGACTAGAAAGGCGCTATATAAATACAGTCCTTTTAACTGCATCCACACATCACCTGATAACCAGATTAAATACTTATGTAGTCACATTGAGCAGATATCATATTGAAAGAACAGATAATTTGGTACATACAGTACATTGTCTGGGATCATTTTATGATATGTTCATTCTTTAGATTTTGTGTCATGCATGTGCATGTACAGCATAAAACACTATACATCACACTGAATTGTTTCTGTATTATTCAGCATCGGCACAGTTTTGATCACAGATGGCTGAAAAGCTTCTTTATCTTTATTTATTTAACACACACAGCATTGCCTGATTCAAGTTTGTGGCAGGTAAAACTCAAATTAATTATTGGCCCTCAGACTGCAATGATATTAATAATACAATTAGAGCAGGCCTTTGGTTTCCTCTGTAGCAGAAACAGGTAGTGATAGGTGATACCGGGGGACTTCACTAGTGTCAGTCTAATCCTTCTGATGTCGTGCTGATCCCACAAAAGCAAGAGGCTGGCACATGCTCGCTCAGGCTCATTTCCCATGGTGCACCCTGCCTTTGAGCGCTGACCTTGGTTAGAGGCTCCCTTGTGGTGAGAGCAGAGATGGAATACATGTTTAAAAGATCAAAACAGTCAAGGCTCCCCTGTCTCCACAAACACTGGCACACAATTTTCACAGCCCACGTTCATTATAGAAGTTGATCAGCATTGATTCAGCCCAGCTACAAGACACAGCTGTGCACTGTGAAAAAATGACACAGTTTACACAGACTGGCTCCATACTGATGTTTTATTTAGCCCAGATCTTTCTCGTTTTTGATGATGTGAAAATATTTTGAAAATGAAAAAAAAAAAAACCCATCACCTGTTCCCAGAGCCCAATTTCATATTTTGAGAGACAGATACATAGCTGCAGCAAAAGTGTAATAGTGTACTTATTAATGGGGATAATGGAGATAATATTATTAATGATACTACTAATAATAGTATATGTAATGGACATCAAGCTGCCTCAGCAGCAGCCACGATCCATGAGAACCTGCGAGATGAGAGAGCACAGAAACTCATGAATTAACATGTATGTTTACAGATAGAGAGAAAGGAGAGAGGAGTTCAGTGCATCATAGGAAGTTCCCCAGTAGTCTAATCCTATGGCAGCATAACTAAGGGATGACCTGAGCGAGCCCTAACTATAAGCTCTATCAAAAAGGAAAGTCTTAAGTCTACTCTAAAAGTGTTGACCGTGTCTGCCTCCTGAACCCAGAAAGGTAGTTTGTTCCACAGAAGAGGAGCTTGATAGCTGAAAGCTCTGGCCCAAACTACTTTTGAAAACTATAAGAACCACAAGGAACCCAGCATAGGGAGCAACAATAGTCCAGCCTAGAAGTAACAAATGCGTGGACTAGTTTTTCTGCATCTGCTTGAGACACAATGCATCTGATTTTTGAGATATTACGTAGGTGAAAGAAAGCAGTCTAAGGTGATGCTAGAGTAACTACTGTATATCTTTAGAAATTATTATTTCTAATGATTATGGGTGGTATGTGAGTCAAACCTTTTTGTCAGAGAAATTCTGGACCCAGATAGATACTTTATTTAGATACTTTTTATTCTTGTTTTCATTCATAATTTATACATTTGAATGGTACAAAATGTTATGGAATTTTCTATCCTTAGGTTACACAAGGTCACGTGTGAGCCTCGTGGTCCTTGGCAGTATTAATTGTTTGGCTTTGACTAGGTGCCACCATATCTTAACACTGTGGTGTCCAGGGTTGAAGAGGCCTATTGCTGCCTTCCTAGTCATAATAGATAGCTTGTTATTGCCATTCCAATCTGCGTAAACAGAGATCTGTGTCTCCAGACTAGAATATGCTGACAATAAAACCTCTATAGGTAAAGACATTCTCTTTGACTAATTCTGGGTGTATAGTATTTGGGGTGTGATCTTTTGGTTTAAAGTTTATCCACCATCACGAGTGCAGCAGAATGTGAGACCGACTCAAGCACTTCTGATGAACTTTGAGAGTGTCTTTAATTCTCCTTGGCCAAGCGTCAATAAATAATACAGCATAAAACATCAGAGGCTCCTGAACACTTTCTTCCCTCTTGACCTCACCATTGCCCTTTGACTTCAGCAATTTCTCCACAACACAAAGAAGTCATACTTTTTGGCAGTCTTGAGGACACAGTCTTCTGCTTGAATAAATGTTTTAAAATTGTCAAAGGACAAAATCATCCATGGGTTCCATTCTTATATTGATCTATCTGTACAGGGTAAAAGTTGCAAGTTCTGGTCATATAAATATATAAATAATAAAAATAAATATAAATAAAAATAACAATCTCCTCTGTAAGTCTCTTTGGATAAAAGCGTCTGCTCAATGCAATGTAATGTAATAAATAAATAGTATTACACATGATGAATATGTGACTCTGCGATTTTGCAATAACAACAAAAGTACAATAAAAAAAACACTAACAGTAAGTATGATGTTTGTTCTGATGGATTATGTTCTCAAGTCTCTGCAAGATTATTTTCATTGTGTAAAAGAAATAAAAAAACATTGGCTGGATGGTCGTAAAACCCAACTCAGATATTTAAAATAATCCAGTAAAATCAAGCTGGTAAATTTGTCATGTTTTGTCATGCAGTAATGCTGGTATAAGTTTAGCCTTGGCTAGTACAGAAACAAACAGAAGTCTGCTGGCTTGCCTGACCAACAATTGCCTGTAATGCACCATTTCTCAGGTGGCACTGGATTGATTTCAAATTTAACCTGAGAGTCCTCCAGCAATAATCTAAGATTCAGAATAGAGAAAGTTGATGCATTTATTTATTCAGACATGTTTACTCAGATTCATTTTCCTCCAGGACATTGCTGCAGTGTGTATCTCAGCGGGAGGTATGCTGTGTTAGAGTGAAGCTTCTTCTAAAGCACCAGCCCTTGTTCTCACCAGTTGCTTGTGTGGAGCCTTTGCTGGGATCACTGCGGGGGAGACTTTACAATGCCTACTGTGGTAACAGAAAGCCTTTCTTATCTATTTTATATGATACAGCCACACACCAAAGACCTCCCAGCCGAGGTGGATATCCCAGGTACAGAGGCCATAGAGGTTATAGGATTTCAGGGAAAGAGGGGGGAGGTGGAAGGGGTGAGTTATAAGTTATGTTAGAGCCATATTGATGTTGCACTGTTATTGGCTGAGATGTGCGACGTGATATGTGCGTATTTAGTTTTTTGGTTTGGAAAGATGAAGGCGAGGAGAGCACACTAGTTTTTGACCGTGCTCGTGATTATTATTTTTTAGACTACTACAGTTTTTATTGTTTGTCATGCTTAAAGAATTTTCAATTAATCACCAAAAAGAAAACTGTGGAGTTTTTGGACAAAGACACGCGTCAACTACATCCTCGTGCTTCATGGCTTTAGAGTGTGCTTAAAAGTAAAAAGTGACGAAACCACGCTAACATTAGTCAAATCTAAGCTTGTTTAGAGAACGACGTATATGGGCGGATACCTCGACAGAAGAAGAGGATTATATAAGAAGGAAGGAAGAAAGAACAAGCTAGGTGTATGTTCTGGATGTGGATAAGCCACTAAGTGAGTATCAGGAATATCATTACAGCGTCGAGCGGGAGCAAGCGTCCAGCTGAGCCTGAAGCGGCACACAGTTAAGTTACGGTCAGGGACGGACTGGCAATCGGGTATACCGTGCATTTGCCCAGTGGGCCGACGTGCTATTTGGACCGATAAATCCCGATTTAAAAAAAAAATAATAATTAATATTGGTCTGACCGGCCCATAACGAGTAGATCACGCAGCCCAAACACACTGTTGAACAACTACTACCACTGGCCCTTACAAACTGACTGACAGGGGACCGGCGCAATCATATCATGAAACACCTCCCCCCTTTGGCTTGATGCGCCGGTCAGGGGCACAATTAGCGGGTGTGTCAGGTGTGTCATGACACACCCACTTTTGAATGACCGTAGATCCGTCCCACCCACTTTTATGTAGCTTAACGTTTTTTTTTTTTTTTTTTTTTTTTTTTAACTTTGTCTTCTTTAAATCTTCTGATTCAAGCATCACGAGGAAACCAAAATAGGAATTAACATAATATTTGGTTTACTGAGGTCTGTGCCAGTAGCGGTTTTAGGTACGGGCGGACAGGGCAGCCGCCCGGGGCGCCATTTCGTGGGGGGCGCCACGAGCGCCCGACAATAACCTCGCGAATTTTCGATACCGCTCATTAAGACAGCGGAGCGGGCGCCCCCGTGGGCGGGGGGTTGACGAGGTAGAGGGAGCCGGACAGACTGATCAGGGCGCACGGCGCATCCAGGGGCACACGAGAAAATCTCCGTCCCCGGGGTGGGGGCAGCTTCGTCCCCCCCAGTTTCTCAAACCTATCTGCGCGCCTGGCGCCGGTGTGCAGTTTATTGATGGGTAAAAATGGCAGACGCTGCTAAGTGTGTTAAAATCACCGACATGTTTGCCACAGCAGGGCCTCCATCAGCTCCCATCGCTGATGACAGTGGTGCCGGTGGCAGTGGCACTCAACATGTTGTTGAACCTGCTGGACTACTGTCAGAACATGTATGAAATGCAAAGAGTAGGATAAAGCCACCCAACCCCTTGATGAATATGATAAAATGTCAATCAAATAATTCTGTCTATCGCCCTATGGCCAAGTTAGTTAGTTTAATGCAGGTGAAATGAGCATTAGTGTTATTTTTACTGTAAGACATTGTAGGCTATACTGGCTGGATTAGAAAATAAGATGAGATTAGTAGCCTACTTTTATGTCTTTTATTCTAAATGAAATAGTCTTTAATGTGAGAAAACGTGTTCACCATTCACCAACAATAACAATACGTCTAATTTCTTATTAGACTATTATTGTTTGTGGGGTGAGTACTAGGCTGGCCTATTGGCTAAGTAACTTTTTTGTCCTGCGGATATAGCAGCTCTTTATGTAGCCTAGATGGTAGGGACAATGTAGGCTACATAACTGATAGAAAATCTTACTTTTAAAAATGATATCATTTTGTCTATGTTATGTGAATGCAGCTGCAGGTATCTGTACATTCCAGTAATTATAGCCTAGGTGTAACAGAGTTAAAGTGAAGATGATTCCACTTGCCATTAAAAACTCACACACACTTAATTGTCCTACTGACCTTGAAGGCAGCACCCCTGAAGTTTAGGGTCGTACATCCCGGGGGAGAGCAGCAGTCGGACCTTGCTGTCTCCCCGGTAGGTGCATGAGTTGTGAGCTCCGCTATTGTATCAGATTAATTGCACATGGTTAGCTAACCTGTACTTTCTTTTTATTTTATATCTTTCAGACGGGTGTTGTGTGTGTGAGGGAAATGGGACTGACATGTGTGTTGATCCTTTTGCCAGGTATTTTACATTTTGTTCTTTATGTATGTTAATTTTTACTAACTAATTGAGCAGTCGGACCTTGCTGTCTCCCCGACGGGTGTTGTGTGTGTGAGGGAAATGGGACTGACATGTGTGTTGATCCTTTTGCCAGATGTCCGAAATAAACGGCGAGTTTGCCAAAAGTGACAGCCTTCTTCTGTGAAATACACAACGCAACGAGAGAGAGTACAAAGCCGCTACATAGGCATAGGCATATTTAAAGCCACCACCACTCACCAAAAATGTGAGTGAAAAGTGAAGAGTCAGCACTCTCAGTTTCTTTGTTCAACTAGTAGCCCTTGGGTAAGCTCCTATTTAGGCCTGGAAAAAAATGGGCTGTTTTATGTAGCTAGATGGCTTAAGACAATGTAAGTTAGCCTACAAATAAAGAAAATAGCACTTTTTAAAATGACATAATTTTGTTCTTTGCTAGTGTTATGTCAATGCAGCTGTGTGTTTGTTTATATAAATACATTATAAACAGGCTGTATTTATGTCCTATTGAGCTAGGTTGTTTTAAAGACTTGCACAGTTGCACTGAAAAAACTGAAAAGGTGTGTTATCAAATGTTGTGGGCCGGTCTGGTCCAAAATGCCAGGGCCAAACATTTTAGAAGAGTAAGAAGCTGTCATTGTGAATCAAGAGGACAGTTTGTGTGCATTAAAGCTTTTTAAGAGCGCAACCGTAAACGATGGGCGGCCACAGGAGGGCGCCAAAGCCCACAGCAAAGGCTGTAGAGGAAAAAATGAACAGACTTAAGAATGAGAGAAAAGGCAAGTTGTCTCAGATTACTCGTAAAAGGAACGATATTGAAATCCTAAAGAAAGACAGAGCTAATGTGGAAATAATTAAAGAAGAAGCACTGTTAATATTCTACGGAGACCCACTCAGCTATCATTCATTCATAAGAGCATTTGAACAAACGATTGAGATTAAGACTGCCAATGAACAGGACAGGTTGCTTTACCTGCAGCAGTTTACATGTGGAGAACCTCGTTCTTAACTGTGACCACATGAGACTAGATGACGGTTACAAAGAAGCAAGGAGGCTCCTCCAACAGCACTATGGGGATGAGCTGAGAGTAGCCGTGGCTTTCATGAAAAAAGCCCTTGAATGGCCCCAGATAAAAACAGAAGATAGGAAAGCCTTACATGCATATGCTTTATTCCTAGTAGGGTGTAGAAACACAATGAGTAATGTGGACTTCATGGTTGAGATGGACAATCCTAGTAATATGAAGGCTGTCATCTCAAAGTTACCATTCAAGCTTAAGGAACGATAGAGAAATCAAGCATATGAGATCCAAACACAATCAGGAAGAAGAGCCAGGTTTTTTGATGTAGTAGATTTTATAAACTGGCAGTCAGAGGTTATCAATGATCCACTGTTTGAAGATATCTTGGACCTCAGTACTGAAGGAAAAGGGAAACCCAAGATAAACATTAAAAGAAATACCAGCAAGAGTAGCTTCGCTACAACCGTCTCTCCAGCAGGAGGACAGAGTGGTGCTCAACAGAAGGAGCATGGTCCAGTCAAACCAGCCGATGCTTTTCAAGGTCCTTGCATGTACTGTAAAGGGAGCCATGCATTAGAGGTCTGTGAGAATATAAAAGAACAGACTCCCAAAGACAGAATTAGATTTCTGGCAACAAAAGGTCTCTGCTTTGGCTGCCTCACACAAGGTCATCTGAGTAAGAGTTGCCGCAAAAGGATGCAATGCAAGGATTGTTCAGGAAAACACCCAACTATTTTGCATGTCACAAAGGATGCTCCAGCTCTGCAAGAAAGAGAGGCAAGTAGAAACGCAGAAGTTGCTGGTGAGGTGACTAGTGCCTTTGTAGAGGCAGAGCATGAAGGCAGAGGACATACTGGGGCAGGTAATAAAGAAACTATTCTCCTCATAGTACCAGTAAAGATACAGTCCAAAAGAAGTGATAAATGAATGCAGGTCTACGCATTTTTAGACCAAGGAAGCACAGCAACCTTCTGCACTGATGAAGTTATGCATCAGCTTAACCTCAGAGGGAAGAAAACCGCTCTTTTACTCACAACTATGGGATCTGAGAAAAAGGTAAACACCCATATCCTGTCAGATCTGGAAGTGTGTGGCTTGGAAGAGGAGAACTACATAGACCTTCAGCCCCAGTGGTGTTGGCGCGCGCTACACCGCCCCGGCCGAATAGTGTATTGGAGGGACCAGGGGCCAAGAAACAGGGCCGTAACTGTTTTTATTGCCGTAAGCCGGGGCACATCATAGCGAACTGCTTAAAGTTAAAAAGGAAACAACAGCAGCAGGGACTTCGAAGTCAGTCACCACCCAAAAAGGTGGATATAGCTCAGCAGGTGGAAAATGATGTGGCAGGAGATGAAGCAACTTCAGCCCCATCTCGATGTGAGAGAGACGCAGAGGTGGTGCGTCCCACCAAGTTAGATGTGCCTCGCATGGCGACTCGTGCCCGCTGGCTCGCTGAGCAGATGATATTTGGTTGTGTTGTGTCTGCTCTTGTTATGCTTGTGTTCGGGGTGTTCAGTGTGGTGAAGGTGCACAACGTCGGCCCAGGCATAAAGGAAAGCCAGGCTGACTTAGGTTTTTGTTGGCACCTACAGCCTTTCTTATCTGTAGTGGTTTCATTTATTTGTCTGTCCATGTTTGTAGCCAAGGGTGCCATTCATTTAGATAATACCTGATTTGTGAAAGCGTTTTTTTCAGGTTTAGAAAATATTAGTGAAAAAGAAAATGTGTTTGTGTAACAAAAAAAAAAATATATATATTTTTTGTCTTAAGGGGAGGGGTGTTACGGCCGCCGCCGTTTCGCCCCATGCATATGTGTGTGCAGTGTTTTTTTGTCATTAGGTAAATTCTGGTGTGCGGTTGCCGGTCCCTGATTGGGCCCAAACTGAAGGAGGCGGGGACAATATTCTTGTCAGGTGCAGAGTCCAGGATTAGTGCGGCGTCTTCCCCACACCGCCAATGAGAGCGCCCCGGCAGCAGCATCACCTGCATTTAAACGGCAGCCGCCCGAGCATCGTGGCGGCTTTCACTAGTGTTGTGTTCATTTGAGAGCTCGCCTCGTATGTATCTACTGATACTCGGTTGATTGTGTATGTATCTACTGATACTCGGTTGGTTTGTATGTATCGTATGATACTCGTTTGTTTGGTGTTCGTATGTATCTCAGGATACTCGTTTGCTTGTTTGTTTTGTAACGGGAGGTTTGTGTTTTGTTTATTGGGACTGGGCAGGGTTTAGTTTAGTTAGATTATAGCTACTGATTACACGTAGTATATTTCTGTTAGACCCATTAGTATAGAAGTGCTGTTTTGGATGTGTTTTTGTTATCTAGAGATAGACTTAGTTAGTGAGGTTTTTCTTTCTGGTTTTGGTTTGCTACTTAGATATATTAGGCTCTGTTTAGAGTTCTCTTTTGGTTATATTTGTTTGTTCGTTTTATCAGCACTTGCTAGCCCTTCGTTCCCTTTTGCCTCACCTCCTTTTGTTAAAACAATCTTAAAACCTTCATTTAATAAAATCCTTTTGTTAATAACCTTTAAAATCTGGTTTTATGTTACTTCCTTTTCATACCCCTTATCTGGTCGTAACACACAGGTATTCACTCAACCAAATATACCAGTTGTTAGATCCCGAGTTAACCCCTATACTGGGGGTGGTACCGGTCCAGCTCTCCGTCTCACGGGTCCGATCCTCAAGCCTGTGGGTCTTACTCCGTCGGGGCAGTTTAGAGGATTGTTCAAGCTGGTGGCGAGGAGATTCGCCTAGCTTCTAACTGCACTCATCCGCATGTCTACCCTGCTTGCTCTAGTATAGCACCTGACCGAATAGCCCCTATGGGCCAAATACTACACTAGCCGCGTGCGTTCGCAGCAGCTCTCCTCTCTCATCTGTGCACTTGGTGTGGTTGCTAGGATATTTTTCAGTGGCTCGGACAGTGAGCCTCAAGGGTCTGTTAATTTCAGTAGGCTAGAGTAACCTGTTAGAACCATTAGATGTTGAACACACTATAACTTATGATTACACCCTATAGGAGATGTTCTAAAAGCACGGTCCACAACTTAATCTTTAACTGCAGTGGATATATTTATTGCAAAGTTTAGCAAGGGCGAGCATACAGTTTAATTCATTCAAATAGGTGGGTTGCAGTTACTTCATCACGGGAGCGCGCAAATTTGAAGTGGTGGACAACCTGGGCTTGGAGCCATTGAAACCCATTCAAAACTTCATTTTTTCGATCTGACACAGAATGTTTGTAATTAAAGGTAGCCCACTTTAAGTGCGGAATTACTTTTCTAAAGAGAGCGTTTTGTTTCCCTGGAAACGGGCGTGGTTTATGTGTTAGTCATTGTTGGTGGACTGGAAGCGAACGGGGCACCGGCGGGCGCCGTAGCTGGGGAGATCCGCGAGAAGGGCCCGGCGCGTGTCCAGAGTCGCCGCCGCCGACCGCCGTACCCGCTCCCCTCCGCCGGCCCGCCTTCCGCGCGGCGTCGGACACCGCCCCGCGAAGAACCCCCCACGCCCGGCGACGGCGCGAGGCGCCGCGCGGACCGAGGGGCCCCGCGAGGCGGGCCGCGCGCCGCGCCTCCGGCGGCGGAGAGAGGAGGGCGACGGGGCGACTGCTCCCCCAGCCGCGGGTCGAGCCCAGCCCCGCTTCGCACCCCAGCACGACCGACCCAGCCCTTAGAGCCAATCCTTATCCCGAAGACACACATACCTTTAACAAAGTGGTCGCCGCAGACACGAGCATAAGCTGTTTCAGCTCCCTTAGTCTTTAAACGAAGATTAGCTATCCACTTTTTACGGCGTTGTTCGGACAGTTTTTTCCATTTTTCACCTCTATGGACGATTACCTTAGGTACTCGGTAGTAACCCTTTCCCTTCTCTCGGTTAGACTGATTGGAACAGCCAAAAACTGCACAAAATTGAGGCATTGTGGAAGCTGAAAACACTGTGATATCAATGGGCTGTGCGACCAGTTGACCACCACTTAAGGTTCGCGCGCAGACTTGACGTAACGTGCAACCCACCTATTTGATTAATCCTATCCTCTAATATACTATTCTTATACTAATAAATCTGATATCCTGATACGAAGGCTGTTGCTGAGTTATTGAGGTTGGTCCAGTTTGGAGAGAGGAAGGGAAAGGGTGAAGCGATGATTAGTCGATCCAGTCCTTTCACGACTGCCGTACTGCTGGATTTCATCAAGAGTCCCTGGCTTTGGACAAAGCCCAGAAAGTTCCTAATGTCCGTAGTATCGTTTGCAGGATGAACATGTAAAGAGTTCTGGTTGGTCCAGTCGAGGCCCACAGCCGGTTTGGGATGGTTATCCTCCAACGCTCGGCTCCCTCTTGCCGGCTGTGGCTCCCCAGATTTTTCTCTTGCGATGTTAGGCTGTTCATCTGTTCCTTCTCTGTGATTTAGAGTCTAAGTCCGTAGATTTGATGCTCCCGTTTTGGTCTGTCGTTCAGCATGTCTCGAACTTGGGTGCCGGCTGACGAAGATAACCTCGATCTCCGTTGTGCAGCGGTTTTTATACTCTCTGCTAGTTGGATTTTTCCCTTATCAGGCAACAATGAGTCACTCACCGGAATCCAACCATATTAGGCAGTAGTTCATTCCTCCTGCTCATCCTCCCAGATGTTTCCTGGTTGCTTCATCCCTCCCGTCCCTCGGGTCTAGTTACTCAAGGTTTCTTGGCCCAACCTCTCAGCATGATTCTATTTATGATTACTTACTTGGCTACTAGCTATTGCAACGATTTCACAATTTCCAGCAGTCAGAATCAGGACACAGTTATGATCACACTTTCTATTCATGGTTACACTTATTTTAACATTTCATTCTTATATGGTCTAACACAGAATCATTATTGATCACACTTTAGTTTAGCTCATTTTTATCATTATGTATTACTCACACTCCAACAGAAAGTCCCCAATTGTCCACTCAGAAATAGAAAGTCCCGAAATGTCCAAGGTCTTATGCCTTTGATGGGCATATCAGAAAGTCCCCATGACCCTTACCTTAACTCCTTTGGTGTGTCAGCGGACCAGGGATCTCAACTTACTTGACACAGTGAAAAAAGACAACATACCTTTAAAGAGCGATGTGGACCCATGGCATTATCTGCATGAAGTTTGCCTTTTGCACATTGAAGCAGAAGTTGGTCTGCTTCTCGGCACTGATCTCTATAAAGCCATGGAGCCTCGACAGATAATAAACAGTAGAGGTGATGGGCCCTATGCAGTAAGGACATCCCTCGGATGGGTTGTCAATGGCCCACTCAGAGGCACTGCTGCAGCTAACCAAGATGTTGTGAGCCACTCGGTTATTCGCATTTCCGTGTCCAATGTGGAAAATCTACTGACTCAGATGTACAATGCAGATTTCCCAGAGAGAGGATATGATGATAAGTCTGAGATGTCACAGGAAGATCTTCAGTTCCTTGCCTCAGTCAAAGGATCCACACAGCTGGTCGATGGTCACTATTGTACTGAAAGACAAAGAAATAAAAATGCCTGACAACAAATCTCTAGCTGAGCAGCGCCTCACAAGACTCAAAAGGAAGTTTCACAGAAATCCTGACTTCCACAATGAGTACAACCGGTTCATGAGAGAGTTGGTGAAGGTACCAAAAGAGGATTCAGATTTGCTGCATTTCTTATGGTGGCCAGATGGCGACCTGAGCTTGGAGCCAGCAGATTACAGAATGTGTGTGCACCTGTTTGGTGCGATGTCCTCCCCCAGCTGCGCCTCATATGCACTACGGAGGACAGCTAAAGATGGAAAGGAGTGGGCTGCCTCTGAAGCAGTTCAGACAATATTAAACATTTTTTATGTGGACGATTGTCTAAGCTTAGTGTCGTCAGATGAGTGTGCTGTTGCTCTCGCTATGGATTTGAGGACATTATGCCTCAGTGGAGGATTTCACTTGAGCAAGTGAATGAGCAACTCCAGAGCACTGCTAATGTCGATTCCAGAAGAAGACAGGGCCTCAGGATAATGATCAGCTACCCACAGTGGGCGCTAGGTACACAGACACTGACACGTTCAAGCTTAAGATCGAAGTACATCATCAGGTGCACCAAACCTGCAGGATTTGGTGTCATTAAAACAGCACAACTGCACCACTTTTCTGATGCCAGCAACAATGGTTATGGTACAGTGTCTTACCTCCTAGTGACTAACACAAAAGACCAGAAGTTCACCTCATTCATGATTGGGAAGTCATGAGTCCCACCAAACATCGGACGTCGGAGAGACGTGCAGATCATGTCAGTATTGGGTCGGTCCGTCGGAGACCACACCTACACCTCGGTGCGACGTGCAAAATAGGTCAGATATTTGACGTCTATATTGGACCTTTTTTAGACGTCGTAGCGACGTTACGAATTTGGACATCATCTGAAGACCACATCTAGACGTTAATTTGACGTACAAAATAGATCCAAGATTTAGACGTCATTATCGGACGACTGTTTTAGACGTAAATATGACGTTCGCATTTGAACCTCATCTGGACATCTGTTAAGGATCAGATCTAGACGTCATCAGAGCATGCAAAATAGATCCAAGATTTAGACGTCATTATCGGACCTGTTTTAGATGTTAATATGACGTCCACATTTGTACCTTATCTGGACGTCTGTTAAGGACCTCATCTAGACGTTATTATGACGTCCACATTTGAACCATATCTGGACGTCTGTTAACGACCACATCTAGACGTTATTATGACGTCCACATTTGAACCATATCTGGACGTCTGTTAAGGACCACATCTAGACGTTATTATAATGTCCACATTTGAACCATATCTGGACGTCTGTTAAGGACCTCATCTAGACGTTATTATGATGTCCACATTTGAACCATATCTGGACGTCTGTTAAGAACCTCATTTAGACGTTAATATGACGTCCACATTTGTACCTCATCTGGACATCTGTTAATAGAATGTAATTTTGACACCTTAAACGCACATTAGTATCTAATCAACATGGGTACAGGCTAGTATTAACTAAAATATGTTTAATGATCACCATATAATCGATTTTGTAAAAGTTTGTATTTGATTTTGTATGGATTTCAAAAAAGGAGATGAAAGACACAAGATATAAATAAACATGGATACAAAAGGTGATGCCTTGGGAGTATTGTGTTATATATTATAATAGTTAGGAAAAAAATATATATTTTTACTGGTTTTCTCCAGAAAATATACATTGCCCTGCTGTAATAAAATTGTGTACTACACTCAAAAAAATAAGTCTTTGGATGAACTTAAAAAAAACATGGAAAGTATTTCCACATTATTAAATGGCTTTCTTTCAGTATTAAACAATTTTGTTAGTCCAACTTGACATACTTGCGTTGGTTCAACTTAATACATTAGAGTTGATTGAACTGAATTCCTAGGTTTAGGTCCAACTTAATTTGGTTGGATTAGGTCAATTCATTCATTAGGGTTGATATGACTTGTTTACTAGGGTTGGGACTGACTAAATATAATAGTATTAGACTTACTCATTTGACATTAGTAAAATTACACCAGTATATTAAGTTGATCCAACCCAGGTTAAGTAAGTTGTTCCAACAAAAATGCTTAATGCTGAAAAAAAGCCATTTAATCACGTGGAAATACTTTCCATGATTTTTTAAAGTTCATCCAAAGAATACAATTTGAGTGTAAACAGTTTTGTATCAAGTATAAAGAAATACAAGACAAACAGTAGACATTGCCATACATTTGTATTTTTCAAATTAGTCACAGACTAGCAATGCTTAGAACTGGCAATAATACAAAGAGAAACAATGTTTTACACAAGCAGTGCAACAATACTTTTTTTCCCCTGGCAAACTAAAAAAACACCATTTTAACTGGTGAAGATTACTGGAGCTTGAAAAAAACTGGTAGATGCTGCCATAAAAATAGTTTAACTCTGAATAGTAGAATGTTTTACGAAAGCAACAAAATAAAATAGGATTTCTTTTTACTATCTAAAAAGTAGTAAATAAGATAATTATTATAAAATAATAAACACTGCTTCTCTGTATATTTGAAAGAGTAAAGAGAATAAATCACAGTACATAAAAGCCTTAAAGCCATGAAAAAGATAAGAAAACAAAATTTTCAGTTTCTTTTTTTTAACTGATAAAATAAAACAGAACACCATTTATTTTTGAAAGTGCCAACCAAACAGGAACTTGATTCCTTAACCATTTAATTAAAAAAAGAATTTAAACGGCAGTCTATAGAATGTATCCATACCATCTTGAGAGGCATTTTTTCAACCTGCTTTTGAGTTCTCAGTGGGCAGTCTCAGATAGTCCTTTACAATAAAGAAAACCAGTTCAAAATGTAACTGAAAAGTGATAATAAAACTTAAGTGTCCCACTCCTTTAAATGTAACCAATTATTAGAGATCCAAACCCCCTCTGTCAATTTCTGACAATGATTCTCCATTACTTTACTAACGGCAAAGATATGTTTTGAGAGCTTGTACTTTTCTGGATAGTCTGCTTTCATCTAGTTTCATTATGATCTTCTGCAATGCTTCAAATGTATATTTCAGCTCTGGAGGGTAGCTCAGGTTTAGGGCATATGCAAGAGCAAGCAACATCGCCACAGCAAAAGGAACACTTCCCAAGTTGTTAAGTACTTCCACACCTTCCAGAATGATTCCAACATCCTCGGGGGCATCACCGGGCTCAGCTCCTTCATGTCGCATGATGAAGATTCCAAAGACAGTCTCTGCCATGGTTGATCCACTGCTTACATCAGCTGTCTGTGCAAAAACAATTTGGAAAGGGCAATGATTTTTCACTGATGTATATTAGATCCTTTTTTTATAGTATTACCTTTATTCACAAATGACCACAGTGTTTCCCACAAACTGTATAAGTTTCCAGAAAAACTAAAAGGAGGCTGATTTAATAGGTAGAACTTATGTATGTACCAGTTGGCCTAATAAATAGTTTTTCTAATTGGACATTAATTATAAGCAGACACCTGGTTAGTTTACAAATGTAATGCTGTCAGCAAGTAGGGAGATTTTAAAGAGATTTTTAAAACCTTATCTTTTCCAATTTTACTGCTGATTGGAACCCAAAGGAAACACCATCTTTTTCAACTGATCAAAACCTTAGGAAACAAAAAGTTAATTAACATACCATGTATTCCTTCACCAGCTTCTCCGGATCTTCATTCAAGTAGACACACAGACCTTTGAGGACGCATTCTCGTCTGACGTCAACACTGTCCGTCTAAGTTTGCAGATCAGAGAAAATATAGAAAAAAAAATTCAACATTAGGAACATCATTTTAACCTACCAACAGAGCATGTTTCACCCAGCTTAGACAACTTTTAAAACCGAACCCTTTTGGAATAGTCTGGCATTGTGTATAATATGTACAACTTCAAACTGAAGCAAGTTCATACATTTTATATAATCAGGTAAGTCTATAATAGTGTACAGTAATTTATTTGAGTATGTATACTATTTCCAGAACATTAGCCATTTCCACAATAGTTGATTTTCAGTGAAGTTGAAAAGTATGACAGCAGTACAAGGAGAACATTTTCTCTTTTACATTGTTTCCATACCTGGGTTATGGGTACCATGATGCTCTTGATTTTTTTCCCTTGAACGCCACCTTTTTTGGAATACGCCTTTAGTAGAATTGCAGAACATGCATCCAGCTCAGAGAAGAACTTGGACTGCAGATGCAGTGTTGTGATTCTCTTAAATTCGGAACTCACCTACAGTACAATTACAATACAAAAAAAAAAAAAAGGTTAACAAAACTAAATTCTGATTATTATGACGTCAATGTCAAGCTTAAAACAATTCTAATGAATTCATTCACTTACCTCTTGCACATTGAAGAGAGCTGGCCACCTTGTTTTGAAGTCGGCGATCATGGGTGCCTCTCGAACTACCTCTTCCCTTCTGAGGGCAAAGGTCTTGTCCATCATCATCGCCACCTTGTCGTCATTATTTCTTTTCTGTACTTCTGACAGGAGGGCCACTCTTATCATTTCTAGAGTCTGTGTGGTTTCACCAGTTGGATAGGCTGGGCAGTAATTCACTTCTGCTTTTTTCGGCTTCTTAACAGCATAGGCCGGACTGCACTTGCCATGAGGTTTTTGTTTTAGGGCATTCACTGTAACTTCTGGGCACCCAAGCTCTCTGAGCTTTGTTCTGTAGTTACCGAGTTTATACTTCAAACTTGTCTTCCATCCGCTATATCCAGAGACAGAACCTGGCTCTTTCAGACATGGATGCTTTAATATAAGAGCTTCTGCTACATTTTCAAACTCTGAGTCAGAGAGGTACACTTTGTACGTGATGATCATTTCAGTTAAGCCATTAAGAATGGCTGATTTTAGTTTTGTGTCAGGATTCAACAAAGTTCCGGTTGCTTTGAAAGCAGCATTGGCCCTGTCCAGCTGTAGCTCAGTATCATAGGAGAACCTGGGAACCTGGAATAGCACAGGCCATGCAGAAGATCTTGAGGAGGAGGACTCCGAAGAAGACAGGATGTCGGTGTCAAATGAGCAACCAGATGAAAGAGAGGAGTCATCTGGAGAGCAGGAGGAGGCAGAAACTGGGGAGGGAGGAGGTTCAGCCTGGTGGTTTAGCACCAGGCTGAACAAGTGCATCTGAAATAAAGATGACCTTAATGGTTCCTTTGTCCTGGACATCCGATATTGACAACAAGTTAGTAAATTCATTCCCAAATTCCATGTCCATGAACTGAAGCCTGAAAAGCCCCTCTATTCCACACTGTCTCTTTATTTGCTGTGAGAGTTCACTGACCGACTCAGGAATCCCATCTGGAAGAATCAATCTCTGGGAATTGTTTTCTCCAAGGATGATTCTTAGTTTCACCGGGGCAGCCATTTTACAATCTGTGGAAAGAGAAAAATAAGGCGATGAAAGTTTTAACCATGAACTTAAATAGAGCAGTGAAAAGACCAAATAACCATTCAACATTTAACCTTCCTGGTTCTTCTTTCCTTGTCTTGCTTTATCCCTCCTCCTCTCGCTCTCCTTTCCTTCCACTTTCACTTTTCTGAGCGCCCTTATTTCCCTCCATCCTTAACTCCTTCCCTCCCAGACTCAATCTGTTCCCCTCTTCCACATTTTTCCATCCATCCTTCCTTCATCTACGACCCAGGTAGACAGTGGAAAGGGTTAATCGGAAGGTTACTGAACTCTATAAATTGATGTGTCTTTTCAATGTCACCATTCTGATGGGTCCAACAAAGTAGTCTGCAAGAGGGTAGTAATCTGCGAGTTCACCAAGCTCAAGCAAAACAGTTTCTCTGGCAGGACATGCACACAGCTCAAAGGCTCTGAAATGTTCCCTGTACCACCCAGAAAGCTTTTTCAGCATGAAACATAGTCTCTCATGTATGACGCAAATCTGCAGAGTCTCTCCAAAGTCAGGCAGTCCACTTGTAGACCCATGAGCAACTATCATTCCTTTTCTGAAGTTTACACCTTTGCTTGACACACACTTAGTAAGGTGAACTTCAGTTGTACCAGGAAACTTCTGTTCAATAGTCTGAGCCATTTCCTGTTTTAAAACTTCCACAGGAACTGTTGAGACATTTGTAATCTCAAAGGCAGTTCTTTCAAAGGTGGATGATCTCAAGTGATATGAAATCATTAGCTGATGCTTAATAGCCAGTGAAAAGGGGACATTTTTAAAGCAATTGGTGTGTCGCACAACCTGCTTAAAAAAACTGCGCTTTGCTTCAAATCGCATTGTCCACAGTGCCACAAGTGGACCAAACCTCCTGATCAGTTGGGGATAGTGCTCTAAATAATGATGTTTTGGGAGCAGTTTCACATCAGGAAAGAGTTCTTGGTACTTTTGTCTGTGCTCTGAAATTTTCCCCTCAAGATAGGCAATGGACTCATCTGTGTGTGTTGGAGCAACAACAAGCTCTACAATGTCTTTTAAGTCCATCACTATTTGCCATGCCATTTCATCCTCAGGTACCAGATGCCCAATTATGAATGGCAGTAGTCTTAAAAGGGCCCAGTTTTCATGGGCGTTCCCACCTATTGTTTTCCTTGATGAAAACGTGTATGGGATCGCATGTGGCCTATTTGTCTTGTCTGCCCACTTGTAAGGAAAATGCAGGATAGATTTGTTGAGGGTTTCAAGATTGAAATATTTTTTTGGAAATCAGCAATGCCAAACAATGTGCAAGCTCCACAGGCACAATACCCTCAAACACATCATGCATGACATCTGGTGGATAACCTGTATGAACACTGAATTGGGTAAGAGTTTTAGTGATAACACAGTGCCGTTTTACCCCAAAACAGCTTGTGCCATTCTCCTGAGCTGATTTTACATGAGAGTCATGGAGTTCTTTAGTCCTAAGACTGAATGCACCCGACTTCACTTCTTCTGTTTGGATGTCTGTTCTTGTTCCTGTACAAAATCGGCACATATACCCACCAGAAAAGCTCTCATTAAAACCAGCTAAACTGTGAGCTCCTAGATTATCTGCTGCAACAAACTGAATCGTGCCTTTGAGAAATCTGCCAAGCAATGGGACGAAAACTCCCTCTTGCTCCAGAGTTTTCATATCTTGAAGAAGAGGATGCAAGACACGGTTATAACCAAACTTGTTCATATCATCAGTCTTACACAAGACTGCCAAGTAAATTGAAGATAGTGATGAATGTGAGCCTGGAGGGAAATTATTCAATGTCCAGTAGATTCCACAAAGCTTATGTTTTCTACGAGATGTACCGAGAGGATTGCAAACCTCAAAGTCATCTATGTATAAGCTTACCAAAATTGTCAACTCATCCCCTGACAGAAAACGGTTTTCCTGGAAGTATGAACCATCCTGTGAAGACTTGTAAGTATGTTGCTCACCTGTCACCCTGTTACTGTGCTGGGCTTTATGGTTTTCCACTAGCTTGTCCACAACATCTTTCCTGTCAAAGAGTTGCTGCAAAGACTTCAGTACAGGCACATACTGAAAACTTTTTTTTCCCTTTGTATCAAGTATGTACTCGATGGGTTCAACAACTTTAAAGCTTTCTTTATAATACTCTTTGCGGAGATAAGATGTGCTTAGGGGACCACCCTTTCCTATGGCTTTGAGCAATGGGTTTGATGCACAGAGAGCAGTGGCTACTTCACTTATCACAGACTTATCAGTTGTGGAAGTATGTTTCAGAAAAACCCCTTCAAGAATGTTCATGGAGAGGGGTAATGCCGCTGAATTGAGCAAGTAGTGCAGTTCCTCTAAGAACTCGTCAATTTTTGTGCCTAGCACATGTGCAAAATGCTCTAACTTGAGCAATGCTGCAGCTAAGTTTTGCTCTATTACTTCTGGTAACTTCTTCATTACATCCACATCACTACTTGAACATGCATGTTCTGTTTCAACTGCAAAGTCATCTTGATCAGGCGTCTCTTCTTCAGGATTATCAGAGGATTCTTGTGAAACTCCAGTGATTGTAATAACACCTAGCTTGAAATCTTTCAATGTATGCGGGTTGTGTTTCCTATTCTTGTGAGAGTGAAATGTTGCATATACATTTGTTTGAAAACTGCAACCCTCAAACATACAAGCAACAGTTTCATTACTCCTCAAATGAGTGCCAATATGTCCTTTTCTGTAGGCAGGTCATTACATGTGCACAAATGACAACTGAATGTTGACAATTCCAGCAGCTCCTGAGATTTTTGTTGAGGATGCACTCTACTTAAATGAATGTGAACAGCATTCCATGTCTTAAAAGTACATGGGCATGTTGTGTGGGGGCATGGGTAGCGTTGCCTGTGGCGGTGCTGTAGTCTAATATGTTTAAGTAGTTCAAGTCTACTGGATAGAGATACATTACAGTCCTTACATCTCCACATCTCCTCACCTAAATATCTTCAGTTAGTTTTAGAGAGACCTCCAGGTCTGGCACAATGAATTTTTTCCGAGCAGGCACAGTTGATTGCAGACACAGGTGAAGTCGGACAGGACCCTCTTGCAGTCAGAAATTCCTGTGATAAATTGAGAGAACAATCAACTAGTGCCCATGAAAGTCAGCATGTTAATTACAGAAATACGTGGATCTGAAACAGGCAGCTGGCAGACTAGGAATTTGTCAATCATCAAAATAGATTAAGAATGCACCAAATATTCTCTAAACGAATATTGCAAAAAAATAATATTCAGCCTTCAGTTTTGAGTTAAAAGGGAGGCCTAATGGTGTGACACACAACCTGCTGAAGGAGAAGCTGCAGCAGCTGAAAAGAAAGCTGGTCACAGCACAACCACACCGTCCATCGTTGAAAAGCAAAAAAAGTTTGCAAAGGACAGTACCAAAGCAAACGGAATCACAACTAAAACAGCAACACATCACAGTCGCAGTCCATTTTCGTTGCCAAGGAAACATTAAGATCTACTCGGTTGTACCCTGCACTGTTCAGACCCAAGTTAAAATAAAAACATGTTATTGCGAACCATAGAGCACTATCAAATGGGAAAGAAATACCACACTATCGCCACCAAAGACCCATAGTGGAATTAAATAGTTTTATTTCTATACATATTTAAAGAACATTAAGCGACAAAACATAAAATTCATACCCTTTTCAGAAAATATGTAGTCACCTACGCAATTGAATGGCAGACGTGTGGTGGGACAGCACCCTCGGACAGAAGACACATGACAAATTGCTGTAATAAATTTAGAGACATCAATCAATTAATGACCATGAAGGTCAGGTTAGCAACTTAATAATTGACAGACATGCAAACTCAAGTAGTTAATTATTACCACAAAGGGATAAAGCAAAATCATCAAAAAAAATGACTGCAGGAAAGTCACCTCAATACATGGTCTAAAAACCTTTCAGCAAGACAACAGTGTGCTAGGTATCTCAAATGAGCAGGCAGCACCTATGTAATGCAGCCTCAAAACAAAAAGCTACCTGCAGTGAGAAGGAGTAGGAAGCTGTATCTACACCTGTCATCCTGATAAAAACGGTCTCCTGTGTTTTTTATGAATATTTACCTCTTTTTTTTTCTTTTTTTTTACTATTTAAGTTGTATTATTCTGACTCACAATTCACGTGCGTTCAGGTGATGTGCAGGTTATTGTTTCACTCCACTGCTGACACTGCACCTCGTGTGTGTACGTACGCAGAAGTATAAACAGGTTTTAAGGCATTGAAACACACCTACACACAATTACAGGGACACACCGCCGTATAGTCGAGCCAACATATGGGACATTTTACCGCAAAATAAACGATACGACCGGCTCCGTGTTTTCTCCTCCAGTGTGAAGCTTCAAGCGTGACGACCTGGCTCAGGCGAACCGACCGGACCGCGTCTCTTTGACCTACGAGTTGTTCCACTTCCACTAATTTCATCCCTATTTTACAAATTCAACCTTTTCCTCCTTCGATTTAGCTTTAGCTGCTCCAGCTTTAACTCTAAACGCTTAGGACCCGACGCAAATTGTGCACAATTGTGATTAGGCGGTGTTTCGATTTAACGAGTGACCGTGTTAACTGGTGACTTTCATCCAAATGTGTCGCGGTTGCTCATTTTACAAACACAGGTGTAGAAATGTAAACGCCTTTTTAAAAAATGTACACTAAATAATTAAATTCAGGACAAACACGACCGGATAACTATATATTCGCGTTTTCAACAGCTGCCATCCCCATGACAACAACGGGAACATTCAGCTGGAAGTCACCAGTTAACACGGTCCCTGTTAAAAGTGAAAAACCGCTAACTCGCCTGTATTGTGACGGCTGCGCGGCAATAGACGGAAAAGAGACGCAAAAATCATGCTGAATTGTAGAATACACTTTTGCGCCGCACTTACCGGCCATTCAAACAATTATTATACCTTTTAATGAGCTTTCCTATTTCATAACCACTCGTCATGCTAGCGAAGAGACACGTGCTCATGGCAGTAGCGGTTTTAGGTACGGGCGGACAGGGCAGCCGCCCGGGGCGCCAGTTCGTGGGGGGCGGCACGAGCGCCCGAAAATGAAAAAAACCTCGCGAATTTTCGATACCGCTCATTAAGACAGCGGAGCGGGCGCCCCCGTGGTCGGGGGGGGGGGGGGGGTTGACGACGAGGTAGAGGGTGCGCCGGACAGACTGATCAGGGCGCACGGCGCATCCAGGGGCGCACGAGAAAATCTCCGTCCCGGGGGGGGACCGGGCCTACCGTTACAAACCATGGATACAAACGCGATTGCTTCACTTTATGGCAACATGAACAAATCTAATGAATGTTGAGTTGTTCGATTTCATGTAAAGCCAACATGAATGAAACATGTACATCTTGGAAACATTAAATTATTGCTTAGATAATACGTGTTACACTTGAGTTATTGTAACAACCCACCAAGTTGCTTTTTTTGAGTGTACGTTTAACAGTAAAATACTAATAACAATAACAATTATTTATTTGGTTTAATAAAAGTCACGTCAGTCACATTCAGGTTTTCTGCCTGTAAGTAGACCTGACAGAGTTGAAAAGTGCATACTGCTGTGCCTCCCTGCACCTAGTCTGCTTGCACATGCGCAGTAGAAATCTGCCGGTACTTCGGAGGCGGCAGATTTGAACGGACCAATCAGCACGCTGCATCTAAGGACCCGCCGGACTCTGAGTTTGTGCAGAGACTTCTCATCCACCCTTGTCCATCAGAGCTGCTCTCTCTCTCAGGTATGGAAATATTGCAGAACATTTCAGAAAGCTAATAGTTTAAATTGCACTCAGTTAATTGAAAGGAGATTTAAGGTGAAAAAAAGAGAGAAAAAAACATTGTTTTGCTGTATGCAAACCGTGGCGTTAGGCTATTTAAGATGTATTCATGTAACGTATGTGCAGAAACAGTTAAATCTGTTAAAGCATTTGTTCTCCATTGCAAACTGCATAGCAATGAACCGAGGTGTATGTTCAAGTGTGTTGCAGCTAGTTGCAAGCAGGTGTGTACTGGTTATGCAGCATTAAAAGCGCACTTCTATTGTCATCATGCCAACAGTTACTCTGGACAGAACTTGAACGAGATTAAAATACACAGTTTCACTTTGTGAACAGCAGTGTGAGGGAAAAAAGCTTTGGGTGTTCACTTAAAGGAGCATATAGTAGAGGGACGGCAAGTAACTTGCCCTGTGGGAGGGTGCACCCGTGTGTTGAGTGTAAAATATAAAAATTGTTTGTAAAATGTGATTTGTGAAACAGGTAATGAAGATGCTCAGAGTGCTGCAAGTGCTACCACAGAATCCAGTGTGCCAGATGCAGAAGACACAGTCACAGATGGACCAAAAGAGGTTGAGATGGAGGCTGTGCCAGCAACACCCTGCCTTATTGTGTGTGGTATGTCTGAACCAAGTTTACAATGTAGTGAAATGGTTGACACAGATGCACAGATCTGTAATATATATTTGTTCATGTTGTTTATTCTCAGGGTCCTCTTGCTTCACTGCTGACTGCTTCATGTTGAGCATTGATCAGAAGATTGTCAACGACCACATCACTGCCTCCGCCTGGGCCATCTGCCTGATGTTTGGCAGTTACTATTGCTTCAATATACTGGAACACTGGAGTTCCTCCGGAGGTAATTCTTAGATACATACATACATACATACATACATACATACATACATACATACATACATACATACTATATTTACCAGCAAGATAAAGAAAATATTCACCATATAGATTCTAATGTTATTAGATACAGAAATAGAATAAATACAAAAGACAATTGAAATCGAAATAAAAACTGTGCCAAATATAAATGTACATAATTGAAACAGTGCCAATACAAACTGCAAATGTTTTGTGTTATTGTTTCTATGCTGTCGCTGAGCAGTGTTATAGTGTATATTTTTTATGGCCATGGGGACAGAAGAGTTCTTCAGTCTGTTTGTGCAGCAGGATAGGGACAAAAGCCTGTCACTGAACACACTCCTCTGTCTAATGAACGTTCTGCGTAAAGTGTCATCCTCTCTGCCACAGTCCAGCTCTGTGTCCACCACGAAGCTGGATCTTGTGGTATCTTTCTGTTAAGATATTTAAAAACATAACATATTAGACACCGTAATATTTATCCTTACTTCTTTGCTTCAAGGTGTTTCTTTTTAATAAATCCGGAGAGAGGAACGAAAGTTGAGCACAGCAAAAGGAGGATGTCTTTGCTGTGAACCCAGGAGTCCTCACACTTATCGCTGACCTTGCAGACTTTTGTGAGCCATGTGATGTGAGGTGTAATGTTATTGTAATGTTGCAGTATGTATGCGTGTACACAGTGTAAGATGTGTACATTTTTTCTATCTTCATGTACAGCCTTGCAAATGAGGTTAGGTGGTTGTTTATGTTGGAGACTTTTTTATATGTGTGTATATATAAATAGCAGATAACACTGATAACACAAACAAAAAGCAGGGTTCTGGTTTTATGCTGTACCACTGTCACAGCTTAATGAACCTGTGGTGATTTTACTGTTAAAAGTTAAAACATCTGAACAGCAAGAACAGTCAGTAGCATTTTAGCTTTTACTTGCTTTTTCAGAAAAGATACAGTGCTGCCCACATCCATTAGAAAGTTCGTATTACTGTGCATTTATGTAAATTTCATGTAGCATCTTCTGTGTATTCGGTGTGTACACAGTGTTGTGATAAGTTTGTACAGCCTCACAAGTGTTCATTAAATGAAAAATTACAATGAAAAAGTTTGGTTTTCGGATGTTTTATGTACAACGTGCTTATAGTTTTTTTGTTTTTTTATGTTTTCACCATTAGAAAAAAAATAGTAACTTATTGTTTCTCTGCTTTAATCGATTGACAGTTTTACCAAGTAAATTTGCACTTTTAAATTTACAGTTAATCCTTTCGTATTTCATGACACAAACTGTAATTTTCTTTAATGTTTTAATGTTAATTTTTAAGCAAAACAAGTTTTTTTTCCAGGGGTAAAAACCTGTAGTTTTCCAGAACATTATGGATTCTGGTTGCTCTGGTTGTACGTCAGGTGAACGTCCAAACTGGAGGTTGGCAGGACCTCCGAAAAAGACGTAAAAAAACTGGCACCGCTCAAACTGGTCACTATTCTCAGGATGGAGTTGACAGCGGCATAGCTGTTAAGTTGGATAAGATACTTCAGTGTGAGCTGCAGTTACATCTGAAAGAGTCAAGATTCTGGACAGTGTGACAGTACTTAAGCATATTGGAAAATAATGCTGCACGCTATAAAACATTCGTAGCCAACAGAGTCACATTCATTAAAGAAGCTACAAAGCCGTCTTAGTGGAAGTACGTGAGTACGGCAGACAACCCTGCAGATCAGGTGTCAAGAGGGTTAAGTGCTGAGAGTCTGCTGCAGAATAACAACAACAAAAGGTCAGCCCAGGTCTCTAATACACACAGATGAAACATTGGATACAATGACTCAGTTTGTATGTCACTTCTCAAACTGGTACAAGCTCAAGAAAGCGACAGCTTGGCTGATGCGCCTAAAAGAGATCCTGCTTAACATGAGACAGAAAAGAAAAGAGCTTCAAGAAGCAATACAGAAATGAACAGCTCATCTAAAGCAGAGTCTTTGCTCCAGCAAGAGATGCTCTAGTACAAGCAAAGTCTTGAAAAACGAGTTCTCACCACTGAAGATCTTGACACTGCAGAGTTGGAGTTAATTCGTATATGTCAGAAAGGAAAGTTTGCAGAGGAGCTTAAAGCCCTGCTGGATTGAAAGGGTCATGTAAGGAAAGATAGTCATATCTTCAAGTTGGATCCATGTTTGAAAGATGGAGTGCTAAGAGCAGGAGGACGGCTAGGGCGATCTGCAATGGCGTTGGATGCCAGACATCTGGCTATCCTGCACAAGGATGATTGGGTTGCCAAACTTATCCTCCGTCACATACATGAAGAGACAGGACACTCGGGGAGAAATTACATTCTTGCAAGACTGAGACAGAAGTTTTCGAAAGATCGGTTATTGCCAGATAAACCACCCTTCACAAACACTGGCGTGGATTTCTTCGGCCCATTTGAAGTCAGTAGAGGTTGCAGCAAAGTAAAGAGATATGGTGTGCTTTTCACATGTTTAACTACTAGAGCAGTTCACTTAGAGGTAGCACACTCCCTCGACACCAGCTCATGCATTAATGCACTACGTCACTTTATAAGCAGAAGAGGACAAGTGTCTGTTCTCCGGTCTGACAATGGCACTAATTTTGTTGGTGCTGAGAGGGAGTTGAAGGAGTCTCTAAAAGACCTGGACCAGCTCAAGATCAGAGAATCGATGCTGAGAAGAGGAGTTAAAAGGATATTTAACACTCCTGCCGCGTCCCACCACGGAGGTGTCTGGGAACGTCAAATAAGAACAGTCAGGAAAGTCCTGGGTTCCCTGTTGAAACAGCAGATATTGGATGATGAAGGTCTCCAGACACTCTGATGTGAAGTGGAAAGTATCAGCAACGACAGACCCATAACAACAACCTCAAATGACCCCAATGATCTGGAGGCTTTGAAAATCCAATATATGGCAGATTTATTCTGGCGCAGGTGGACACAAGAGTACCTACCTCTTCTACAAGAGAGACAAAAATGGAGCACAACAAGGAGGAATTTCAACCTGGGAGATGTTGTCCTAATTGTGGATTCCTCTGAACCACGGAATTCCTGGTTGATAGGAAAAATTGTCGGACTCATAGGGGACAGTTCGCAGCGTCTGTGTTCAGACAAAGACAAGCTTGTTAGAGAGACCCATTACCAAGATATGGCTCTTGGAAGAGGCATCATGAAGACTAAAAGAGACTGAATGAAATGAAGACATTTGTTTGTTTTGAATCATACAAATGTGAAAAAGGGGGTTTATTGTTTAGACAATGGCTCTATGTGTTTTTGTTTGGTAAATTGATATGTTGGTAACCTAACAATTTAGGGGCAGGTTATGTTAGAGCCATATTGATGTTTCACTGTTATTGGCTGAGATGTGTGACGTGATATGTGCGTATTTAGTTTTTTGATTTGGAAAGATGGAGGCGAGGGGAGCACACTAGTTTTTGACCGTGCTCGTGATTATTATTTTTTAGACTACTACAGTTTTTATGCTTAAAGGATTTTCAATAAATCACCAAAAAGAAAACTGTGGAGTTTTTGGACAAAGACACGCGTCAACTACATCCTCGTGCTTCATGGCGTTAGAGTGTGTTTAAAAGTAAAAAGCGACGAAACCACACTAACAAGTTACATAGTTGTTGTGAAAAGACTATCCAAAAACTTAGAATGTGAAGATGCCAAGCAAAGATAAAAGATAAAAATCTGCAACTAAACTCTTTCCCTCCCTCTCTTTCCCTTAGCGTTCCCCTAATTCTGCACTCCAAATCTCACTCCTGACTGAGCTGATTTAAATTATAAATTATTATATTAAGTATGCTCCTGGATGCTTCTATAACAAATAATCTACATTCAGCTCATGGTTCCGGTCAATAACATAACCACTTGGCACCACTGAGATAAAGTGATTTTTGAGTCATGGTTTAGTAATATAAATCTAGAGAAAACTCTGTCAAAGAACCACAGACAGAATAATTGTTTGCAATGGGAAACCTCAATGGGGTCCTCAGAGATCATTCTGAGGCTTTTGAAGTAAGCGCTGACATTGAATAAACTCAAGGGTGGGGAGGGATTGAGGGGCCTCACAAATGAAGAAACACGGAGTTCACCCCAGAAATTATAAGCAGCACTTTCAAGACACTGTCAAGTTTGTGAGATTAAATTGAGTTGCGGGCGGAGGTTAGAGGACTTAAGCTAAGAAAGATCTGAATATCTACACTTGTGGAGATAATTAAAAATGAAAGACCTTGCAAAGGGTGAGGTGAGGTGGATTAAACTGCATGGTCATTCTCCAATTCAGTGGCATAACAAAAAAGAGTTAAAAAGAGAAACATACCTCTATTATCAGAAATCAGAAATACTTTAATGATCCCAGGAGGAAATTATTTTAGAGAGAGGATGTGAAACATTGCCCAAAATGGAATGAAGCCTGGACAGCATCCTCCTCTCTGCCACGGTCGTCAGAGTGTCCAGCTCCTCCCCCACGACATCACCAGCTCTCCTGACTAGTTTGTTAAGTCTGTTGGTGTCTGCGATCTTCAGCCCACTGCCCCAGCATGTGACAGCGAAGACGATCGCACTGGCCACAACAGACTCATAAAACATCCTCAGCATTGTCTAGCAGATGTTAAAGGACCTCAACCTCCTTAGGAAAAAGAGCCGGCTTTGGCCCTTTTTTGGAGATAACCTCTGTGTTTCTAGTCCAGTCCAATTTTTTATTCAAGTACGGATGGAAACGGGGGTCACTGGTGTTTTAATATAAACCACAATATAGCCAAAGAAACGAATTAAATATCTTATCAAATGCTTTAAAGCTCGAGCTCCCACCACAGCATGCAAACACGTAATGTGTGATGCTGATTGCCCAGTTGAGGTCAGTCTCCTCCTTCAGTACATGCTGGGAGAAACATTTGGCACTGTGATTAAACTGGACTGGCCTTAAGCAACACATAACTCTTTCCTGTTTCCCTCTTAAATTAGTTCTGTATTTTAACCACGGCCCAGGATTCAGTGATTCTTTAATGCAGTGATAGATCTGTCTCTTAAGGTCTGTTTTAGATCTCTCAGGTGATCCAATCACAAGTGGTAAGCTCTAGGTACGGGTGTAAATGCAACCAACATCTAAAGAAGAGGCATTGAGATCTGATTTGCATTGAGACCATCATTTAAATGATACATTTATTAACAAAGCAAAAAGATAGTGATTGTAGAGAGAGATCTTTGGTAGGTGGAATCTACTTATTTATATTTAGTTTTGTATTTTGCCATAGTTACAAGATTGAACGATGGGAAGGGGATGGGTTGAACTGATCATGAAACTGCGACTATTGGTGATGGAATGATGGAGTTAGGGCATTTATAGATTGAACCTCAGTGCCAAATATGGAGGACCAGTTATTGGACATTATCCACAAGAGGGGCCAAGCCTCTGATTTGAAAATGAGAAACAGGAAAGAAATATAGTGATGGCAGTGAAATGACCAGGAGCATGAGCTGTGCAGAGAACATTTGATTCTCTCTAATTATCAATTATAATTATCATTATGTGTTGAAAGTCAACAAAGAGAGTTTCATTCTGCTTGATGTCCCCTGGACCATCTGTCCCCATGGTGGCTTTCAGTTCTCCTTGTTTTTTCCCACCTTGGAGAGACCTAATGTCTTCCATGGCTATGACTACACTGCAGTGCACAACATCTCTTAAGCTAGTTGCACTAGCTTCCCTTTCTGGTATAGAGTTCTCACTTTTCAGCATTCCAGTTTGGTCTCAAACTCAAGCAGGCTTTTCGTACCTTGGCTTTTCTTTGGGGTTTAGCCCAATGGTCTCATCTATCTGTTGCAGCTTGAATCAAAGAACAATGTTTGATCCGAGTTTTGGTTTCAGTCATTTTGGTTACTGATTGGCTAAAACAGGGTGGAGTTAACCTGTCACCTATATCCTTCCAATGCCTAGGTGTTCCAAAAGTATTACAGCCCCACGCCACATGGGGCCTGACATTACAACATGCAAGCTGTGTTAAACTGCAGATGCTGACATCCTCAGGAGTATGGTGCCAAAATAAGTATTAGTCCAACCACAAATTATAAGTGAAAATTTGACTTTTTGCTTTTTGGGAGTAAGAGTGAAAGGATGTATGTCAGTCTCACTTCTGTGTGGTAAATACAGATTTAAAGTCAGGATGTAATCAAGCAAGCTTGACAAAGATTGGAAACAGCTATGGTTCACAGTGCCTCTTGCTATTTTCTAGTGTCATATGTTTGCAAATGTAAAACAAATCCATCTTAAATTAACTTTAACTAATACTTCAGTTTCTTTCAACAACTACAATAACTGGTAGAATGAGCAGAGCATTTTCTTTCTGAACTTTCTAAGCATTCTTTTGTCCACTTGCACATTAGTGACAGGCAACAACTTGAAGTAATGATGCTATGATAATTAATAATCTCCCCTTTTGGGAACAGAAGCATGATGGACAAAGACAGGATTATTGTGTATTTCCTGAAAGAATGTTCTTTTTTGCAGTAATATAGCCCATAAATGCTAAAAATGTGATGCATGTGTATCTCCAGATATAAATAGAGAGTTTGAATCAATATATGCATTGCTATAATGACACTCTAACCTTCATTAAGTTTATTTAGACCTACTATTAATCGCAACAGCTAATATGTGTCAGGCCGGACTCAAAGAAGGACTCAATTGCAGAGGTGTCAAATGAGCTTGTTTATTGATAACAAAAATCCCTCGACAGAGTGAGGCTATGAAACGGCCTAAACTAGGGAAAACAAAAACACTCCAAAGGAGGAAAACTCTAAACGACTCTATAAAGATGATCAAAATCAAAATCACTCACAGGGAAGGCGCTCCAAAGAGGCTGAAAAAAAAAACACTACGCTATGCACTATCAATCAAAAGGGCTAGACTAAGAAGTTACAACAAAAATTACTCATATGAGGAAAAATGAACAAAAGAACACTTGAGCTATAACGCTATGGCTGTGGACAAGGAAACAGGGCTTGGGTGATCGCTATGAAAGACGAAACACTTTGGCACGGGACAAAGGGAGACGCAGACAATATATACACAGGGTAATGCGGAACAGGTGGAAACAATCAGGGCGGGGAAGACAATCAGACCAGTGACACATGGGCAAGGGCAAGTGAACTGAAACGAGAGGACAGGTAAATATCAAAATAAAACAGGAAGTGACGAGACAGGACAAAAACCCAACTTGACCTCACCGCGGTGTGACAATATGTTTTGGAAGACTGTAATTCTTCCTTAAGTACAAGTTTTTATCAACATATATAAATTTGCAAAACCACATTCAGCCAAAATGACTCCTCACTGATGGCATATGTTGAGGTATAATGTTTTTATAGTCATGTTGACATCTATTGCACGTCTGTCCATCCTGTCAGTGATGTGTATGAAGTCTGACGTGTACAGGCTGAAGAGAAAAGGAGAGAACACTGTACTGTTTTTCCTCACTCCAACCGAGGGTCTAAGGACAGAGGGTGTCACTCCCTGTACAGATTGTAAAGCCCTCAGAGGCAAATGTACTTTGTGACTTTGGGATATACAAATAAAATTTGATTTGATTTGATTTGTATTTCATTCTTTCTACTCAGCACTTCTGTGCATTGTCTTCTACTATAGTGCAGATACGATTGGTTAGCACAGGTTTATGTCTCTGCACAGGCACAATAGGATTAAACCTGGCAACCTTACTGTGATGTCAAGACTCTGGAACACTCACTGTGTTCTGCTGGCATACCAAGAAATAGTTCCAGCACAATACTCACTCTGGGTTTTTAAACTTCTCCTTGTGTACAGATTAAACAAAAGAGCTTTCCAGGTATTGGTAGGTGTATTTTTAAACTTTGGACAGAGTCCGGTTTGTTGTTTCCCCATAACTGAGATCCAGCTGTTCCTCTCACAACTGAAAGAAAGCGAAATATTTCCCAAAATACTCAATGTCACAGTAACTGGAAGTGAATGGAGGTGAACATCATCCAGTGGTCACACTACTGGATGATGTTCATCCAGTGAATGACATCATCCAGTGGGGCAGAGCTCTAGAAGCCATCTGGAAAAGTTTTTCTTTTCTGTTTTTTTTTTACATCCTGCTTGATGGGATTGTTGTTTTTCATGTGGCCCCATTCTCCCGGAAAATGCAAATTAGTGTAATTTCAAATAACAATGAAAGTAAACTTCTTTTCTGAGCTGTGTGTGCCATGTTCCCTGTGGGGGACAGGGAGCCGAGAAAACCCTGCTCTAATTCTGTCATTGTCAAACTTTGACATAAGCGATTGTTCACAGACATTTATCCCTTGAAGAAATGTTTGCCACTGCTTATGCTAAATATTCTAACATTCAGGCATATATGTCTTTTATTGTTCCCCTTTTATCTCTTCTTTTCCACAGTAGGCCTTCACCTCTGCCACCGAGCCTCATAATAGCATCTCAGCAATAATTTAAGTGGCCCTTTTTAAAAAAAAACAAACAAAACAAAAAACACACTAAGACAATTCAAAAGAATTTAGGATTAAAATTCAAAATCAAAGGTTAAAATTTCACCTCAGCAAGGGTGAGTGCTGACTTCCTCCAGCTTCCTTACCGACAGTACACGATAATCAAGACACTGATTTGTTAAAACTGTCCTGGATTCCCAAGATCTGCCCACAACACACATGTCAACAGATATTTACCTGCATGTATGTGAACAGAAAATTGAGTGTGAAGTTGAGTGATGCTCTCTAAAGACTGAAGCCAAACATTGAGAACATAATGTTCTGCCACAGAACGACAGCAGGAATTCAGGAGTCAGCCTATTATAGATGGAAAAGTTGATCAGACTTTCAGTTTCTCTTTTCCTTTTCTTCTTCCCCTGAGACATAAATCTGGAGAGAAATCTGGGGGAGAAATTTCACAGAGAATAAGTTCTTTAATTTCATCAGCACTCCTGACTGACAAGCATCATTATGGATAAAATTATCTTGGTAATTATCTTGGCCAAAGGAGATTTATATCCCTTTGTGAGGGCTGAGAGGGAAAGCATGGAATGTTGAGCTGCATGGACCCCCCCGATTTCTACAAGATCAGGGGGGTCCACGAAGAAGCCATTGCATTAATGAAGGAGCAAAAGGCTCTGTGATGCAGAAGACCATTTGACATCCAAGTATCCCCCACGTGAGGTTATGTACTCTCCAGGGGAGGACTGGGACAAAAAATCGGCCCTGACCAGACCGGCCCACAACATTTGATAACACATCTTTTCAGTCTTTTCGGTGCAACTGTGCAAGTCTTTAAAACAACATACCTTGAACCATGCAATGACTTACCAGGAATCAGTGATAGTGGACACATTAAACACTTCCAAACTTGTCATTTATTAACACTATAAATATACACTGCACCACTCAATCACAGTAATGAATCTGAAGGCAGCATTCATCCTATTGGGTGTGCCTATGTGTTTCAGAAAAGAGAAAGAGAAAGAACAGTGATGAGAAATGATGGATCAGATCTAGATATTCCAAGAGTGATACTCAATAAATTGTGAACTTACCCAGTCAGAAAGGATGAATAGAGATGAACACCTGAATGAACTCTGAACTGGTCAACTCTGTATAATACTAGCAATGAACAAAATTATGTCATTTTAAAAAGGGTTATTTTCTTTCATTGTAGGCTAACTTACATTGTCTTTAGCCACCTAGCTACATAAAACAGCCCATTGTTTTCCAGGTCTAAATAGGAGCTTACCCGAAGACTACTAGTTGAACAAAGAAATTGAGAGTGCTAACTCTTCACTTTTCACTCACATTTTTGGTGAGTGGTGGTGGCTTCAAAATATGCCTATGCTAGAATTACTGGAATGTACAGATACCTGCAGCTGCATTCACATAACATAGAGAAAATGATATCATTTTTAAAAGTGAGATTTTCTATGTATGTATGCTATGTAGCCTGCATTGTCCCTACCATCTAGGTTACCTAAAGAGCTGCTATATCTGCAGGACAAAATAACAACTTAGCCAATAGGCCAGCCTAGTACTCACCCCACAAACAATAATAGTCTAATAAGAAATTAGAATGCTGCCCATTGACTTATTGTTATTGTTGGTGAATGGTGAAGATGTTTTCTCACTTTAAAGACTATTTTGTATAGAATGAAAGTAGGCTACTGAGCTGGGCTTATTTTCTCATCCAGCCAGTGTAGCCTACAATGTCTTACAGTCAAAATAACGCTAATGCTCATTTCACCTGCATTAAACGAACCAACTTGGCCATAGGGCAATAGACAGAATTATTCGATTGAAATTTTATCATATTCATCAAGGGGTTAGGTGGCTTTATCCTACTCTTTGCATTTCATACATGTTCTGAAAGTAGTCCAGCTTACTGCAGGTTAAACAACATGCTCTTGTTGAGTGCCACTGCCACTGGCACCACTGTCATCAGCGACGGGAGCTGATGGAGGCCCTGCTGTGGCAAACATATCAGTGATTTTGGCACATTTCGCAGCATCTGCCTGAAGACCAAGCTTCTTTTTGTCATGGAGGTTTTCTGCGCCACCTTTGCGTTTTCTCTCCATCTCTAACTGATAACGTTTCACCCATCAACAAACTGCACACCGGCGCACCAAGCCAAAGGGGGTTGTTTCATGATATGATTGGGCCGGTCCACTGTCAGTCAGTAAGGGCCGATGGTAAGGAAACAAAGTCTTGCGCAGCCTTTTGGGGTGGTTGTTCAACAGTGTGTTTGGGCTGTGTGATCTACTAGTTATGGGCCGGTCAGACCAATATTTAAAAAAAATAAAATAAAATATCGGGACTAATTGACCCAAATAGCACATCGGCCTACCGGGCAAATGCACAGTACAGATGTAGCTTCCATGATTCACGGTTCCATGACGGGACCGTGACAGGGCCGTGACTGGTCCTTTCCAGGTACTTCACAGGTCCTTCGCTGGACCGTGAAGGAAATGTAATCCCCCGCGATGACGTAGTGAGGCCCTGACTGGAAACGCCCCTAAGCAGTCTGTGTGAAAACCAGCTGCAATGCCTCATTTGTCCACGGGGAGGAGCATTGATGTTCTGCTCTCACCGTAGACTGTCTAAACCAGACATGGGCAAACTACGCCCGTTAGGCGTTTCAATACGGCCCGCCAAACTTATCTACATCCAAAAATAAAAATATATCTTAGATAAGATATGTGTCCCATCACTGTGCGATGAAAACTCGGCGGGCGCACGCTGCTAATGTCTCCTGCTCTGTCTCTGCTTTAGTTTGAATCAGTCACGAAGTGCCTGGTTGTTATAAAGACAAAGAGGCTTTGACAGTGAAGTGAGACCTCTTGGTGCGATATACCACCTTTGGGTTTACTTCATTCTGGATCGTCATTGGTTGGTCAAAGGTGAATGTGAGCGTTACTAATCGATTCGCCTGACTCTGACTGGTCGACAGGTGACAGGTGTCAATCATCGACACTCTGCGTTGTTTTAGCTTTAGTAGCACAGCAGCTGCTTCATATTCTTTTAATACTGCTTGTTTCAAACATCGCGTTGTATTAAAACTCGAAGTCTTCTTTCCTCCTCTCGGAATCGTCGCTGAACAACTTTTGCAAACAGCAATGCTGTTGTTATCTTCTGCCACTATGAAAAATGACCACACAGGTGAAGACATGTTCATTATTAGTATGCCAGAGACAGGGCCAGGCTTGGGTCCTGCCAATAAGGTGCGATAGCTTTTGGGGCGACTGGGCCTGCAAACGTCTGATAATGAACATGTTTAAAAAATCAGCTGAAAAGTTAAATTATGTGAAGTTGAAAAGTGAAGATTTTTTTTAACAAAAATGTATTTAAATATATTTAAATATGTTCAAAAACACACAAATATGTTAAACAAGTCAAAAAGTTTGCCCACCCCTGGTCTAAACTAAGACACTGCTGAACAGATACGCTGCGGTGAGCGGGTGAGCCAATCAGCTGATCAGCGGATCAGTTAATAGGAAAAAAAAAAGTTATGATAAGATAACACTGAGCACTGCAGCCGCTCGTATCTGCAACTCTATGTTTCGCACAACAACAACATGCCAACATAAACGTTTTATTAAAGAAAACTCCGCTCGTAACGTCCGTTTTTAGGTATATTTTTGGGCCATTTATGGATATGACAGCTGAAGACAGACAGGAAGGAGGGGGCAGAGAGACGGGGAATGACACGCAGTAAAGGGCCGTACAGACGTTTTGGAAAACGAGAGTCACCGTGGACTTTTGCAAGACTTATCTCTCAAAAACTGTGCGGTGTATTATTATAATGGAGGGGGGCATAGTGGAAAATAAACAGTGGTGTCCATGTAGAATAAAATCATAACATATATACTGCTAAATGTATTAAAACCAAACATACTTGATTTATTTCATACATATTCTTTCCATTTACACTTTATGCCATTTAGCCTATGAAATGGACAAAAATAAAAAGGAGTCATTCATGTTCATGAGCACACACAAATCACAAGGCTACTGTATACAGTACTCAAACCAGCTGCATTCTCTGCTCTGTGATCTGTGTGACACTGGGAGACCAAAAAGCCCATCAAGTGCAAACAATGAGAATGCTAATGAGGGGTTTGTATGGTTTACCTGGCCTAAAGCGTGCACTACAGTAAATGCCTGCATAACAAAGGGCTTCCAAAACGCTCGTCTCTGCAGCTCTGTCGTGCACAACAACAACAAGCCCTCCCCTCCAAATTACATTACATTACATTGCATTTAGTAGACGCTTTTATCCAAAGCGACTTACAGAGGAGGACATAAGCTGAGAAAGGTGTAAAGGAGCACAGAATAGTTGTTAGTTTTGTTAGGCAGGGAAGCGTTCTCGAAACAGAAAGGTTTTTTAAAGGTCGAAAGGGATGTTGCTGTTCTTGTAGCCGTTGGTAGGTCATTCCACCATTTGGGGACGACCACAGAGAACAGTTTAGAGTGACCTCACTTTGCGAGAGGCGAGGGTACGACTAGACGGTTTGTATGAGTGGAGCGTAACGCCCTGGTCGGGACGTGAGCCTTGATTAAGACGCTGAAATAGGCAGGGGCAGATCCTGAGATGGTTTTGTAGGCTAGCGTCAGAGCCTTGTGTTTAATTCTGGCAGCTACAGGCAGCCAGTGCAGGTCGCTGAAGAGTGGGGTGACATGCGACCTTTTAGGTTGATTGAAAACCAGTCGCACTGCGGCATTCTGGACCATTTGCAAAGGTTTGATCGCGCAAGCAGGTAGGCCAGCCAAGAGCGAGTTGCAGTAATCAAGGCGGGAGCTGACTGTAGCCTGAATCAGGAGCTGAGCGGCATATTGGGTCAGGTACGGTCTGATTTTTCTAATATTATACAATGCATAGCGACATGACCTCGCTACGGAGGAAATGTGTTCAGAGAGAGAAAGACGATCATCTAGTACCACAGCCAGGTTTTTAGCAGCATGATTAGGGGTAATAGTGACAGTACCAATTTTCAGGTTGAAGTCATGGCAGATTGACTCATGGGCAGGGATGACTAGGAGTTCGGTTTTTGACAGATTAAGCTGGAGATGGTGGTCTTTCATCCAAGTTGACAGATCAGAGAGACAGGTGGAGATGCGTGCGGAGACCGTGGTGTCGTCCGGCTGGAATGACAGGTATAGCTGTGTGTCGTCGACGTAGCAGTAGTAGGAGAAGCCGTGTGAGCAGATAACATGGGACAGCGAGGTGGTGTAGATGGCAAACAGAAGGGGGCCCAGCACAGACCCTGCGGCACCCCCGTGGAGAGGGTATGAGTCGATGACAGACGACCTTGCCAAGACACATTAAAGGAGCGTCCAGCGAGGTAGGACTCGAGCCAGGAGTGGGCAGAGCCTGTAATGCCCATGTTAGCGAGTGTGGTTAAGAGTATGTCGTGATTGACTGTATCGAAGGCAGCCAATAAGTCGAGAAGGATGAGTACAGATGATTGCCCTCGTGCTCTGGCTGTTTTTAGGGCTTCTGTGACAGATAGTAGAGCTGTCTCGGTGGAGTGGCCACTTCTGAAACCCGATTGTTTTGGGTCAAGTAGGTGGTGATGGGTGAGGAAGTCAGTGATTTGTTTAGATACCGCCCTCTCAATGGTTTTCAAGAGGAAGGGGAGCAGTGACACCGGCCGATAATTTTCAACCAGGGCGGGGTTAAGCGTAGACTTTTTCAGTAATGGCGTAACTCTGGTTTGTTTGAAGGCCGCTGGAAATACGCTTGAGGACAGTGAGGCATTAATCACGGATGTGATCGGTGGGACTACCGTAGGAGCGATATTATGTAGGAGTTTAGAGGGGATGGGGTCCAGCGGGCAGGTGGTGGGTCGGTTGGTAATGATCAGTTTGGATACCTCGTCTTCCGAGAGAGGGGTGAATGTGGAGAGAGTTCCGCTGTTGTCTCGGGGGGGTAGCAGGTTGTGACCGGGGGGATCACAAAATTGTTTGCTGATAATTGCCACCTTGTCTGTGAAGAAGGAGGCAAAGCTGTCAGCAGTGAGGTTGGTGGCAGGTGGGGGTGGGGGAGGATTGAGCAGCGATTTGAAGGCGGAGAAGAGTTTCCGTGAGTCAGTTGTGCTGCTGATTTTCTTGTTGTAATATTCCATTTTTGCAGTCGTGACAGATGAAGAGAATGACGCTAGGAGAGATTGGAAGGTTTCCAGGTCAGCGGGGTTTTTGGATTTGTGCCATTTCCGTTCTGCAGCTCTGAGTGCTGTACTTGACGAGCGGATGGCATCAGTCAACCATGGGCGGGGCTGGGTGGAGCGTGCTGGTTTGCTAGAAAGAGGGCACAGGGTATATAGGCATGCGGTTAGTGTGGAACTGAAAGATTCTGTGGCTGCATTGACATCTAGCGGAGAGAAACTGTTGGGAGGGGGAAGGGCAGTAGCGACGACTGAGGCGAAGTGGGTGGCAGACAAGTTGCGGAGATTGCGTCGAGAGGTGGTCATGAGTTGAGGGGTGGTAGGTAGTTCTGGGAGGGAAACCGTGAAGTGGATGAAGAAGTGGTCCGAAATATGTAATGTTAATGTCAAATAAACTGTTAATTAAAAAAATAAACCCTCGCTTGTATCTGCAGGTCTGACACAGGCCTGGCAGCCCCGAGACGTCCGAACCGTTGTTGTAACTTTTTTAAGGGTTAGTTTGTTGTTTACATTCAGATGAGCGAGAGAGAGGCGCGAGCACAAGAGAATAGACGCTTCAGTAATTATGTAAAGACTAGTGGTGGCCATAGACACTGTAGATACTGTAATTAATCGATCAGCTGTTCCCGGAGTAAACAAAGGCAGCTGTCCAGGTGGAAGCGGCATTTAAAAAACACGAGAAAAACTCAAAAACTCTCTAAAAACAACATTGCTATAGAGATCAGGACTCCACAGAGTTAAGTCAAAAAGCTACCTCAAAGGATAGAACAGTTTTGAGAATAGATTAATGGTGATATTTTTTTATCGCCCGATAAGAGTCTCACGTTAACGCAGCACGTTAACGCAGATATCGGCTCACCACTAGTAAAGACAGAACAGCCTAGATGTTGTTGATTTGGTGAATGCTGACATGTTAGATATAAACACCTTCAATTTAATTTCAATTCATGAACACGCTCAAATCATACGGCTACTATATAGTATGCAGTACTCAAACCAGCTCCATTTTCCGCTCTGTGATCTGTGACACTGGGAGACCAAAAAGCCCATTACTGTAAGCGCAAACAAAAGGTTGAGCAACGAGAATGCTAATGTGTGTAAGCTACGTCATCTCCAGGTAGAACAACTTTAAAGAACTCTGTAAGAGAAGTGCCATCTCCTGGTCTTACCCTGTAATCACATGAATGGGTAGAGTTACAGTAAAAAATAGACACGCCCAGAAGAAGGAGGGGGGTCTCTCCGGTCAAGGTACTTAGAGCAGGCACCTGGCCGGAAGTCAGCTTAAAGACAGCTGCCATTCAGCTGGCGTTCAGCTTGAACGGGAACTTTTCAAGTTGCTACGACTGTATGCCAGATTATCAGTCCGTGCCTATTCTCTGAGAAGTGGTAACCTACATTTAGCAACCCTTCACTATAGGCCTAATCATATTAACTTAATTTAATGAGTGTGCGTGCAAGGTGCACACTATATGTTATCCACCGCGCTTATTATAGGTGTGGGTGCCTGCAGGGCTCCCACACTATTGTTATCCAAATCTTTATTGGTGTGGGTGCCTGAAGGGCTCCCACACTATTGTTATCCTACATCTTTATTGGTGTGGGTGCCTACAATTTAAACTACCTCTTTTTTTTACTACAGAGTTCAGTCAAACTACACAGTTCACCAAGATCTTGTACTATAACTATTACTCTCTACAATTCTACCTTTTCATCTAAATTTCTACAGTGTTACACAACTTTGTATCACTTCATACTATTCTACTCTTTTCAACCAATTTCAACATTTTTAAGATATATCTCTTATGGCCTTTTCAAACTTTATATTATAGAGACAGCTGAAGAGTGACAGGAATGTGAGGGGGAGAGAGAGTGTAAGAGATAGGGAAAAGACATGCAGAAAACGGGCAGCAGGTGGGCCGCAGAAGAGCGCCCACACTATTGTTATCCTACATCTTTATTATTAGTGACTAGGGCCTGCGACACTCGTCAACTACTCACAGAGCTAGCAAGCTCTGGGAGTAGTTGACGATTACCGTCAACTATTTATTCGCGAAAAACTGAGAAAAATTTCCTATAGGGAATGAATGGGGAGAAGTACATTTCAACAGACATTTTCAACAATAAACTGCTCTGGCATACTTCCACCGAGAGACTTAATTTAAACTTTTAAACGGAGGTATGCTTGCCTTCTCTTCACGGATTCACTACACTCATCGACAGCTATTACCGTTTTTAAACTATCAAGGCTCAAAGTTGAGCAGGTTTTTAGTCAAATTTCTGGGTTTATAATGGGTGTGTATGTGGCGGAATGTTTTTGCTAGAGTGGATGACATCATCAGCTAGAGTGAGGAGCAGGGAGAAAAATCAGTGAAAAAAAAAAACGTATTTGACTACTGTGGCCTCAAATGTACCACTACAGACGCGATTTGTACATATAAACGTAGGAAAATTTGTCGTCTCACTCACATTCGCCTGCCAAAGCTGTCAGCCTTATAGTTTTGGCGTAACACACAAAGATGCGCCACCAACACCCATCCACAGCCCCATGGACTGCCATGTTAAAAAGGCTGGACATTTTATGGAGCAAAGCAGAAGTAACCTTTCTCTCTCTTGCTCTTAAGGACACATTTCTTTATTTATCGACACCAAACTAATATGTAAAACGATCAGGAAGGTCTCATGTTGCTTGTGGTTAAGTCGGTTCAATGATTGGAGATACGGTTCTGGTCAGAAATCCTTCCTGTTCGAGAGGAGGTCTCAGCATTTTCTCTCAATTTCTAAGTGACATAACTGCAGTAACTGCTCTGCTGGTTACAGTTGGTCCTGGTTGCTTGGCAACCTTCGCCTGCATCAAGAGGAGAGGGGGAGGGGCCAGCAGACACAGACACACACAATAGCTGCTAGAAAGCAACTATTGATCTTCTGCGTGTTTCATGGCATTATTATTATACACACACACGCACAAACACACACAGTAACATAGACAGGGACGGAGAAAACATAAAAGTGGATAAACTGGGAAAAAAAAGTGATTAAAAACTTGGACAAAACCAAAGGAGGAATCTCCCCGGACGACCACGATCTGCAGGAGTGCAGTTGGAGGATTCGCTCGGGTGGAGAATCGCAGCCTCCTGCTGTGCTAATGCTAAATGCTAAAACGCTAATTCAACAAGCTAAACGGCTAACTCTGTGAGCTGACCACTAGCTCAATGCTAATATCGGAGCGCTAGCTCCGTGGCTAATCAGCACTGCCAGTCACACCAAGCTCTGATGTAACAATTTTGTCTAGCCTTTACTTGAGTTATGGTGTGCCATGTGTGTGACTGTGAACATATTTGTTTATTTTAAGCACATTAAGTTATGGTTTCTTACTGTGAACATTACAAGAGTTTACATTTTGGTTATTTGTGATAATTAATATGTTAATTGCTATGTTAATAGCATATATATATGTGATGGTACTGTTCGAAAAATTATCATTTGGTATCATAATATACTTTGAATTATTCACCTTTTGCTACTGAGAAATTGTGATCTTATTTTGCAATACAAGTTAGTTAAAGCACTTATCCTCTACATAATATAGAGACAATTTAAAGTGATTTATGTACAATAATTCATAATTTAAGATCTGAGAAATTGAAGAAATATGTTCTGATCCTACTTATTGTAGGTCAGGTTTTTGAGGAACCCTTGGATTTGGATAGAGTCTGTCTGGAGGACGGAGCCAGAGAGAGACGTTGATGGCGAGCCGGATCCTGGAGGATCTTAGACGTACACCGTGAATTGAACCCTTTTGCTCACTTTTACACATACACACACACCCACACACCGTGTGGCTGGACTGACACCTAAAGGGCGCACATATAGTGAAGTGAACAGAACAATAAGAAAAACCACACGCAGCTGCGAAAACCTTTATTTTGTTTGTTATTTTCTATACCTACCCAAGTAAGGCTGTTGTATGTATTTCATGTGTTTTATTATTCTCCCCAGCTTTATATTAAAATAGGGGAGCATTGTTCTCATTAACAAAAAGAGCCACAGTGTCGTGTCGTTCTTGTGCATCAGTTGGTTACACCTGGGCTCCGTAGTCGAATTTAAATCTTCTGTTTCTTATTCTGGCCATTAGTTAAAGTTATTATTATCATTACTAATACTTTTCTGCTTCAGAAGGGTTACACACACACACACACAGCAACACAGACACACACACACCCACTGATAACACTGTTGAAGCTGTCTCTGTTATAAATGTGTCTAAATATACATGTTAAAAATGACTATTTGAGGTGTGCTTTTTAAATACAGAACCCCGGCAACAGCCCACTCGTCACTTCCAAAATTTCTGCGGGAATTTTCTAGTTAGTGACGAGTGCCTGCGACACTCGTCAACTATTGTTCTTCTGCGTGTTTCTTAGCATTATTATTCATTTTCTGCCCTTTTTCGAACATTAATGCGGCCCGCAGCGGTGCGAGGACCCCAACAAATGATATATCAAAACGTGCGTCTTGATCCCAAATCGAGTGCTATTACTTTTCTAAGAGATTCACGAGTTTTTCGCGAATTTATTCGCGAAAAACTGAGAAAAAAATCCCATAGGGAATGAATGGGGCGAAGTAAATTTCAACAGACATTTTCAACAATGAACTGCTCTGGCATACTTCCACCGAGAGACTTAATTTAAACTTTTAAACGGAGGTATGCTTGCCTTCTCTTCACGGATTCACTACACTCATCGACAGCTTTAACCGTTTTTAAACTATCAAGGCTCAAAGTTGAGCAGGTTTTTAGTAAAATTTCTGGGTTTATAATGGGTGTGTATGTGGCGGAATGTTTTTGCTAGAGTGGATGACATCATCAGCTAGAGCAGGGGTCGGCAATTAGCGGCCCGCGGGCCAGAACTGGCCCGCCGTCAATTTATATCTGGCCCGCTAGATGACGTTGATTTATTTTAATATATACATATATATTTTTAAATATATCTTTTAAACCTCATGTTTCCCTTCAAAACACAAAAATTCCACAGATTTCACAACATTTATTAAAAAGTAGCTGATAAGTAACGTGACAGCAGCCAGAACATCTACGCAGCCTCTTTACTTGACGCACAGGTCGGAACGCTAATTGGCACGTGCGTGCGCTGTAACCTGTGGAAAATAAAAGTGTCCTGTGTCCCTCTGTAACGGACAACGTGAACAAATATGTTTTATTAAATGAAAAAAACAAAAACAAACAAGGTCGGCAGATCTGCGCTGCTGTATACTGTAGCGACCCTGCAGTTATGTGTTTTATGTTGTAATGTGAGTTCGGTGGTTTCCCATGGTCCGTGAATGCACCTGTATGAGAGCAAGGGGGCGGGGGAGCAGGTGAGAGGGTGTATGCGTGTGTGTGAGCGTGTGTGGAGAGAGACGACATGAGTGAGGCTGGAGAGTGGGACATGTTCTGTGAGTTTGGCGTGGTTATGGCCTACAATAACCGTGTTCTGCAATAAGTCTGTTTGGCAATAAAGGCCGGTTTTGCAACATAACGTCTCTTCATTCCTGACGCGTCCGGCTGGACGTTACAATACATTAATTACGGCAGGTTGCTAGGGCAGGTTGAGTGTTTAATGACAGACGTAGTGGGCGTTTAAGGCCGTAACCACACACTTTTATACACATTGTTACACGCATTTTGTACAGTGCTCCCTTAATAAATCAGGACGTAGAACATACGTGCGGTTCTCACTCAGGCAATCAGGACGCAGCACCACCCCCCCCCCCCCCCCCCCCCCCACGGTCGTGGCCCGCGATGGAATTGTCAGAAAAAAATTGGCCCGCGCCCAAACTTAATTGCCGACCCCTGAGCTAGAGTGAGGAGCAGGGAGAAAAATCAGTGAGAAAATAAAACGTATTTGACGCCTACGGCACTCGTCAACTATTGTTCTTCTGCGTGTTTCTTGGCATTATTAGTGACGAGTGCCTGCGACACTCGTCAACTATTGTTCTTCTGTGTGTTTCTTGGCATTATTATTATTGAGTGTGCCTGAAAGTGCACACTATATGTTATCCACCGCGCTTATTATTATTGAGTGTGCCTGAAAGTGCACACTATATGTTATCCACCGCGCTTATTCTTCTTCTTATTATTATTCTTACGCCCTTTTTTTGCCTCGCTTCTCCTCCCAGAGTTTTTGTCACACACACACAAAACGGGTATCAAAACGACCGGCTCGGCCGGGAATCGTGTGCTATGTCTTTTCTAAGAGATTCGTGTGTTTTTCGCGAATTTATTCGCGAAAAACTGAGAATAATTTCCCATAAAGAATGAATGGGGAGGCCCGAAGAAAAATAAATTTCAACAGACATTTTCAACAATGAACAGCTCTGGCATACTTTCACCGAGAGACTTCATTTAAAATTTAAAACGGAGGTATGCTTGCCTTCTCTTCATGGATTCACTACACTCATCGACAGCTTTTACCGTTTTTAAACTATCAAGGCTCAAAGTTCAGCAGGTTTTTAGTCAAATTTCTGGGTTTATAATGGGTGTGTATGTGGCGGAATGTTTTTGCTAGAGTGGATGACATCATCAGCTAGAGTGAGGAGCAGGGAGAAAAATCTGTGAAAAAATAAAACGTATTTCACTACCGTGGGCTCAAATGCCCCACTACAGACACGATGTATACATAAAACGTAGGAAAATTCGAGGTAATCGCACTGATACCACTGTTGTAGCTGTCGCTCGTATAGTTTCCTACACGTTGATTGATCGACTACTCCCATCCACAGCCTCATTCACTCCCATGGTTTTTGAAGCAGAGAATTTACCGGAAGGAGCAGGGCGCACCTGTGCTTGCTCTGACTCTCGAGGCCAAAGTTTATACAATTTTCACCTGAAACTTGGCACAGACATTATACACACGATGAGCATTCTTCTGGTCATTTAGATTTTGGTTTCGAGGCATACCTTGAGGGGTTTTTTGGCCCTCTTTGAGGGGGATCATTCAGACATATACTGTGCATTTCAGTGAGACAGACAGGCTGCATGGAGCACCTGTGTCTAATTAATCTGACCTGCAGCTCACCCAGGTTGCTTGGCAACCTCCGCCTGCTTGAGGAGGAGAGGGGGGAGGGACCAGCAGACAAGCCGAGCGGCAGCCATTTTTGTAGTTTTTGGCACTTCATTTGAACTCCTCTGTGTAAAATGTGCGCACACACACACACACACACAGACACACACACACACAGTAACACAGACACACACACATACACAGACAGTAACACACACACACACACACATATACACACAGACACACTTTTAGGCTGTAAAGACATGCTATTTGCAAACATTAGTGACCAATGCTAAAATTAGTGCTAATTGACATTAGCCACTAGGAATTAAATACATGTTGATTACTAACATGGTAATTTTAACATGCTGATGCTAACTGCTAGCGCATCATTGTTAACATGCTAATGCTAACATGCTAATGCTAACATCCTAATGTTAACTGCTAGCGCATCAGTGTTAACATGCTAATGCTAACATGCTAATGCTAACATGCTAATGTTAACATTGTAATGCTAACATGCTAATGCTAACATGCTAATGCTAACATCCTAATGTTAACTGCTAGCGCATCAGTGTTAACATGTTAATGCTAACATGCTAATGCTAACTGCTAGCGCATCAGTGTTAACATGCGCATGCTAACATGCTAATGCTAACAGAACCCCAGCAACAGCCCACTCGTCACTCTCAAAAAAAATTTTCTAGTACTGAATTTGCTGAGCAGTGTCAGTAATAATGCATGGGGGCGACAGGGCCAGAGTCAGGCACACTCAAATCATTTAATTCTCTTATTTTGGACTGTTGGAGATGTTGATTTAATTTTTATTACGTTTTTATGATGAACTCCTCTTCTGTTTGTTTTATCGTTAAATAATGTAGGTGGACGGGGGACAGACACAGTCTCTATACTAAAGGACTATACTAAAGGTCAGCTAATAAACTTGGCCATATTTCTAGATATGAGAGCTGCTCCATCCAAAGTGGGATGGCTCATAGTAAACACACAAGTAAGTCCCTTCATCTTCTTTATTGACATTCTGTATTAATAGTGAATAGTCTCCATTTTCTTCTTCATTTAGGAAGCGTCTTATCTGTGGAAAGAGTGAGCTAGCTTCTTCCAGCTGTTCTCCTACTATGGCCACTGCTGCTCCCTCTTTTTGCCATAGAGCCAGATTGAAGTCTGCTTTGGCTCCTATTGGGCAGCTACACGGAAGCAAGATGGAGCTCCCGATTTCTCCTTTAACTGTAGTCTTTGAACCGAATCGGGACTCGGATCTCCCGAACCGGTCTGGGGCTTCTTGGTTCGACTGGTTGATCTGGGGTTGATTTTCTCCCTTGTTGTGGCTCCGTTGGTTCTGGAGCATGCTGGAAGTTGATGGTGTCGAAGCAAGCATGGCCCTCGGCGCCCAGTGAAGCAGATGCATGATCAACATTACTTCCATCATCGTCGTTATGCCTCTGTTCTTCTGATGTGGGGGCGACAGGGCCAGAGTCAGGCACACTCAAAATTTCTTTAGAAATTTTCTAGTTATTATTATTCTTCTGCCCTTTTTTTGTCTTGTCGTGTATTGACGACTCTCTGCATGCTTGTTTGAGTGAAAAAGAATAAACAGAACTCTTCTTTCTTAAGGAATGCTCCTTTTTTATTATAAGCCATTACATACTCTAAGTGCATGAAGAGAATCCTTGAGGTCAGATTAAAGACTGCTGAGGTCCCTATGGTCAGATTGCAGCCCAGATTCTTCCCTGTGTTAAGGCGTTGCCCTGCTATATACTAAAATGCAAATGAAGCGATTACATATTAATGTTATGTTATGTTATGAACGTTTCACCATACATTCTTCCGTATTTGGTAATGATGACCTGGGGTGCAAGCCTGGATCTGGTCCTCTCAAGGGCTTACAGCAATCTTGACATGTATACCTTAAATAGGGAGGCATACAGAAAATAGTTGATCTTAAGATGACAGCCAATCGCTCAATTCTATGGTGCTAAAAGCTTTCTCCAATTTTACTTAAGACATCTGTTTACTCTGCGAATTCCTATAAGTTTAAATAAAGCAGACTCAAAAATATACCACATATCCCCCCTTGGAAGCCGTCAGGCTTCCACAACTGAAAAACCCACTATAAATGTATAACATATGCATAAGAAACTTTCAACTTTAACCTTAGCTGCTAATCAAACATCTATTAAAAGTGAACATAAGTGATGAATAAATATTGTCGTTATAACAGCTTACGCATACTCACTAGTTCAAGCTTTGCAGTAAACGACCAAATAAAGCTAAATATCAACAGTGGATCATTGGTGCAATATAATCATCATTTCCTATAATACTCAAAAACCCACTTGGACCTTTAACCTTAGCTTTATTCAATTATCAGGAAAAACTCTAATCAGACACATATGCATTAATAAAATAATAAAAACATGCAATATAATGTCAAACTCCTTTTTTCTTTTATCCTTAGCTTTGATAGACTATCATTGTCATGTAAGAACCCTTGAAATACATCTTACATAAAACAACATCCATATGCAGGCATTGAGGTAGTCTTAGAACCTCACTTGAACAGTTCATTGTCCTTAAATCCAAAGGAACAACTCCTTGAAACAACTGTCTTCGTTGCTTGATTTACCCTTTTACCTGGTAGTCAGAGGTTACTTGCACTTGACCCCACTGTTGGAGGTCAGTCTTCATTACTGCCTCGGCCATTAAGATAGAAGATAGAGGGGTGAGAGAAAGATAAAAATGATAGGGTGACAAAATTCCTTAGGCTCCACGTCCTTTCGAAAACTGTAACAACCGTTTCTGTGGCTCCAACCTCTGTTCCTCCTCCGGATCGTCACTGCTCTCTGTGTCCTCTGGTGCTTTGATGCAGTGGTTGACGTGGAACCAGGTAGGTGATCCCTCTACCTGAACTGCAGTTCCTGTGCTGCGAAGGACTTGGAATGGTCCTTCTCGACGAGGGTGAAACCACTTCCTGCGGAACACTTTCACGAACACATTATCCCCTGGTAGGATGGTGGCACCTCTGTGTTCCTCTTTCTTGGTCTGCTCCTGTTTTTGAGTGGTATAAGCAGAAACACTCCTTTGGAGGTTAGACATGTATTTGACATAAGCTTTCCTATTGTCTTCCAGCAGAGATAGGCTTGGGCCCTTCCCGCTAGTGCGCAAGCTAGATGTGGTCATGCAGCGACCTACAGCTAACTCAAATGGTGTCATATGCAACTCACGAAGCTCACTGGATCTGCAAGCCATCAATGCTAATGGGAGCCCTTCAATCTAATTGAGCCCCGTATATTGACAGATCTTAGTGAGATGGTTTTTAAGAACTCCATTCATTCTTTCACAAATACCTTGACTTTGTGGATGATACACCGCTCCAAAACGTTGCTTAATGCCTAATTTTTATAAAATAAGCTTCACTGTTTTATCAAAAACTCTTTACCATTATCTGATGAAATCCTATCTGGTAGTCCCCATCGAGGGATTACCTCTCTGCAAAGGAACTTAGCTACTGATGAAGCATCTTTTCTTTTAGTGGGACATGCTTCCACCCACCTGCTAAACCTGTCAACAATCACCAACATGTATCTCTTACCTCCTACTGGACGAATCATATCAGTGAAATCAATGACTAGTTCACGCATAGGGCCTCTTGGGGTTGGTATGTGACCAGGAGAAACTATCATTCCCCTCCGAACGTTGTTTTTTAGACAGATAGTACATCTGCCTATGATGTAATCAATCTGTTCGAGCAAGTACGGTGCCCAAAAACCATACTCCTTTGTAATTTTCCTTCTTACTTCCCCCCTCGCTGCATGGGCAAGCCCATGAGCGTCCTGAATCAGTAGCCCCAATAAGTCTGGAGGTGCAATCACCAGGGGCCTCATGTACAAAGCTTGCGTACGCACAAAAAAGTGGCGTACGTCCTTTTCCACGCTGACGTTCAGATGTATCAAACGTGAAATGATCGTAGAATTGAGCGTGCCCCACGCCAATTTCATAGTTGCCGTACGCACGTTTCTACAGCTATTGTTCCTTTGGCGACACTTAGAGGTGAAGCTGGGAAACTGTTAATAATGTGAAAACAAGTAGTCATCAGAGTGATGTGCACATCAGAGACACACTTATGAACAATTAACACACCCACATGTTTGCGATTATATAGGTGGTTATAAAAGCATGCGCAATGTAATGAGGAAAATGATATTAACGAAGGCAGCGTTAGCGTTGTTAGAGGACCTTGCAAACGTGAGCGATTTAAGGAACGCGAGGATTTACCTGCAAACCATGATAATTGGCTCATAAGCCGATTTCGGTTACCAAGGCCAGTGTTACTGGAGCTGTGCGCAGAGTTGCGGCCGGCCCGAGAGCGCAACGGGGGCCGGCGAGTAGCTCGGGGTTGTGCTGACTATACGCTGGTTCCTGGCAACAGGAGCATTCCAGCGGGAGCTGTTTATCTAAGTAGGAAACATTTTTATTCCATCAATGTTCAAATCATATGTGATGCGCAAATGCAGCTAACTAACATCGTGGCAAGGTGGCCTGGTTCAACGCACGACTCATTCATTATGACTAACAGCACGGCTGGGAACAGGCTGGAGGCTGGCACGGTGCGCGATGGGTGGCTTCTATTCGTTTAACCCTTGTGCTCTCTCTGCACACTCTGGGTTCCCTCAAAACATTTTATGCATTATTGACTCCCATTATAACATACACTTTTGATCCTACTCTAATTTTGGCATAAAAGAACGTTGTACATATGACAACTTTTTCAATCGAAGCTTTTGACTTGAAAAAAAAAAAATTAATTATCCATCATTTCACGTCATTTTCCACTATATGGCTGGAGGCCCCATTCCATACTGTTTCATTGAGATCTTTTTCTGTTGCATTTCCGACTATTGCTTGGCAGTAAAACACATAATTACAACTAAAATGGTCTGGGTGTGTTGGTATTGATGTAAAAGTGTGGTATGAATGTGTGTATTGAGAATATTATTTGTGTGTGTGTGTGTCTGTGCACAGAGAACAAGACAAAGTGTGTGCACAGGGAAAAAGAGTCTTTTTTTGCTCACCACATTTTGCACATTCCCATCTCTCTCCCTCTTTCTTATGCCCACAGACCCTCACGCCCCCAGCACACACACACACTCATGCACACACGCACACACACACACACACACACACACACACACACACAAACTCACACACACACACACACATACACACACACACACACGCACACACGCACACACACACACACACACACACACACAGAGCCCCATACAAAAACAAAAAACAGAACCAGAGTGATCAGTCGAAATCAAAAGGTTAAAGAGGCCAAAGATCAAATAAACACTTACCAAAGCAAAGTCTTTTTTGGTTTTGGTTTTCAGTGCAGCATGTATACTCAGGTTTACACAGGTGCTGTAAATTTGATGTCACCCCAGTAACTGTACTTGTACTTATGGGGCTGTTTCTCTTACAGAATCAGAATCAGAAGTACTTTTTTTAATCCCTGTAGGGAAATTGTTTAAACTTTTACTTTTATTATGGTGTCAGGCCTATTTATCGTATACCAGGGATCATGGATCAATTTGATTATATCAAAATACTTGAAGAGGTCATACTGCCTTATGCTGAAGAGGGAATGCCCTTGAAATGGGTGTTTCAAAAAGACAGCCCCAAACACACCAGTAAGCGAGCAGCATCTTGGTTCCAGACCAATAAAATTTAGGTTATGGAGTGGGCAGGCCAATCCCCGGACCTTAATCCAATAGAAAACCTGCGGGGTGGCATCAGAAATGCGGTTTCTGAGGCAAAACCAAGAAATGCAGAGGAATTGTGCAAGGTTGTCAAATCATCCTGGGCTGGAATACCTGTTTACAGGTGCCAGAAGTTGGTCGACTCTATGCAGCACAGATGTGAAGCAGTTCTCAAAAACAGTGGTTATACAACTAAATATTTCATTAGTGATTCACAGGAAGGCTAAATTTTAATATTTTTTCAGTTTATTGAGTAAATATTTGAGTATATTTGAGTTTTTAATGACAAATGCAGACACTGCTATTTTTTTAAACAGCCCGCCCAATATAATTTTTTCCTTTATTTTCTGTAAAATAATTAAACTAGTGGTACTTTTTTCTTCATGTTTTTGGTGTAAAATATAATGTGCAGTGTTCCCAATGAATGGAAATAAAAAAATAAAAATAAAAAAAAGAAGGAGGAGAAGGATTTTGACATTTACTCACGTTTAAAAAAACACTGCTAATATTTTGAACAAAACTGTATCTGTATGTGTATGTGACGAATAGCTGATCCCTTTTAAGGGCCTCTGTTCATTCAATACATTCCCAGCAAACCGGCAAAAATATGGTTTCGAAGTCTGAGTGCTGTGTGACGTGGAGACCTCATATGCCTGGAAAATGCAGGTGTATACTGGGAGGTCTCCAGGAGCAACAAGAGAGGTCAACCAGGGGATGCAGGCAGTGCACATTTTGCAGAAAGCAGCGAAAGGTGTATACCCAGTGTGCTAAGTGCTATAGATATTTTTGCACAGTCCACCTGACAAGTATCTGCAGCTTCTGCTTCACTGGCTGAATTCCCTCACTGATACACATGCAAATTGTTAAATTGTTTCAATTGTTTCATATTCTGTATTTTGTGATTTTGATAACAAAATGTGGGTTCATGTTCCCAAAATGACATTAAAGGGTTAAAATTATTGAGAAATACATGAAAATTTTGTAGTTATAAATAGGACTGAAGTTGGTCAAAAGATTTAATGCAGTGAAAGTGAAAAAAAATGCACGTGATATTTTTATAGCACTTTTTAGAAAAAACATTTTTTGCACAGAAGGGTTATTCGCACTCATTTTTTAAAAAAACTGACACTGCTCAAAAAATAATAATGCATTCAAATCAATGTTGTTGTCAATTATTGACATATCCAAGGGTCTAATAGTCCTGCCTAAAAAATTACAGTTTGCATCTAGTGTATAGAAGATTCTCAAATGTTGTGCTTTTTTATCATGTGGGTTCATGTTCCCAGAATGACATTAAAGGGTTAAAATTATTAAGAAATACATGAAAATTTTATAGTTATGAATAGGACTGAAGTTGGTCAAAAGATTTACTGCAGTGAAAGTGAAAAAAATATGCACATGTAATATTTTTATAGCACTTTTTAGAAAAAAACATTTTTTGCACAGAAGGGTTGTTCGCACTCATTTGTAAAAAAAACTGACACTGCTCAAAAAATAATAATGCATTCAAATCAATGTTGTTGTCAATTATTGACATATCCAAGGGTCTAATAGTCCTAACTAAAAAAATACAGTTTGCATCTAGTGTATAGAAGATTCTCAAATGTTGTGCTTTTTTATCATGTGGGTTCTTGTTCCCAAAATGACATTAAAGGGTTAAAATTATTAAGAAATACATGAAAATTTTATAGTTATGAATAGGACTGAAGTTGGTCAAAAGATTTAATGCAGTGAAAGTGAAAAAAAATATGCACATGTAATATTTTTATAGCACTTTTTAGAAAAAAACATTTTTTGCACAGAAGGGTTGTTCGCACTCATTTTTTAAAAAAACTGACACTGCTCAAAAAATAATAATGCATTCAAATCAATGTTGTTGTCAATTATTGACATATCACAAGGGTCTAATAGTCCTGCCTAAAAAATTACAGTTTGCACTTAGTGTATAGAAGATTCTCAAATGTTGTGCTTTTTTATCATGTGGGTTCATGTTCCCAAAATGACATTAAAGGGTTAAAATTATTAAGAAATACATGAAAATTTTATAGTTATGAATAGGACTGAAGTTGGTCAAAAGATTTAATGCAGTGAAAGTGAAAAAAAATATGCACATGTAATATTTTTATAGCACTTTTTAGAAAAAAACATTTTTTGCACAGAAGGGTTGTTCGCACTCATTTTTTTTGAGCTTTCTAACAAGCCCCTGATTGTCTCCATGTGTTCAGTATTTTTGTCATTAAAAGCGGGCGTAAAATGTCAGCCGCAGCGCCACACCTGTCCACACCTGTGTGTGCGCTGCTCGGATCCCACGGCATTTACAGCCTCACACACACGCTCCCACTCACGTCTTTTGTGGTCATATTTATCCCTGTTGACAGGAACCAAACAGAATCTCCACTTCATTCACTAGAATCTTTAGCTCAGACTCTGTGAAATTCATTTCATGCTTTGTTCGTCACGTTATCTGATCGGACAAAGAGGTGAATGTCAGGTCCAGGGCCAATTTAAATAGATTTACATATGTAAATGGGGGCGTGGACAGGGAGGAGGTGCATGTGCGCTCAATTCCACGTTGATTGGGATGTACAAAAGAAACGTGCTTGGATCCATGCGTACGCACACTTTGATACATCTGAATTTTTTTGTGCGTTTCCGGGTTTTGGCGTACGGCAAGTTTTAGTAGGAAATCCACGCAAGTATTCGTACATAAGGCCCTAGGCCCTCATGATTTCTCGACAGGCCCGTGGCATCTTGACTTGCACCTCTAGTTTCCCACAGCTGTTTGTCCATTACATTGGCTCCTTCTTGCATCAATACTATGTCTCTGAGTGTGATATTGTCTTCTAAGTCTACTGCATGTGTGACTAAAAGAACTTTCTCTGTGTAATGTACATTAGCAGCTGCCTTTGCGGCTTCATCTGCTGCATTATTACCTTGTGTGACTCGAGATTAATCTGATTTATGTGCTGCACATTTAGCTATTGCTATTTCTTTAGGTTTCATTACAGCATTTAGCAATTTCACAATTTGCGCACAATGTTGTATGGGGGATCCGTCAGTCTTCTGAATAAATGAGCATATGCAGAGTCAGTGTAAATTGTCACACGCTTACCCCCTGCCATTAGACAAGCTTGTGTTAGAGCAATCAGTTCTGCCAGCTGTGCTGAACATGGCTGTGGAACAGCTTCGGCTTTCTCAGTTACAAAATTAGAGCCTTCCGCTTTAACAACTGCATATCCTGCATTTAATTTGTCTCCAATTCTGTAACAAGATCCATCAGTCCAGCATTCTAAATCTGGCTCCCTTAGTGGGAGTGCTTGAAGGTCTGACCAAAGTTTAGAATATTTCTCTGTTTCTCTTAGTAAATCGTGGGGCTCCCCGTCCTCAGGAGTCGGCAAAGTGTCAGCCGGGTTAATCTTGCTGCACCTGGCTAAAGTGACATCCTCTTGTTCTACGAGTCTCTGATAGTCTCTAATTCTAGGCATTGTTAGAATAAATTTGCCATGATTCAAAAGATTTCTCAGACTGTGGTGAGTTACAATAGTTAATGCATAGCCCATAGTAACAGCTGCTGCTTTCTCATACATTCGATAAACTCCAGTCAGCGCTCTATAGCATGGGGCAAGGCCCATTTCCACTTCTGAATAAGCAGAAGAATAGTATGCTATAGGCTGAGGGCTAGTCCCTGTATCAGTGGGCTGAGCAAGAACTGCGCATGTATATCTGCCTTCAGGAGACGAAGAGAAATACATCACAAAATTTTTAGAATAATCAGGCAATGCCAATGCTGGTGCTTCAAGTAGCTTTTGTTTAATCGTTGCAAATGCTAGACAACCTTCTTGTGTCCAGGTGAGATTACAATGCAATTGACCACTTCCTGCATCTTTGATCATAGCTCTCAAATGTCATGTAAGTTTGGTGTAATCTTCAACCCATGCAGAACTATAGCCTGTAATTCCCAGAAATTTCATAATTTCTCTGACTGTCCTGGGTCCTTATGGCTTCCAGATGATCGTCGGAAATGCTTCGATGTCCTTGCGTAATTGTCTGGCCCAAATACACAACTTGGTCTTGACAGTACTGTAATTTCTTCTGTGAGACTTTATGTCCTTTCTCTGCTAGTATCTGCAGCAGCTCTATCGAGTCTTTGTGGCATGTTTCTTTATCCGTTGAGCAGAGAAGTATATCATCTTTATACTGTATGATTGTGCTGCTCACTTGAGATCCCACTCCTTCCAAATCATCTTTCAACACCTTATTGAAGAGGTGAGGAGAGTGCTTAAATCCCATTGGCAAACGTGTATACTCATAGGATTGTCCTTTGTATGTGAATCCAAATAATCCCTGGCTTTCTTCGGCCAGTGGAACGCTGAAGAAAGCTCCACATAGATCAATGACTGTGAAGCAGGTAGCTTCTGGTGGAATTTGGGCTAACAGCGTATGTGGATCTGGCACATCTGCTGAATAGTCTATGACCACTTCATTTATGGCTCTGAGGTCATGTACATGGCGATACGATCCATCAGGCTTCTTTGTTGGCAGAAGAGGCATATTGCTTTGGGGGTCGTTGGTTGTCTTCAAAACTCCTGCCTGCAGCAGACCCTCTATTTGAGGTTCAATTCCTTGGACTGCTTCTTCTTTCAAAGGATATTGCGGTCTCCAGGGTGGTTTAGTCCCCGGTCTGAGTTCCACTCTCACTGGTTGCGCTGATTTCACCAGTCCTATGTCTGTGTTGTGTTGAGACCACAAGCATTTCTGGACCTGCTGTAGCATTTCCTCCATGAGATTCCTGTCAGGTGTTATAGACAGCATTGACTCATTCGTCATTAGTACGGTCTGTGGCTCACCAACTCCCTGTGCTGAGATCATAATCTTGATGAATTGCCGATCTTTACTTATCCAGACAGCTGGGTTTTCTTTTGTCGTTACAACGATGGCATCTTCCGATTCTGCCATCATTGCCCCAATATGCTTCTGTTCATAATCTGCGGCAATCATTAGAGTCACATGGGGGATACTCCCCTCGATTCTGTGTTCTTGATTCAAATAGACGTCTTTATTTAATTTCATTGCTGCACCTTGTGGGCCCAGTATTATACATCCTGAGCTGAGTGGAACTTCTTTCGGTTGTGTTTTCAGCCATTCATCTGGGTCTGACTTCGCTAGATCCTTAAAATATTGGAGTGTGCAGTGTGGGATATACTCTGGTAAACCTAGCTCCTGGTAGGTTTGCGATGATGAACTTTTCCCACACTCTCGCTGGTTCAATCAGATCTTGACTGAGATTTACAATCCAGTAGACCACTGGTGCTTCTGCTTCTGCTCTCAAAGTCATTTGGTGGTCATAATCATGTGGCACTTCCACCAGACAGCCGTCAAGTGTGCATTTTATTGTGCACTTCAGTCTGCATAGTGCATCTCTTCCAAGAAGTCCTATGGGGCTTTGTTCTGAAACAAGAATAGGTATTGTCGTCTTTTGATTCTTGTAGCGGAGCTCTACAGGTTTTGTAGAAGGTATCAGCTGTTTTATTCCCTCAAATCCGATTGTCCGAACATATTTGCCAGACATGGGAAGGTGTGTAGCATCATGAGGTCGGATACAGGTAAAATTGGCTCCGCAATCTGCCATCAATTTCAATGGTCGATCGTTTACTTTTACCCAAATGGTTGGATCATCTTCCGGTTTAGACACTACTAGCTGACACCCCCCTTTCGGGTTATCTGGGCAGCCCTAAGATCCTGGTGCCGGTCCCCTATAAGGGTTCACCGGTCCTATTGGTGGTCGCTGTTTTTGCCATTGCTGTGCACGAGGTCCAGGCCCTCTGTAGGGGTACCCCCCTTTCAGGTTCCCTGTTACTTGTCTTCCACAGTTTCGAGCTAGGTGGCCCACTTGGCCGCAGTTAAAACATCGTGGCGGTGGTAAATAAGCGTCTCTATTACCCATACCTCTGCCGCCCCGTCCAGCACCTCTGCTGTTTGGTATTCTCCATCCCTGAGGTTGTACTGGGACCGGTGGAGGTTGAGCAGTGACTGGTGTAGTTGCTAGAAGGTGTGGTGGTTGAGCTGGTGGTGACGGCTCTTGCATGACTGGTGCTTGCTTCTTTTCTTTGTTTTTGTGTCCTGCCAGCTGGATCTGATTGAGTTTTCTGAGTGTCTCTTGATCTTGTGCCTTCTGTGCATGTTTTTTTTTACGATGCAGTTCAACTTGATGGGCAATATGGTCGGTGAAGACACTCCTCGTCATGCTATTCAAGCCCACTCTCCCAGTGACATTTCTCCACTGTTGGTGAGCTCTGGCCACATAAGCCCTCGGGTTTTCACTTTCTCCTAATAGATCAATGAGAATATTATCAGGATGCACACTGGTAGGGTACATATCCTTCACTGCTTTCCACAAACAACCCTTATTGGCTGAAAAAAGTTCTGGGTCATGAACAGACGTAGCCACGTATCTGTGGAGTCCTGCTCTTGTTAATATTTCTTCCATTTCTGGCACTCCCAATAAGTTGGCTAGGAGTCTCTTGATGTCTCCCATGGCTGGCTGTATGCCCATCGTTGCCTCTTCCAGTTTTGAAATCCAGGGGTGAGCACCCTCTTGCAATGGAGGTAGCTTGTCTATTATCTCTGTCATATCTGTGTTTGGCCATGGCTTGTACTCCAACTTTCTTCCTCTTACAAGCACTAGATATTGCTTGAAGGAGCATATCCTCCAATGAATATGTCATCATTAGAGTCTTCTCTGATGCTTTTCAATGTCTTCTTTTTCCCATCTGCATCTTTATCCTTCAGCTGTGTCTTCAATGTGCATGGGCCTCCACTAGCTGATGAGGTCGGTCATTGTTTACTTTTGGTCTCAGGTGTCATCACTATAGTCGTTGTTGCTCTTCCATTTTCAAGTATCTAGTGATCATCATTCTCCAGTCTGTGTCTTCCTTCTGTCGTGAGTAGAGCTGCGGATAAAGTGACGTGCTTTCGCTTTTTGTCTCGTAACGTGGAGGCGACATAAGCGGAGAAATGTGCGAGAAGGGAGCATTGTGTTTTTCGGCTAATTTTGCGGTCTCCAGAGACCTTTCTATATTTTTGTCTAACCTGGCCTTTGCTACTTTTAATAGTTTTTTCCCCTCTTGATTAAACAGCTCCAAAATTGCCAATTCAATTTCCTGTTTTTCATTTCTTATCTGTCCTTTCCTGCCTTTCTTCTGTTCTGCTTTGTATGTGTTGACGAGCACTTGCAAGGTTCGTATCACTTCTGGGTCAAAGGTCCCTTCTGCAGGCCAAACTTGATCTATTTCTGGCCATCTTCGGTTAAATTTCTTAGATATTTTACCAATACCCTTCACAAGGGGATTATTTTTCTCGACAATCTCCACTGGCGTGGTTGCTTTTGCTGAACTCGCACCTATTGCCACACTGGAGTTTTTATTTTTTTTAGTTTCTTTAACATTTGTACAGGAAAATTGGAAAGCGGAAGGTTCAGATCTTGTAGCCTCTTGTACTTAAGTTATTATGCAATCCCCGAAATAAACAATAGACCACCCGTTTTTCCAAAAATTCTGTATTCAAAACACTTCTTATAGCCCCCAAAAAGAAGAGTAAACCAACAGTTTGTCAAAATTGTTTTATTTAAACACCCTTTCTGAATCTCAACAGACAATACTCAGTCACCCTTTTTCCCAACATTATTTATTCAAACCACGTTTTAGACGTTATTTCATTTTTTCAGGTGTTTAAATTAAATGGCTTAAAATGTGCGCAGATCAGAAACCATCATTGCTAGTGAACAACCTTGATTTATTCATGTATTTTAAGAGAGTCAGTGATGCAACAATGTCATATGCTGGATGTGTATATCATATGCAAATATATATTTGTTTAAATGTTTTCAGCACTTGTTTAAAATTTCATCAGTCTAATTTCAACTGTATTATAAAGAGACTATATAACTATGGAGGTAAGGCAATGGACACCAGTGTGGTTATGTTTATTTTAATTGATTAAATCAAATTTTAATATCAAAAGTTAGATTAGTTTAGTTATAATTAGTTTAGTGTGGGATGGTCAAATTCCAATTCCCCAAATCGGCAATCCTTGTTTTAAATAGATTTATCAATAATCAATTAATCAATTCCACTCAACTATGTTAGTCTTCTGCAACCTCAATAAGCAGATAAGACAACTGTAAGCCAATAAATCAAGAACCATACCATAACCATAAACTATTTTATCATCAATTGAATCCAGTGCTAATTACTAGCTAAAATGTATTAAATCAGGCAAAACAAATGCTCAAAAAATGGAATCAATAATCAATAAATCCGCCAATCAATCAGATCAATAAATCAATCAGTAACCAATCAATAAATCAAGCAATCACATCAATCAACCAATCAATCAGTCAACCAATCAATTAATCAAACAACCATTCAATCAATTAATCAAGCGAATCGCTCAATTAAGCAATCAATCAAATCAATCAAATCAACAATCAAACTAACTGCTCAAATCAATCAATAAATCAATTATTCAATAAATCAAACAACCACTTAATTCAATCAATGACCGTCAGTTGATCAACAGATCAATCCCTTAACACTCAATCAAAACAAGGATCCCATCAAACAATCAACTTATCAATTAATCAATAAATCACCAATCAGTCATACATCAAATCAATATCCAATTATTCAAACAATTTCCTTAATCAAGCAGCCAAAGCGATCAAACAAGCAATACAGCTAGTCTAGCCAATAAACAGTTCAGCCATTAGCAAGTATCAGTTATGCTCATCCACACTTCTATTTATAAACAATTAACAATTAAACAAGTAATCAAAACAAGCAAAATAACTATCATTAGCTCCAAAACAAGTCAAAAAGTCAGTCTGTAGTCAGGTCAAAAATTGGTCACATTAAAATAGTGCAAAAATCAATTTTTATATACAACCAGCAGCTAATCAACTAATTAACACTAGACTCACTCAGCAATCACACATATTATTCAGCAATCACACATGTCATCACACTAACAACATGAGACTTAACAAGCTTCCAATCAAGACAGACAAACGAAAATATGCACAAGAAAACAATCTAAAAACACAAACTTCCCAGAAACAAGCCACAAACAACAATAGCGGCAAAATAAGAGGAGAAACAAAGGAGAGATAGGGAGAAGGGTGAATTTAGAAAGTGGATGTGTGTGTATGTGTGTGTGTTTATGTCGTCACGAGGCACTATCACGCCCTCGGAACCCCACACGCAACTTCCTGACTGGGCCTGTTCACGCACTGACCGGGCTTAGGGCCTTGTCCAGTTTCGCGCCTGGACACGCCCAATTTACGGCTGGTGCGCGGCAAACACCAGATCGGGTGAGTTTTGTTGGAGGGTCACTCGCACGCTCTAGTCCCCCGAGTTTCAGCAAGGGAGAAGCTGGATAGCCCCCTTCACATGAGCCTATGGGTGTGTGTGTAGCTCTGTGTGTCTGTGTGTTCCTCTTTGTTTATATTAGACAGGGTGTGAGTGTGAGAGGGAGAAAAAGGAAAAAAACTTAGCAACTGGAAGCAGCAGAGAAGGGAGCAGAGAAGGGAGGGGGCAACTGCTATACAAGGCCTTCAGACGAATTTAGATTAGAAAAAGGTTGTCAAAATTAACCAGGAATTTGTGGATTATATTACCTGAAGTGCCTAATAATCATTTAAATATATTAAACTGTGTGATTATGTTGAACTATTGCTTTTAAGAATGTTGTGAGTGTTTTTGCAGTTTGTCTGGAGGCAAACCTGGGCCGGATCTCTGTGTGTGCGTGTGTGCCCAATTAAAAACTGTTGCAGAGCGTCTGAATTTAGGCCAAGGTCAGGAAGGCCTGGGAAAGGAGCACACACACACACACCCGGGCGGAGGATGCGCCCAGCAGATAAACCTGTATGAAGATAATAACAAATATGTAACTGCTTGTCTGAAGTAATAAAACTTGCTGGAGCCAGAGAGCGGCAGAACTCAGCAGGGCGTGGTGGTGTGCAGATCGCGGGGTCTGTTAGAACTGAGAGCTGGGTTCTCCCCTCGGCCGAGGTGAAATAGGATACTTGTCTTTATCTTCTTTAAATTCAACATCTCTTTTCTCTACATCAGGTCTACAGAATTCGGGGTGGTTTGAACCACCACAACAATTTGGGGGCTCGTCCGGGATCAACTGAAAAGTTGGATCAGACCTGACTGAAACATTAATTGGGTTTCATTGGGCTTAAGGACCAGGTACGAACGGACAAAGGACACGGGCCATGGCAACAAAAGGTAAGCAGAAACTTGATCTGCATTGAACACCACTAAATTGTAACGTGCCCTAAGTCTCAGTAGTAACTTGTCTATAAATAAAGAGATGTTGAATTTAAAGAAGACAAAGACAAGTATCCTATTTCACCTGGATGCACCCAATATATTTAAATGATTATTAGGCACTTCAGGTAATATAATCCACAAATTCCACTTAGCAATCAAAGATACGCCAACCTTTGTTGTCTTCAAATCTCAGTTTCGTACACTTGCAGGGGTAACCTTTCTCCTGCGGAATCCTCACGTCTGTCACACCGTGGTGATGTCAAGCTGGTTTTTTGTTATGTCTTGTCATTTCCTGTTTTATTTTGAAAGTTAACTCTCCTCTCGTTTCAGGTCACTTGCCCTTCCTCAAGTGCCACCAGTCTGATTGTCTTCCCCGCCCTGATTGTTTCCACCTGTTCCCCATTTCCCTCATGTGTGTATATATAGTCTGTGTTTCCCCTTGTCCTGTGCCGAAGTGTCTTGGTTCTCGTTTCGTCGCACCCAAGCCCTTTCTTTGCCTCCAAGCCTGATCCATGTGTCCTTGTTTTGTAAGTTCCATAGCCCTTAGTTCAAGATCAGATAGAGTTTTTGTAGCCTGTTTTCATCCTACGGGATTGTTTTCAGTTTGGTTTCTTTCCTTTTGATAAAGTTTTTTCATCCTCCGGGATTGATTTTTGTTTCCAGCCAGTTTAGGTGTTTAGACCATTAGATATAGATAGATCGTTTTCCTCCTCATTTTGAGAGAGTGTTTTTGTTTGTTAAACGTTATTAGATCATTCCTTCCCATTTTGGTGAAGTGTTTTTCTTTCTAGTTCAGGGTTTTTGTTTTTTTCAAGGCAGTGTAGCAGAGTATTTAGTTAGAGTTAGAGTGCTGCTTAGAGTAGCCATTTTTGTTGCAAATTTTGTAGACTGTGTTCAGCAGCTCGGATCTAATAAAGCTTCTTTGAAACCTGCCTATTCCGCGACTGAGTCTGCTGCTTTGTTCTGGGCCTGACAACGTCGTCCTCCCAATACAGTACGAAAGACAAGAATGTAATCAGTTAACTTCACTGAGCTCTTCTCTGTTATAATTTCTTCTCTTTATAGGATTTTTAGTGCTGATCAGGCACAAATCCGTAATCTCTGACACTTCTTAATTTTGGCGTGCGACTTCCTAAATACATACTTACCTTACACCCTATCTTTTATAATTTGCCTAGGACTTTTTCCAATTCGCACACGCATGTATAGGTTCAAATAATATGTGCGACTTTCATTTATCACTGTCACAATTAATCTTTTGGTCTCAAATGCGCGTAGCAAGCTTAGGGCTGCACGAAATCCCAGATGCCGGATATGTCTTTAAAAAATCTCCATAATGACTATTTTAGCATCAAATTTTTGCACACATATTTTCAATTATATTTCTTCTAGCTGCAAAGCTGCATTTCCTCAGAGTTATAGGTGCACACTATATACTCCGGATCAATGAGCTTGTATTGCATTTCTTTTCTTTACTTCATAAAACTTTAAAATTTAGGGCTTCCAATTGTGAGAATCTTCTCTATCATTACAATTTAGTTTTTAGGGACAAAATTAATTTAGCTTTTCTGCACTCTTTCTCACTCAAGCACACGTTCACTCTGTCTGAGGCCTCCAAGGCCTCTCCAACCATAAAAAAGGAAAAAGAGAGAAGACTCACCTATAACAGCTGTCTGTCTACCTCTCTCCCTGGGGTTGGAGAGCTGGAGTTTTTTCAGATGCAAGGTCCCATCTGGGGTGCCAGGAATTTTCTGTCGTGTATTGACGACTCTCTTCGTGCTTGTTTGAGTGAAAAAGAATAAACGGAACTCGAGGCTTCTTTCTTAAGGAATACTTTTTTATTATAAGCCATTACATACTCTGAGTGCATGAAGAGAATCCTTGAGGTCAGATTAAAGACTGTTGAGGTCCCTATGGTCAGATTGCAGCCCTGATTCTTCCCTGTGTTAAGGCGTTGCCCTTCTATATACTAAAATACAAATGAAGCGATTACATATTAATGTTATGAACGTTTCACCATACATTGGTGCAAGCCTGGATCTGGTCCTCTCAAGGGCTTACAGCAATCTTGACATGTATACCTTAAATGGGGAGGCATACAGAAAATAGTTGATCTTAAGATGACAGCCAATCGCTCAATTCTATGGTGCTAAAAGCTTTCTCCAATTTTACTTAAGACATCTGGTTTCTCTGCGAATTCCTAAAAGTTCAAATAAAGCAGACTCAAAAATATACCACATATCCCCCCAACTGAAAAACCCACTATAAATGTATAACATATGCATAAGAAACTTTCAACTTTAACCTTAGCTGCTAATCAAACATCTATTAAAAGTGAACATAAGTGATGAATAAATATTGTCGTTATAACAGCTTACACATACTCACTAGTTCAAGCTTTGCAGTAAACGACCAATTAAAGCTAAATATCAACAGTGGATCATTGGTGCAATATAATCATCATTTCCTATATGTTGTGGAGAAATTGCTGAAGTCAAAGGTCAATGGTGAGGTCAGGAAGGAAGAAAGTGTTCAGGAGCCTCTGATGTCTTATGCTGTATTATTTATTGACGCTTGATCAAGAAGAATTAGAGACACTCTCAAAATACACCTGAAGTGCTTGAGTCGGTCTCGCATTCTGACAAACTCATGCTGGTGGTAACACTTTAAACCCTCATAGATGACGCCACAAATACTTTACGCCAAAAATAGTCAAAGGGAATGCATTTGCTCATGTTCGTGTTCACCTTCAACATATTCTAGCCTGGAGACACTGTTGTCTTGCTCATGCTAATGGAACGTCAACAATTAGCTATCTGGACACCACAGTGTTGAGATATGGTGGCACCCAGTTAAAGACAAACAATTAATACTGCAGAGGACCACAAGGCTTCACACGTGACCATGTGTAACCCAAAAAGAGAAAATTCCATAACAATCCCCTCTTATTGATCATAAGATCAATACTAACTACAGAATAATAATACCTACCAAATTTAGAGACCACCAGGGAGTACAGTCAGAATGAGATTGACACAAACATTATAAAACATTCATAATCAAACAGAATTATTCAAAAGGCCATCTATAAAAATCATCTTCTAAACAATGCAATCAGTTTAGATTAATTAATACAATCAGTGAGAAACTTTAAGAACCCCTCTTATGTACCCCATCATCCCATTCCCATGATGTGTGAGTTCCACTTTCAGGTCAACAAGGGCCTTTAAGCTAGCGAAGATCCCCTACAACACCAAGGTGCTAAAGAAGGTCATCAGGAAGGTCACAGATCATGTGCAAATATGCCACTGGGAGAGGAGTAAGATCAAATTCATTATTTCACCTAGTAGATAAAACCCTAGCAATTAGAAGGGGTTCCATAAAACAATTACATTAACACTTTTAGAGCACCTTTCTTTTCTCTTTGAAATCAATCACAACAATCATCGCTGAAATCAAGATATTGCAAAATCTTCGACCCATGTACATTATGTACAGTAGAGGGTCACCACCATGGAGAGGTTACTAGCACATACGATGCATGGTGGCGTGGAATCCATCTTCGTAGAACTTTCCATGAACAGTCGATATCCATCAGTTGCATATCGTCATAACAAAAATTTTAACATTGAACTTTTAAGCATGTATTACATTACTGTGAAAACCATCATTGAAAATAGATTTTTTAAAGTGATTCATAAAATGGCAATTTCTAAATGATTCAAAATCACATCTCTTAGAAGACTAAACAACCAGTAAAACCAGAATCACCTAAAGTTGACCTAAAATGAAACACAGAAGTAACTGAAAACATAGACACACTCCATTTACAGACCATAAGTCTCCTCTTCATCATTTTCACCACGAGAAAGATCATCAAGGTCAAAGCCTCGAATCCTTTCCCCATAGGGCCTCCACCATTAAAGATGCAATATATGGTATGGCAGCCCTGGTTGTCCCCTCCCCCTTTTTTTTAAAAAAACCAGAGTGAATGATTTCAATGTTAGAGTTTTAAAAAGAAAAATTAAATTGTAATAAACATGTTTAATAACCTTTAACCACGATCTCTGTTGTCCTTTGCAAGACGAACCTGAGTGCCTTATATTTACAATTTTATTTATTTAAAAGAATTCTCTGGGTGAAATTCCCAGGGTGGCGTTGTCAGGCAACTTAATACAATTTCTTTAAAAGAAAAGCTGTCGTCTACGGAGCTCGCGCCGCCACAACCAGCATAAAGAAATCTAAAACTATCACCTTCATCAGTTTTTTCCCCATCCGGGGTTTTACAGCTGTGCGCCTCCCCTGGGAAATCTTGATAATTAACATTCCACAATTTACAATCTGGGTCATTCTCCAATTGCAGTTTGGTGAAACACCACAGCTCCAAAGGTTCAATCATAGATACTGTAGGTATGAATGTTACCTTCATTAACCTGGATGCACTCAACTCCGTCTTAATCAGAGCTTTATCATGCGTTTTCCACGACTATTTACCTTGGGAGAAAATCAAGGGGTGAGCAACATAGCAATCATTCTCATCACATCTGTCAATTGGACATTCAAACTCAATAGGCTTAACAGTTCGTTTAGTTCGTAAGAGAGCAGGAAATACAAATGTATCAGTCTTTTCAAGCATTTTTCCTTTAAGTTCTCTTATAGCAACATCATCAACTTGTGTTTTTGCTATGTCAGGACTCACGTTGCTGCAGCTTCGACAGGAACCTGTCACACTGCTCTCACGTTCAGAGTTGAGCTCAGTGTTCGTCTTTTCAAGAACACTCAGCAAAGAATGCCCCTCTTTTTGGGGTGAGGGGTCAATGACACTGACTGTGCCCTGAGCAGGAAAGCCTTCCTGCTCTTTGCTTTGCGGAGTCGCAGTCGGAGAGCCGTCCCGCTCCCCACGATCCAGAAAGCCCCGATCAGCTCCTTGTCCAAACCTGGACAGTAGAAAGAAGACGAAAAGTAACCTTCGGTTACTCGCCAGGGTTCAGCAGTCTTTCGCCAGCGGCTGGTGGTGCCAACATGCATCTTGTGGCGTGAACCCATTCTGCTCTGCATTCGACTTTTAGGGCAGTCCTAGTTGTCAGCAACACATGGTAGGGACCTTTCCACCTAGGAGACAAAGACACTTTTTCCAGACATTTGATTAATACAAAATCTCCTTCCTTAAAAGGATGAATTGGCTCCTCAGAAGGCTTTGGGAGCCTGTCAGCCACCTGAAAATGATATTTTCTCAAAATTTCAGTTAGTCTTTTTACATATTCAGTCATAAACTCATCCGTCCAAAGCAGAGAAGTTTTGTGTGGTGTCAAAGGGGGACTTATCCCTGTGGACATTGGTCTCCCCATTAACACCTCATGAGGACTTAGTCCTGTTGTTGCGCTCGGTGCGCTTCGGATGGAATACAACACAATAGGCAGTGCATCAGGCCATTTTAGGCCTGTTGTCAGCACTGTTTGTCAACCGATCTTTGATAGTTGCATTCATTCTCTCAACTTGACCAGAACTTTGTGGGTGATATGGAACATGTAACTGCCACTTGAACCCTAAGATATCTGACAGACCCTGCGTTATTCTTGATACAAAAGCTGGACCTCTGTCACTATCTATTCCCTGTGGCACTCCAAACCTAGGGATTACTTCTTTTAGCAGACACTTAACAACTGTTCGAGCGTCTTCTTTCCTTGTCGCGAAAGCCTCAACCCATTTTGAGAATCGATCTGTCACAACTAACAAATATTTGTAGCCTTGACAACTTGGCATATGTACAAAGTCTATTTGCAAATTTACAAAGGGACCTGTTGGAGGTTCCAGATGGTCATGCTTCACTGTGCTATTCTTCTTTCTGGTCTGTTGACACGTCATACAACTGTCTACAAGTGTTTGTGAGACTTGTGTAATGCCTGGTGCAAACCATTGTGAACGAAAACCATCATTTATTACCCCTCTTCCTACATGTGTTGGTCCATGTGCCACACGTGCCAAGACATGTAGGAGAGCTCTTGGGCAAACTGGTCGCCCATCCGGGTGGAGCCACAAGCCAGAGTCTGAATCAATTGCACAACCTTTACGCAACCAAAGACTTCTCTCCCTGTCATCAGCGTGATTTTGCATTTTCACGACATCATTAGCGGAAGGTACTGGAATTGGATTGACGGGTTGTGTGGAGGTATATTGATGGACCATGGAGGAGGAGGAAAGTGCGGCTTGTTTGGCTGCAGTATCAGCCATTGCATTTCCTCGTGAAACAGGATCACTTCTTTTAGTGTGGGCTGCACATTTTACAATCGCAAGCTGTGACGGGCGCAAAATAGCCTCTAATAGATCATTTACCAACGCGTGATGCTGTAATGGCTTACCAGAGGATGAGACAAAACCTCTCATTTTCCATAACTGTCCGAAGTCATGCGCAGCGCCGAATGCGTATCGCGAGTCAGTGTAGATAGTGGCAACTTTACCAGAAGCAAGTATGCAGGCTCTACTAAGAGCATACAGCTCAGCTGCTTGGGCTGAAGTTCCATGGGGCAAAGATCCTGCTTCAATGACCTCAAAATCATTTACTACTGCATAACCAGCCAAATGTACGTTGTCAGATGGTCTGCTGGCCGAACCATCAGTATAAAGAACCATATCAGAATTTGGTATCGGTGTTTGCAGCAGATCTGGTCTTGGAGATGTGCACATTTCAATAAGGGCGATACAGTCATGCTCATCATCTGTATCAATCAATGGTAGCAGAGTAGCTGGATTTATTGGAGGTGAGCGCTTTAAAGTTATGTGGGGACTTGAAAGAATTATTGCCTCATAACCTGAGCGAAGTGCTGCCGTCATGTGTTGTGTTGCAGATGTGTTCAAAATGTGTAATACTGCATGTGGAACGTGCACGACACAGTCATGAGCCAGTACAATGGGAGAAGATTTGTCGATCAAAATGGCAACAGCGGCCACTGCTCTTAGACAACCTGGCATACAGAGAACTACAGGGGTCAGTCGAGAGGAGTAGTACGCAACGGGACGATAATGAGAACCATGTTTCTGTACCAGAATGCCAGTGGCGAAGCCATCTCTCTCATGCACATGTAGATGGAACGGCTGATGATAATCAGGCAAACCCAACGCTGGAGCCATTGTGAGAGCATTTTTCAGATCTTGAAAGGCTTTGTGCATCTCCTCAGTCCAATGTACCACGGGTGGAGCTGATTGCAGTGTGGCGGCTCGCAAAACAGAGTCCATAGTTGCATATTCAAAAATCCAGTGTCTGCAGTAATTAGCCATCCCCAGAAAAGAGAGCATCTGTTTCTTGGTTGTGGGGGGAGGCATGTTTACTAGCAGTTTCACCCTCTCCGGTGACAAAAGGCGTTGTCCATCCTTCAGAACATGACCCAAATATGTCACCTCTGGTCGACAGAATTGCAACTTTGCCAGCGACGCTCTGTGACCACACTCGGCCAGTCTCTGTAGCAGCAAGATAGAGTCTGTGTGGCAAGCTTCTTTTGATGGAGAAGCTATTAGGAGGTCAGCAGCGTACTGCAAGAGAGTGGAGCCACCTGGCAGGTGGAGCCCATCTAGATCCCTTTTTACCGCCGCTGCATACACCGTGGGACTCTCGACAAAACCCTGCGGCAACCGTCGCCAAGTGTATTGCTTACCTTTGAATGTGAATACAAACAGATACTGGCTATCTGGATGCAACGGTATCGAGAAAAATGCAGAACTCAGATCAACGACTGTGTAGTGCGTGGAGTTAGGTGGTAAAGAAGCTAAAATTGAATTGGTGTCAGGCACAATTGGAGCTGCAGGTACCACTATATTATTAATAGCTTGCAGGTCCTGCTCGAACCGCCATTCATCAGGGCGATTTGCTTTGGGGATTGGTAAAATGGGAGTGTTACATGGGCTAGTGGTTTTCAACTAGCACATCTTGATCCAATAGAGACTGAATGACACTTTCAATTCCTACTACAGCTCTGTGAGGCAAATTGTATTGTCTAATCATAGGTAGCTTAGCATTAGGCTTAAGTGTGACTTTATGTGGCGAAGCCGAATTTACAAAACCCATATGATTTTTATGTTTAGCCCACAAAATAGGTGGAACCCCTGACAATTCAGAAGGAGGTCCACACTGTGCGGGAAGAGGCGGCTGATGAGTAACAAATGTAGACATCGGTAATTGCATATGTTCATCTAAAGACAACATATACAGTTCCTCCCCTAAATATGTTACTATTTGGTGTTGAGTAGCTGGTACAGCTTCTCTCAATGCCTGGCACTAAGCCACCATGTGTCCAAGGTGTTTCAGCTCACAGCCAGGTGTGACGGCCACCACGATATGTGGATATGAATTTTCAACATTAAACAACCTCTGCTGTTCACTAGATAGTTGGACTGGTATGGCACATCCCTGCGGACCAACAAACAAACATTGTTCACATTTTAACCCCTCTTGTTTATTTAAAAACCTGGAAACCAATTGTTTATACTGCTCAGAAGGGTTAAATACTGCAGTACAATGACAATGCAAAAGAGGCCTCATTGTAGACATCAATGTTGCACATGCTGGAGATGACTTGGTGATTTTCTGAATATCTGAAACAGTGAAACTGGGAAGCATATTAAAACCTATTAATTCCCAGCAATACAAACTGTCTTCTGTACTCTGCAAAAACTGAAATGCTAGAGCAGCTTTTTCATCAGGGAGGGTAAAAAACAATCCATCCGGGGTGCACTGAATAGTAGCATGCAGTTTACAAAGCAGATCCCTCCCCATGAGATTAATTGGGCTTTTATCAGATATCAGAAAAGAATGCATCACTTCAGAGCCTTCAACAGTTATTTTAGTTCTCTGAGATAACGGTTCCGCAATTGGAACCCCGGAAACGCCTACAGTGGTGATAAAGTTGGATGTAGGTGTGCATACATGCTCTGCAGTTTTTACAATAGAAATAGTTGCTCCACTATCTACCAAAATTTCAACGGTATTTCCATTAACTTGAACGGGCATTATCGGGTCTTCAGCAGGATTACTAGAGAGTTGAATAGTTGCAGCTTGAATATGAAATGGTTGTTCTGATCCCGCACCTCCATGGCCTCCCTATGCTTGATTGTAATATGTTGGTTGCGTGTAAGCAGCTTGTGTGAGTGGGGCTGGAAGAGCACGAAATGACGTAGTCGCTTGTGGAGCGGGTAGAGACGGAAATGATGTAGTGGCTTGTTGTTGGTTCTGGTTATTGGATTTATTCCGACGACGACGACCACTCTTACACTCTTTAGCCCAATGTCCCGCTGCACCGCATTTGTGACAATTTCCACGTTTCGGATTATCCCTGTTTTTGTTATTGTTTTGACCACCCTGCTGTTGTACATACTGCATCATCTGTTTTGAGCTGGGAGCATTATTACCAGCAGAGAAAACATCATTCCTATGCATAGCCATTATTTTGTTTATAGTTGACTTCCAGTCGTTGGTGCTCCAGTCAAGGACTGATAGTTTGTAAGCGGCTTGAACATTCGGTCTTAGATTTTGCACAAAAATTTGCACTATGAGACATTCATGCTCATCTCGCTTTATTCCAGCATTCATATCCCGTGTTTGTATAAATCTCTGGATGAATTCTGGCACTGACTCTTTTGCTCCTTGAACGCAGTGAATTACCTTTGAAAAGTCAGCACGCTTTCGTGCACATTTGGTTATTGCATTTTTTGCTTCAACATTTAACCAATCAGTCAAGGTTTTGGTTGGGGGCCACTGGCCACCCTCAACAGCTTCAGGGAAAACAAACTCATCTTTACACATGATCCATTCGGTTTTGTATGTAAATCGGACCAATTGTTGAACATCAGGTATCAGACAGCTATAAACCGTACATACTTGTTCTAGCCAAATCCAATATTCATCTGGGCTTGTAATTGGATTGGGAGCTCTGCTTGTCATATCTATGATTTCAGAAGGAGTCCATGGTTTACAGACTGCTGTGCTGCCAATCATTATTTTAGGAGCATTTATTGGAGAAGCTTGTGACTCTCCTGAGTTAGGGGTCTCTGATGTTATCTTTCTGTGGGTTTCTGTACCTCTGCTACTCCTAGTCAGATACCCTCTCATTGTTCCTCTCTTTCCTCTCGTGTGTGTTTCAGAAACAGCCTGCTTTGTTTTTGGTTTCACAGCCTGGACCTCCTCGTCACTAAGGTCTGTGGTAGGCTCCTCCCTCTGGGCCTGGCTCTTTCCTCCTCCGAGTCTGATTCATTTGACTGTTTGCTCTCCTCCTTCTCCTGTCTCTGACTGACCTTGAGTAGTTTTTCTAAGTCTGCCGTCTCTCTGCCCCGCTCATCTTTATCTCTCTTTTCTTGCCTGATTCTCTCTTTGTCTCTGAGCTGTCTCTCCATCTCCTCCTGTTGCTTTCTCGCTCTATTTTCGGCTGCCTGAGCCTGCCTTTCCCTCTCTTCAGCGGCCTGTCTAACTCTGCTCTCCTCTAGCGCAGCCTGTCTCTGTCTGTTGCTTTGTTCAGTGGTCTTTCTGACGCTTTCTTCCTCTACTGCAGCTGCCATTAGGATAAACTCATCATCTGCTTTAGTTCGTGATGTGCTTGGTTGTTCATCTATCTCAGCATTGCAAGAGGGCTTTGTATTTGAAAGTTGCGGAAAAACTGAGATCGCTTTTTCATTGTTTTGTTGTTCCGGCAGTGTTATCCCGACCTCGGCTAAAATATTCAACAAATCACGAGGAGCGGGAATCTTAGCTTGTCGCTTTGCCCAGCCATACATCATAGCGTTTGCACAATTTACCAAATTATCAACATGTCGCTGCTTTATCTTAGCCATCTCTAAAGCTCTAGTTTGCAACTTAGCTTCTAGTACAGGCATATGAGAGGCAGCTACACACTTAGAAGTCAGATCAATCATCTTTTTTAAATCATCCGGTCCAATCTCGCAGCTTTTGTCATGCACTCTCACACCACATCTTTCACGAGCCACAGTCAACCACACTTGGATACACTCATTCATGTATCTGAAGTCCCAGGATGGATTTCCAACACTAGAGTTTACATTCATCTCAGCCATTTGCAGCTTCTCTCTCTCGAATGCTCCCTCATACGGCCACATGCCATTCGTCCATTCACACATAAGAGAAGTGAACGGAAACACGAAATCCCATCCTTTCAGTCTACCGATGAGTCCAGCTGGCACATGCGGCGAAAACATTGCTTTGAATTGTGATATCTGGTCAGAGGTGTATGTGTGTGTGCCTGCTCCGGCATGCTGCGTATCAATGACAGGTTGACCATCTAACTTGTCATTAGTTCTTTGATCTTCTACAGAAAGATGTTTTGTCTTTGATTTAGCTTTTGCTGAGTTAGTTTGCATGATTTCAGGTTCTTCTACTGCTTTGGACAGATTATTACCCATTTTCGCTTGCGCAGTAAGACATTACACATACAGACAAACAGAATTCAAACCACAATACAGCAGCATCAAAGGTCAGTCTCCACACTTATCTAACTGCAGCAGTGGTGATCTGAGGTGAAAGGAGGAACAATGTACTTCTTTTTCTCTCCCAGTGTATACACATTTAAAACCAACGTTTCCCAAAGGACACAGAGCAGATCCCCGATCTTGATTCAAACGAGGGTGTATTTAAACTCCCCCGAAAATGTCTTTTCTATAGTTTAAACCTCAGGTGGGTCTCTCTGTGCCGAGTGCAGCCCGAAACTGCCCCGGAAACAAACAGCCACAGAGTGGCAATGCAGTGGGTCATAAACCCAACCTGTCCCCCTTCAGATCCACACACTGTACACTGCTCTGTAATCAATTATTGTTACAGCTCCATTATTTTTCAGAGTCGTTTTTTTTACACCATTGTCAGCTTTTCTTGATTTCTCACTTTAAATCAATATGCCGAATTGAACATCTAACTGCGATGTTTGTATGACACATACGTTCCAAACAACGCCAGAGGTTTCAGCCAGGACATTGTCCCCAAGACCTGAAGCTCCTGACCCCCTGGTGGGTCTTAGATGTTTTTATATTCCAGGCAGATTAAATAAGCACATAGTTTTTTTATGATTTCGTCAAACGCAGACATGGTAAGGCATAGTAATAAAACTTTGTACTTACCATGTCTTTGTTCTGTTGAAATCCTGTTCGAGACGCCAATTGTTGTGGAGAAATTGCTGAAGTCAAAGGTCAATGGTGAGGTCAGGAAGGAAGAAAGTGTTCAGGAGCCTCTGATGTCTTATGCTGTATTATTTATTGACGCTTGATCAAGGAGAATTAGAGACACTCTCAAAATACACCTGAAGTGCTTGAGTCGGTCTCGCATTCTGACAAACTCATGCTGGTGGTAACACTTTGAACCCTCATAGATGACGCCACAAATACTTTACGCCAAAAATAGTCAAAGGGAATGCATTTGCTCATGTTCGTGTTCACCTTCAACATATTCTAGCCTGGAGACACTGTTGTCTTGCTCATGCTAATGGAACGTCAACAATTAGCTATCTATTATGTCTGGGAATGCAGCACCAGGTCTTTTCGACCCTGGACACCACAGTGTTGAGATATGGTGGCACCCAGTTAAAGACAAACAATTAATACTGCAGAGGACCACAAGGCTTCACACGTGACCATGTGTAACCCAAAAAGAGAAAATTCCATAACACTATAATACTCAAAAACCCACTTGGACTTTTAACCTTAGCTTCATTCAATTATCAGGAAAAACTCTAATCAGACACATATGCATTAATAAAATAATAAAAACATGCAATATAATGTCAAACTCCTTTTTTCTTTTATCCTTAGCTTTGATAGATTATCATTGTCATGTAAGAACCCCTGAAATACATCTTACATAAAACAACATCCATATGCAGGCATTGAGGTAGTCTTAGAACCTCACTTGAACAGTTCATTGTCCCTAAATACAAAGGAACAACTCCTTGAAACAATTGTCTTCGTTGCTTGATTTGCCCTTTTACCTGGTAGTCAGAGGTTACTAGCACTTGACCCCACTGTTGGAGGTCAGTCTTCATTACTGCCTCGGCCATTAAGATAGAAGATAGAGGGGTGAGAAAAAGATAGAAATGATAGGGTGACAAAATTCCTTAGGCTCCTCGTCCTTTCGAAAACTGTAACAACCGTTTCTGTGGCTCCAATCTCTGTTGCCGTTGATTCAAGTGCATTGGGCTGACTGGCACTTCCCGGAACTGGTGAGGGCCGCAGAGTTGGGACTGCTGGTTCTGATGCTGACGTGTTTCATTTTTCCATTATTATAAAGTCCACCTGCTGATAGGAGTGATTCAGCTGGCTTGGCTCATAGTAAACACACAAGTAAGTCCTTTCATCTTCTTTATTGACATTCTGTGTTAATAGTGAACAGTCTCCATTTTCTTCTTCATTTAGGAAGCGTCTTCTCTGTGGAAAGAGTGAGCTAGCTTCTTCCAGCTGTTCTCCTACTATGGCCACTGCTGCTCCCTCTTTTTGCCATAAAGCCAGATCGAAGTCTGCTTTGGCTCCTATTGGGCAGCTACACGGAAGCAAGATGGAGCTCCCGATTTCTCCTTTAACTGTAGTCTTTGAACCGAATCGGGACTCGGATCTCCCGAACCGGTCTGGGGCTTCTTGGTTCGACTGGTTGATCTGGGGTTGATTTTCTCCCTTGTTGTGGCTCCGTTGGTTCTGGAGCATGCTGGAAGTCGATGGTGTCGAAGCAAGCATGGCCCTCGGCGCCCATTGAAGAAGATGCATGATCAACATTACTTCCATCATCGTCGTTATGCCTCTGTTCCTCTGATGTGGGGGCGACAGGGCCAGGGTCAGGCACACTCAAAATTTCTTTAGAAATTTTATAGTTATTATAATTCTTCCGCCCTTTTTTTGTCTTGTCGTGTTCTCCAATTATACTTAAGCCATTTGTTTACTCTGCGAATTCCTATAAGTTAAAATAAAGCAGACTCAAAAATATACCACAGTCTCGCTACTCCTCCCAGTGTTTTTGACGCACATACACAAAATGGGTATCAAAACGACGGGCTCGGCCAGGAATCGATTGCTATGTCTTACACACACACACACAGACAGCAACACACACACACACACACAGTAACACAGACACACACACACACACACACAGTAACACAGACACACTTTTAGGCTGTAAAGACATGCTATTTGCAAACATTAGCGACCAATGCTAAAACTAATGCTAATTAACATTAGCCACTAGTAATTAAATACATGTAGATTACTAACATGGTAATGCTAACATGCTAATGTTAACTGCTAGCGCATCAGCGTTAACATGCTAATGCTAACATGTTAATGCTACCATGCTAATGCTAACTGTTAGCGCATCAGCGTTATCATGCTAATGTTAACATGCTAATGCTAATTAACATTAGCAAATAAGATAAGCAAATTAAATACATGTTAATTAGTAACATGTTAATGTTAACATGCTAATGCTAACATGCTTATGCTAACATCGTTAACATGCTAATGCTAACATGTTAATGCTGAAATGCTAATGTTAAATTCTAGGGCATCAGCGTTAACATGGTGATGTTAACATGCTAATGCTAACATGCTATTGTTAATTGCTAGCATCTAAGCGCTAGCTGCTCCTGTGTCCAAGTAAACATGTTAAAAATGACTATTTGAGGTGTGCTTTTTGGATACAGACCCCCAGCAACAGCCCACTCGTCACTCTCAAAATGTCTTTTCTAGTACTGAATTTGCTGAGCAGTGTCAGTAATAATGCATGGGGGCCACAGGGCCAGAGTCAGGCACACTCAAAATTTCTTTAGAAATTTTCTAGTTGAGTGTGCCTGAAAGCGCACACTATATGTTATCCACCGCGCTTCTTATTATTATTATTATTGAGTGTGCCTGAAAGCGCACACTATATGTTATCCACCGCGCTTCCTTTATTATTATTATTGAGTGTGCCTGAAAGCGCACACTATATGTTATCCACCGGGCTTATTCTTATTGGTGTGGGTGCCTGAAGGGGAGGAGGGGGGGAATGGTCAGCAGACACACACACAGATATTGTACTATTATTTTACTCAATTCTACTATTAATATTCTACAAATTATTCAACTTTTTCTACAAATATTTTACCATTTCAAATCCATCATACAAACTTAAAATCTTTATACAGACCTACAATTTAAATGACTTCTACTTTACTACAGACTTAATTCAAACTACACATTTTAACAGGATCTTGTACTATTACACTTTTATTCTTATTTTTTTTAGATTCAACTCATTTAGAACATTTCTACAGACACAAGCATGCACACACACACACACACACACACACACACACACACACACACACACACACACACACATACACAGACAGACACACACACACACACACACACACAGACAGTGACAGATCGACATCATTGTGTTCAAACAATGAAAATCTGCTGATCTACGATCAATAAAGGCTGAGCTGCACACCTGGACAGGTGAGCTCACCCTGGTTGCTTGGCAACCTTAAGCATGCCTTTGACTAACTTTATTGAAGTCTGTGTATGATATCAGACTATCAAGACTACATTTTTAATGTCGGCCATTTTATCCTTGTCTCTCACAAACACAAACACATAGATAGAGAGACAGACACACCACACACAGGCAGACAGACAGGCAGATGCACACACAGACAGAACAAGCACACACACAGTTTTTCAAAATAAGAGTCCCTTAAAAATAAGAGCCCAGTAAGAAGGCAATGATGACACAGCTGGTTGTATTAATACAGGATTTTCTCTTCGAGGGACTTCATTTGAAACTTTTGTGTCAGAGGGTCAGAGGGAGAGGGACTGAGCATGCACAGCTGTCACAAGAATGCAGACACACACACACACACACACACACACACACACACACACACACACACACACACACAGACACACTGAACAGACGCTCAGTAAACAGATCGACATCATCGTGTTAAAACAATAAAAATCTGCTGATCTACGATCAATACAGGCTGAGCTGCACACCTGGACAGGTGAGTCTCAGGACAGTCTCAACAATCCTTCTACACTTTAAACTTCTCCCTTCTACAGACTTTATTCAAACTACACAGTTCACCAAGATCTTGTACTATTATTTTACTAAATTCTACTATTAATATTCTACAAATTATTAAACTTTTTCTACAAATATTTTCCATTTCAAATCCATTATACAAACTTCAAATCTTTATACAGACCTACAATTTAAACTACCTCTTCTTCTACTACAGAGTTCAGTCAAACTACACAGTTCACCGAGATCTTGTACTATAACTATTACTCTCTACAATTCTACCTTTTCATCTAAATTTCTACAGTGTTACACAACATTGTATCACTTTATACTATTCTACTCTTTTCAACCAATTTCAACATTTTTAAGATATATCTCTTATGGCCTTTTTAAACTTTATAGTATAGAGACAGCTGAAGAGTGACAGGAATGTGAGGGGGAGAGAGAGTGTAAGAGACAGGGAAAAGACATGCAGAAAAAGGGCAGCAGGTGCACCGCTGGGGCCGGCGGCGGCAGAGGGCACCCACACCGCACTTTCCGCAAGAAAATGCAGTTTTCTAGTTATTATTATTATTTTTCTTCTTCCGTACGATTTTTTTATTTTTCTTCTTCCGTACGTTTTTTGGCCTCTAACTACTCCTACAAATTTTGTCCCACAAAAATAAAAATTATACCAATAAATTCAGCTCATTCATGCCACAGCTGCTATTACTTTTCTACATTCTACTATTAATATTCTACAAATTATTCAAATTTTCTGCAAATAATTTCCCATTTAAAAATGAATTACACAAACCTCAAATCATTCTACAAAACTTCTACAAACATTCTACAATTTCAACAACTTGTACTACTACTACAGACTTCATTCAAATTTCAAATTCTACACAAACTCTTCAACTATTAAACTCGTATTTAACTTTTTTCAAAATCTTTTACCGTTTTTAAACTATCAAGGCTCAAAGTTCAGCAGGTTTTTAGTCAAATTTCTGGGTTTATAATGGGTGTGTATGTAGTTTCCTAGAGTGATGACATCATCAGCTAGAGTGAGGAGCAGGGAGAAAAATCAGTGAAAAAATAAAACGTATTTAACTACCGTGGCCTCAAATGCCCCACTACAGACACAATGTATACATAGAAACGTAGGAAAATTCGAGGTAATCGCAGTGATACCACTGTTGAAGCTGTCTCTTTTATAGTTTTGGCTCAGTACAGGCTAATTGATCGAGTACCCCCCTCCACAGCCTCATTCACTCCCATGGTTTTTGGAGCAAAGAATTTACCGAAGGAGCAGGGTGCACCTGTGCTTGCTCTGACTCTGGAGGCCAAAGTTTGTACAATTTTTACCTGAAACTTGGCACAGACATTATACACAAGACGAGCATTCTTCTGGTCATTTAGATTTTGGTTTGAGGCATACCATATAGGGTTTTTTTGGCCCTCTTCGAGGGGGATCATTCAGACATATACTGTGCATTTCAGTGAGAGAGACAGGCTGCATGGAGCACCTGTGTCTAATTAATGAGGCCTGCAACCTCACCCTGCTTGAGGAGGAGGGGGGGAGGGGTCAGTAGACAAGCCGAGCGGCAGCCATTTTTGTAGTTCTTGGCACTTCATTTGAACTTGTCTGTGTAAAATGTGCGCACACACACACACACAAAGAGAGAGAGAGAGAGAGAGAGAGAGACCACGAGACCACAGAATGTTCCAGAAAGTCCCAGAACCTTCTAGTCTGTTACCTGGCAGCATGCCAAGTTTTCTGTTGGACCTGAGAAAGGATATCACAGAGGTGGTGGATGGTGGTGCAATAAACCACACAGGCGGATCAACCAACAGAATGTTCCAGAAAGTCCCAGAACCTTCAAGTTTGGTACCTGGCAGCACGCCAAGTTTTTGAGTTTTTCTGTTGGAACTAAGAAAAAAAAGAAAAAAAAAGAAACATATAGCGGTGGTTTTCTGTTGGAACTGAGAAAGGATTTGACAGAGCTGGTTGGACAATAAACCGCACAGGCAGTCAAAATGTTCCGGAAAGTCCCAGAACCCTCTAGTTTGTTACCTGGCAGCATGCCAAGTTTTTGAGTTTTTCTGTTGGAACTGAGAAAGGATTTGACAGAGGTGGTGGTGAGATAAACCACACAGGCAGATCAACCAAAAGAATGTTACGGAAAGTCCCAGAACCTTCAAGCTTGGTACCTGGCAGCATGCCAAATTTTCTGTTGGAACTGAGAAAGATAAGGCAGCTGTAGGGGTGGTGGTGGCGGTGGGGCAATAAACTGCACATGCAGATGAACCAACAGAATGTTCCAGAAAGTCTGAGAACCTGCTGGCTTGTTACTTGACAGCATGTCAGGTTTTCTGTTGGAACTGAGAAAAAAGATATGGCGGTGGTGGGATAATACACCACACATGTAGAACAATGACAGAGTGTTCCAGAAAGTCTCAGTGTTTTGTTGTTTTGTCTTTCTGTTGAGACTGAGAAAAAAATAAGGTGGTAGTGGATTTGCGTTTTGTAATATCTCTCTCTCTCTCTCTCTCTCTCTCTCACTTTCTCTCTCTCTCACTTTCTTTCTCTCTCAATTTCTTTCTTTCTTTCTTTCTTTCTTTCTTTCTTTCTTTCTTTCTTTCTTTCTTTCTTTCTTTCTTTCTTTCTTTCTTTCTCCATCTCTCGATTCCATCAACGCCCAAGGCCATTGCTCCTTTCGACAGTATATGCCGAACAAGCCTGCCAGGTATGGGATCAAGTCTTGGGTGGCCTGCGATGCCATTTCCAGCTACGCTTGGAAAATGCAACTTTACACGGGGAAAAAGCCCACCGCCACAGCTGCCGCCTCCTCTGCCGCTGGAAGAGGAGAAGAAAGAGAAGAAGAAGAAAGAGGAGGAGAAGAAGAAGAAGAAGAAGAAGAAAAAAAAGATGAAGGGAGAAAGAAGGGAAAGGGACGAGGAGGCTCAGAGAAGAATCAGGGGACGCGTGTGGTGCTTGACGTAACAGAGGGCCTGACACTTCCTACGAACTCGCGCAGCGGCTCCTCCTCGAAAGGAACAGCACCTTGCTCGGCACGATCAGGAAGAACAAACCCGAGCTACCGGACGCCCTGCTCGCGCTCCAAGTTCGCCTTCACGCGCGACACCGCTCTGGTCTCGTATCTGGCCAAGAAAAACAAGTACGTGCTGCTGCTCAGCACGTTCCACACTCGGACCGCGAGTGTGTGTGTATATATATATATATATATATATATACACACACACACACACACACACACAGGAACCACGAAAACCTGCTGGACGACAGAGCACAGAAACTCCGGGGAAGTTTGGTTAGAAACATGCATTAATGAGACATGTCCAGAGAGAAAAAGAGAGAGAGAGAGAGAGAGAGAGAGAGAGAGACAGACAGACAGAGAGAGACAGAGTAGGAGGGAGGGTTTTCGGTAAAGGAGATGTGACTACATCATTAACCAATACCGTGCCTGGCTAGGCATAACCCTGGGGAGTCCCCTGGCAGTCTAATCCTATGGCAGCATAACTAAGGGATGACCTGAGCCAGCCCTAACTATAAGCTTTATCAAAAAGGAAAGTCTTAAGTCTACTCTGAAAAGTGTTGACCGTGTCTGCCTCCCGAACCCAGATTGGTAGTTTGTTCCACAGAAGAGGAGCCTGATAGCTGAAAGCTCTGGCTCCCAATCTACTTTCGGAGACTATAGGAACCACAAGGAACCCAGCGTCCTGAGAGCGCAGTGTTCTAGAGGGGTAGTAAGGTACTATGAGCTCTTTTAGATATGATGGTGCCTGACCACGAATAGCTTTGTAAGTAAGGAGGAGAATTTTAAATTCTATTCTAGATTTAATAGGTAGCCAATGCAAGGAAGCCAAAATTGGAGAGATGTGATCTCTGATCTTAGTTCCTGTCAGAACACGTGCAGCAGCATTCTGAATTAACTGTAAAGTCCTAAGAGACTTATTAGAGCAGTATGATAACAAAGAGTTACAATAGTCCAGCCTTGAAGTAACAAATGCGTGGACTAGTTTTTCTGCAGCCGCTTGAGAGACAATGCGTCTGATTTTAGCAATGTTATGTAAGTGGAAGAATGCAGTCCTCGAAATTTGTTTTATATGAACATTTTAGGACAAATCCTGATCAAAAACAACTCCAAGATTCTTTACAGTGGAGCTGGAGGCCAGGGTGATCCCGTCTAAAGTAACTAAGTCTCTAGAAAGAGAGTTTCTAAGGTGCTTGGGTCCAACTTCAGTTTTGTCTGAATTTAACATCAGAAAATTATAGGTCATCCAATTGATTTGTGAAATAGGTAATGAAGATGCTCAGAGTGCTGCAAGTGCTACCACAGAATCCAGTGTGCCAGATGCAGAAGACACAGTCACAGATGGACCAAAAGAGGTTGAGATGGAGGCTGTGCCAGCAACACCCTGTCTTATTGTGTGTGGTATGTCAGTTTACAATGTAGTTAAATGGTTGACACAGATGCACAGATCTGTAATATATATTTGTTAATGTTGTTCATTCTCAGGGTCCTGTTGCTTCACTGCTGACTGCTTCAAGTTGAGCATTGATCAGAAGATATTCAACGACCACATCACTGCCTCCCCCCTGTGCCATCTGCCTGATGTTTGGCAGTTACTATTGCTTCAATATACACTACCCAGTGGGACTGTGATCAACACTGCAGTATCTCCGGAGGTAATTCTTAGATGCATACATACATACTATATTTACCAGCAAGATAAAGAAAATATTCACCATATAGATCCTAATGTTATTAGATACAGAAATAGAATAAATACAAAAGACAATTGAAATCAAAATAAAAACTGCGCCAAATATAAATGTACATAATTGAAACAGTGTCAATACAAACTGCAAATGTTTTGTGTTATTGTTTCTATGCTGTCGCTGAGCAGTGTTATAGTGTATATTTTTTATGGTCAGGGGGACAGAAGAGTTCTTCAGTCAGTTTGTGCAGCAGGATAGGGACAAAAGCCTGTCACTGAACACACTTCTCTGTCTGGTGAACGTTCTGTCTAAAGAGTCGTCCTCTCTGCCACAGAGTCCAGCTCTGTGTCCACCACAAAGCTGGATCTTGTGGTATCTTTCTGTTAAGATATTTAAAAACATAACATATTAGGCACTTTAATATTTATCCTTTCTTCTTTTCTTCAAGGTGTTTCTTTTCAATAAATCCGGAGAGAGGAACGAAATTTGAGCACAGCAAAAGGAGAATGTCTTTGCTGTGAACGCAGGAGTCCTCACACTCATCGCTGACCTTGCAGTCCATGAGTGGACTTGAGTGGACCATACTTTGTGAGTCATGTGATGTGAGGTGTAATGTTGTTGTAATGTTGCAGTATGTATGAGTGTACACAGTAAAAGATGTGTACATTTTTTCCATCTTTATGTACAGCCTTGCAAATGAGGTGAGGTGGTTGTTTATGTTGGAGACTTTTTTTATATGTGTGTATATATAAATAGCAGATAACACTGATAACACAAACAAAAAGCAGGGTTCTGGTTTTATTCTGCACCACTGTCATGGCTTAATGAACCTGTGGTGATTTTACTGTTACAAGTTAAAAGATCTGAACAGCAAGAACAGTCAGTAGCATTTTAGCTTTTACTTGCTTTTTCAGAAAAGATACAGTGCTGCCCACATCCATTAGAAAGTTCTTATTACTGTGCAGTGGCACCAGGTGATCAAAGATCGATCAAAGTGTCTCAACGAGAGACTAATGAAGTGGAACAACACACAATCATTTATGGCACAACAGATGCTTTTTATAATCTCCTCCACATCGGAGAAGCAAAGTCAGCTGTTTGTTGTTGTTGTTTTCTTCATACACTGTTTATCGCGGGGTCTCGGGTATGTCCACAGGGTTCCCACGGGTGCTTGAATTCCTTGAATATGCTTGAATTTCAATTTAGTGTTTTCAAGGTTGTGAAAATGCTTGAATTTTTTGTGAAGTGCTTGAAAATGCTTGAAATTTGTGTGATGTCTATCTCAATAAACCAAAAGAAAACAAAAATGTTTCCTAAGCGGCTACGCGCTTGATCCGATGCCTTTACATGCAGAACTCAGTTATCATACTCGCTTGGTGTTCTGCCGAGAAATAACAGTAGACTACTATCGACACCTGTTGGTCACTGTTATTGCGCTATGGTAGTTACACAATACACCGCTCACAAGCTGAAAATACAAGCCAATTCACAATTAGTTAAAAATCAAAACAGTCAATCTACCACCATATGAAATAATGCTAATTAGACCCATATTAATTATTCTGCCATACAGTGGCACCGCTGCGTTTCCCATGACCATCATAGCAAACACAACTAGTAGGCTACCTATTAAAAGGTGCTGGAAAAATGGAAAAACTGGTGCTTGAAGGTGCTTGAAAAGTGCTTGAATTTGTTCATGAAAAAGGTGTGGGAACCCTGTGTCCATGATTCTCGCGTGATCTCGTGATGTCGCGTGAATACGGCCGGCTCGCTCCGCTACCGTTCCGCGGCTGATACGCGCCCGGTGTGAATTGACACCAGGCAAAGTACCGCGGCGCTGCGGTTCCGCCTCCTGTGTGAGTCCCGTGTTAGTATGTTCTCCTAGCACATAGTCTGAGTGATTTGTATATATTTCCAAAAAACAATAGGATACGTGGACTATGTAAGAGCAGACTGTTTCTGCTGAAGAAAGCTGGTAACAAAAGGAAGCAGATGATCAGACAGGCTGGAAACAAATTCCCAGGTTAGTAAATCACATTTGGGAGAGAAAACAAAGATGGGTGATGAAACCCAAACTGCCTATCATCTGTCAAAGCATCCATCACAGTTTACAGACCCAGTGCTATCTTCAACTTTGACCCACTGTTCCTAACGTAGTCGTGCTCACATACTTCCTAATTCAGATGTGATTCACATTTTACTTCACTAATCTGGATGGACTGCCAGTTTGTTTACAGCCTGATGATTTGACTGCTTGTGTCTTTTGCGCTGCAGCTTTTAGATTACTCTGGTGCGCACAAAAGTGCAAAATCATAAGGAACAAAAGTAAGTTGTAGTAATCAGTTATCTTTTAAACCCCAGATCTGTGATTAATGTGAATAGTGTACAATCTACTACATCAGCAGTCCTGGGGAAATCCATCACTGACATCAACATTAGCTTTAGAAGACATGAACATAGTTATGTACATAGCATTGATTCAGCGTAACTAACTCATTTACTCATAAGATGTTTGACTGATGTCCAAACACAAATTAAAGGTGATGTATTAATCCTGCTAAGACACACTTCTGCTGAAGCATAAGCAGGAAGTGAAAGGAGTGCTGGACAGTTTGTCTAATGCACTAATTATTACCAATGTGTCACACGTGTCTTAGCAGCCCAGTCTTCCATCTGAGAGGACCAGGGGATGAAATATGGTAGTTGAGTCTCTCCACATCCCCACCTGAGCTGCCACTAAGGTGGAGTGTCTGACAAGCATAAATTATGTTAATAGAATTTAATAAAAAACACTTTATTCCAAAGGTTTCAGTACTTTGAAATGTCAAGATGATCTAGTGTGCTATCTGGAGAGAATCCTGAAGCTTAAGTTAGAACACTAAATTATTAAAACAAGAAATCGCAATCCCTCTTGGGGAATGGCAGAGCATGATGAAATATGGAGAATACGCGAGTGTGTCTTCCAGGTGGAGTTTTCTCCATTTATTAATTGATCTGAGTGCTCAATCTAGTCTTCCATTATGGCTCAGTATAATGAAGAAGATATTAAACAGATTTGGGAATATTTTAATGAAAATATTTGATGTCTTTTTGTCAATTCCACTTTACAATCACTTGTTCATTCTTGTTATCTAAAAATACCACAATTGTAATTAAGTCGGGAATTGGGCTTTTGTGTTTAGTTTGGTGATGAGTGATGGTCTGTTGAAAAGTGGAATTATCAGAAAAATATTCTAATGAACAAAAAAAAACTGTTGTGCCACCTCCTTTCTCCCCAGCAGTCTCTGACATACGTTCACACAGACACACACACAATGGGAAAGTAATGATGGGGAGACTGAAAATTATCCACTGCTGGTTGTTAATTGAACATTCCCATTGTTACAATGACTGCCTATTGATTAGCTATTGGTGCTTGCATCACTTCCATTGGCCTGAGGATTCAGACTTAACATCAGACTGACTGAGACTGATGTTAAGGAAGAAGAGAAGGGAGTGAAAGAGGCAGAGATGATGAAAAGAAAAAGCAAGCTGGAAAATAGTAGAAAAGACAGTATGGAAAACCTTGAAAATGGAATGAAAAAGAGAATTGGAAGGTTGTGGAGTAAAGTTGGGTACTTGGCCACAGTGTTCAATTACAGCATGCTGGAGGTTAAATCAATAACATTTAAATTGCTTATGGTAATCACCTGCACTCCAATCACTGGGATCAGCTTAAGCAATCTGCTAACCCCAGCCTCACTCAGCCACAGCCTGAAACATATGAAGAGCAGTCAGCTGGCTTGAAGGGTCAACCTGTATTGTGTGTGTTCATTTAACATTTGTGATTTTTTTTTTTTTAACAAGTAAGATACTACTCCAATCTGATCACTAAGAGAAATCTGCTAGAAACAAAAAGACTTGTGGGACACAGAAATATGTTTATTTCAGTTAAGCAACCTAATGGGCTATAACTCTTCATTGGTACGTTAGATAAGTTGTACATACAGATTGCACAAGTGTGTAAACATTTTATACAATTCTCCTCACAGGAGGTGCTACAGAAGCGATGCACATGCAAGCTTGCTATCAGGGGGGCTCACAGAAGGATTCACAATGCAAGCGCCGAGACAGAGGTGGTGGTTCAAAAAGGTTTTACTAAACAAACTAGAAAAACTCAAATACAGGCAAAAGTACAGATCCGTAATGCAAAAGTCGTGGTCAGAAAAAACAGGCTTAGGCGCGAAGATCGGGTTATCAAAGAACAAGAATACTAAACACACAGACGCTGGAACGATGTACATGACGAGACAAACTAGCGACAAAGAAAGGGAGCACAGAAATTAAATAGAGGGAAAAGGGGAGGGGAAACATTCAAGCACAGGTGAAACACATGAGGGAGGCAGGTAATCAGGGAGCACACCGGGGAAGGCGGACAGGTAAGACAAGACAGGAGGATAACAGATAACATGATAGTTCCAGACATTTGCTTGTTGTAACTCCAGATGACCCCTGAGCTAAAGGCCCTACAGTTCGAAGACATGCTAGTTTGCAGTGGCTTCCTGATATACAAACAGTTCAGTTTAAACTTGCAAAAACTATGATCAAGTAGCCACAGAGAAAGGTGCAGAATAGAATACTTGTTTCTTGAGGTGAAAGACTCTACAACTTAATCTCCTTTGTCCAAGTCAATGTGACTATATTTATAACACATTTTTCATATACAGTGGCAATTCAAAGTTATTTAAATTGAAAACAATGAATAAATAGTGGTGTGGATAAAAACAAAATGAAAGATTGACATCTGTAATGTATTTGGTCCATGAATTTATAAACAAGCAGCATCGCCTAATATTTAATTCTATGGCTGAGAAGAAGCCAGTGTATCTCTTAAACAGCAGCATTTTGAATTAAACTAACTAACTAAACGTTTCGTCTTTTCCAGGAGCCCAGGCTAAAGACCATTGCTGTTGTCAAGCCTGCTTAAAATAAAAAAAGGGTTTTTTTTACCAGGTGATCATTGTCAGACCTGGACTTAAAGTGGACTCAGATGCAGAGTAAAGATAGTCCTCCTCCCTAATCCCTTCGTTGGAGGTATCTACTTCGACCACGTCTACTTCGCTAAGGGTCTGGCATGACGAGGATGGGGGTTGAGGGTCTGGAAGGCTGTCTCTGGAGACCAAATGGAACTGTACCTGGAGGTAACAGCATGGAGAGGAGCAGCTATTGCGCTAAAGCCTCTGATGAATCGCCTGTAAAAGTTGCTGAACCTTTTTGCGGCTATCAGGTGTGGGCCATTCAGCCACAGCCGCTGATTTTACCCGGGTCTATCTGCACTCTTCCAGGGGCTACAATGAAGCCCAGGAAGGAGACGGTATCGACATGGAACACTTTTCTACTTTGACATAGTGTTTGTTTTCCAACAGTCTTTTCAGTACTCTGGTTACATGGTTTCAGTGGGTGTCAAGGTCAGGAGAGTAAATCAGGATGTCATCAGACATACATTCGGACCGGTGACACATGAGGAAGGGCAAGTGACCTGAAATGAGTGAGAGTTACTTTTCAGAATAATAGTGAATTTTCAAAATAAAAGACAAAAACCCAGGTATTTCTAAGATCATGTTTCTACTTTTGAGGTTATTTAGATTTACAGTCATCTCAAGTTGGTAAATATTAAAGTTTAATTTTGTTCATTTTAATTTAGTTTAGGTCCAGTGTTTGGGATTTAGTGGTGTGAGGCTGTAGATTGCGACCAACTTAATACCTCATACTCCCCTTGGAAAAACTTTATAGATACAAATGGGACAAAAAAGGTAACAAAACAGAACAATTTTTATTACTCATGAAAACATTCTTATAAATATAACATTTCTGCCATATGCTGCCAATGCATTCTTCTAAATCTTACACACTTGATTTTTAATAGTTAAAATATAATGAGTACAAATGAAGACATCAATTTTGGGTTGTGTATGGCAAAATGCACCATATTTATTACATTTTCATTGTTAAAAAAGTACAGTATCCTCGGTAATAAATACTGTAATATGTATGAATTACATTACACTTACAATTTTATAATAACAAAATGTGTTTTTTTTTACGTGCGTGTGATCACACCTTTTCACCTTAATTTATGCTTTTCTTAGGCAACATTACGTGCTTGCCCTCTTTAAATAATATAATATAGAATTGCATGTATCATGAGATAACTTCTGTTATGATTTGGTGTATAATATAAAATTGGATAGAATAGCATTGTTCCAAGCACAGAACCTTGTGGAACTCCTCGATCCATCATAAGCATGTACAAACTGAGATAGATCTGATGAATAAGACTTAAACTAGCTTAGTGTGGTTCCTTTAATGCCAATTTACACATCATTAATTAGCTTCATATATGCTTCATAATTTAAAGCTTGATGACATAGAAATTAAAAATTATTTTTTGTGATTTAGCACAGGGGCGCAGATAGTGGGTGTGTCAGGTGTGTCATGACACACCCACTTTTGAATGACCGTAGATCCGTCCCACCCACTTTTATGTAGCTTAACGTTTTGTTTTTTTTGTTTGTTTTTTTAAACTTTGTCTTCTTCAAATCTTCTGATTCAAGCATCACGAGGAAACCAAAATATGAATTAACATAATATTTGGTTTACTGAGGTGTGTGCTGATGTGCATGCGTTGTGTGTAACAACGCGTACGCATCAAGCAAGTGACTCGTTTGGACTGTGCAGCAAAGAGTGTGGAGTCGTCGTCGACTTTGGTTGCCACGGTTACCAACTGATCACTTGGACAGCTAGCTGCACGTTCAGCACGGCATGGCATGATGAGAAGGACAACAAAAAAGCAAAAGACTACACGTTTTGCCTACACAGGATCCAGATGTGAAGTAGCAATGGAATGGTAGCTTAGTCAACATGGCTCGCTAGCAGTGCAGTTGTGTCCTGTGGATTAAAATGGAATAATCGCAAGAAGTCATGGTATCAAGACAACGTTTTAAGGTAGGACGTTTGGTTATTCATTTTGCCCACTGCTGCGACACATTGACTTGAGCTCATTTGGTTGTTTTGAAGCATTCCCTGAAGAAGGTTCTGCTCATTTGCACTAAATTGTATTTTTATTGTGCTAATACAGACGGGCATTTTTGTATCTATATTCTTCTAAAAACTCACACACTTAAAACAAACACTTAAAGGGATGGCCGTGTGTCTCAAGTGTACAATTCACCACTTCTGCGCGATTTTGACAATAGTATCTACACAGCCTTGTAGGCTAGCAGGACCGATGGTTTCATTATCAGTCAGTTGAGAGGGGTCCATGGTGTTTGCATTATTCCATTTCATGTGACTACTCGCAAGGAATTCTTACCGCTGAGCCATGTTCATGTATTCATTCTTAAAAAGCTGCTACTGCTTTTTTGGACAGCACTTAGGAGCACTATAGTGTGAGAGTGAGTGTCAGGCTGGCAGCCTGAGGGGGGCATTGGGGGCAGCTTCGCCCCCCCCCCCCCCAGTTTCTCAAACCTATCTGCGTGCCTGATTTAGCACTCCTGGGTTTAAAGTGTAAACCCACTGTGGCAATGTCACAGGATGCAAAACATGGTTGTAGTTTATTATGATCTTGCAGATTTTTGTTTGAATTGTTTTTTGGTGTGATAGACAATATTATTGATTTATTGCTGTGCGCCACAAAGGCGATTATTTTGTGTTTTGGTTTGCTGTGTTTTTGTGTGATAGACTTTCTACCTGTCAAATGTAAACTGACACTTGTTGCTGCAGATGGGCACACCCGAACCTCATTACAGCCATGATTACAATCACCGGTTGCTCCTCCCAAGCTTTTTAAAGAAACCACCAGGTACCTGCTGGACACTGCACGGAGCACGGGTTGCTGTCGCCTTCTCCTCTCTTACTTTACTGTTGCTGGATCGGACCGGACCCACCGTCACCCCCACGGAGCTGTCTCCCTGGCTTGGTGAAACGATCTTAGGATTATTGATCAACGCTCACAATCCTCTACAAAAAGGAAAGTAGCTTACTCAAACCTCCTCACTGTATGTGTTTTTTCCTATGAGCGTGTGGGTGCTGAGTCTCGTTGTTGTGTTAAGGGCATCGGACCTAGAAGGCAGAGGGCGGCGTGTTTAACTGATAGGCATTCACACAACATATTAAAGGGAAGCGTATAAATTAACGGCTAGATCGGCCGCTTGAATTTGCCGGCAGCAAGTCAGGCTGGGTGCTGATTTCTACTCTCTCTCTGGCAGCGGCAGACGGCGGCGGCGCGGGAATCCTGGCACCGGATTTACGGAACGGACTGAAGAGTAGAGAGCCTGCTGGAGCGGCTCTCTCTCCCGGCTGGTAACCAGGGCGATCGAGGAAAACGCGGGGCGGCACGACAACACTTACTGGAACGGACTCTCTGGGCGATCAAGGAAACCGCGGGGCGGCACACAACACTCGCTGGAACGGACTCCCTGGGCGATCGAGGAAACCGCGGGGCAGCACGACAACACTCGCTGGATCGGACTCTCTGGTATCTCGCCTGCAGAGTTCAGTAACTGCCTGACACTGGACAGCATTTTCTTGCCTTCATTGTTTTATCCTTTTTATAAAAAAGCAATTTCATTTTAACTTTTATTTATTTAAATCAATGTATATATTTTAACTTTGGTTCTCATTGTGTTGGTGTGGCCCGGGAATCCGAACTTAAATTAAAGTAACATCTTTTTAATCTGGTACAGCAATGTTAAGTGTATTTGTTATGATCACATTATTTATAATTAAAAAAACAAAAGAGAACTTTGATAACAGCCAAACATCAACAGAAGATATAGTAGCTAATATTACTTAACAGCAACCCACTGAGCAAGCCCACTGATTTTCATACATCTCACTGAAACCTATAGTGAAGGATGTTTTACTGAAATGTTGCAGAGGGCACTATCAAGCTATTTCACCAGAGTCATGCATTATTTATTTTAATGAAAACTCAAAAGCATTGGAATCAAACATTGCATTGAAGTCGCTCTGATTAGACCTTTAAGACGAAATGAGAGAATCATTTCAAATTGCACAGTAAATTACAAATTCTGAGGCACCCTGGTGACTCACCTGGTCGAGATTACACTACATATATGAACACTCCTTACCACAGGGGCAGCAGTTCTATTCCGACCTGTGGTCTGGTATGTTATCCCCCACCCCTCCACTCTTCAACTGCTACTATCAAGTAAATATTCAAAGCCCTAAAAATAATCTTTAAAAACTAAGCTGACTTCCTTTTTTATTTAGATTATGGCTCCAAGAGGATTTTTTTGTAGATGCGATGTACATGAAGGTGAAACGCTGCTAGGGCTGCTTCATTGAAATTGAAAATGTAGGCGGTGCTATCAAGCTATTATACCACACCCATGCACATCTCTACAAAAACACCAATGCACCTAGTATTGGTTAGACCACCAACTGGGAACCAGGAACAGTGGTAGATGGGCATGCAGTTCCATACATGATATATTTGTTGTGTGCATATGTAGATGTGCTCCATACATTCAGTTGATAATTTGTAAACTTATATATTTTGGAGCAGTTTGTGGACCCCCTTATAGAGAAACTCGTGGACATAAGCAGCTATTTGAAATTTATATCCCATAAACACCCATGATACTCCTCAAGTAGTATACTTATAAAACTGTCATCCTGGTTGGTCTCTTCAGTATTGACATATCTGTTATTTACCTGAGCTTACATCTTTCTTAACCAAATGTCAATCTAACATAGTCAATCGTTAATCATTCAGTTGCTACAAGCTGACAGAATATCCAGCTGAAGTGTGGACAGAACACATTTTGCAGAAGCATTTAATGTTAATGTTCTGTCATTTTTTTAGAAAAGCATAATACAGGCAGAATTGCTACACCTTCTGCTGCTGCAAAATAGTTACCTATGAGAATAATGTAATTCATTGGAAGGGTTACAGATTTTACTACACACTAGGGGTTGCACGACTAATATGATGAAAGTCGAGTCAACGTCGACTAGTCGCCGGTGACGTCATTGATATTTTCAGTAATTTAAAAAATCACAGGAGGAGAGAATGCTTTGCAATAATCTGTATTGACTGACAATGCACAGCTGTTACACAGAATTTGCGCAGCAAGCAAAAAGTAAAAACAAGCAGCAACTCAGCTCAGTTAAATTTAACAGTAACATATCTACGCGTAAATCTACATCTTCCATAGTGGAAAACAAAATACTGAACAAAACAATTTGTGAGGAAAACAACACAACACCTGCAAGCCTAGTCATCGTCACAGTCCTGCTCAGTCACAGTTTTCGTTTTTCGGTCCTGGTTTGCGTGCAGGAACACGAGCACATCTACGTGCGCTGGGTGAAGGCTCGCCCACTGTCGCATGATGGTATTACCAGCGAGTGAAAAAATCCTCTCGCTTGCCGTGCTTGTCGCTGGGACAGCCAGGTAACGTTTGCCTAACCTGGCCAAACAGGGGATTCTTTCCTGGTTCTAGTGCAGCAGGGGCTGGCTCAATTCGTGGCAGCAAGCCAGCCCTCTCTCGATTAACGACAAGTCGACGTCAAGCTCAAAACGTCACTGTGGCGTAGTGAAGTCGACTAGTCTGTACAACCCCTAATACACACTGCATGCAGTATGAGTAAGGCATCCTGGGTGTGTCTAGGGTTGTTAGTTATAGAAGCGGGTCAGGGTGTTCCTTCCTCTCCACCCCAGCTGTGAAATGACTGGTTTGTCTGAGGAATGAGAGACCCTGGAGGGCCAAGGGTCCCAAACAAATGAGCTCCCATAAAACTCTTCTACTTGTACAGGGAGGGACACAATGCAGGCAAACAACCGCCCAAAGCAGCCTTTATGGTAATTTCGCTCTACACAGTGCCCACCCATGGGTTTCACGGCTCTGTGAAGCCAGCCACCTTCATCTGCAGCGTAAGGTATTCATCATCAGCAGCTGAGACATCAAAACAAGTCAGTACACTTTACTTCCTTACAGCAAACACAGGTGGGAATCAGATGATGACTATTAGTCTATATGAAAATGTTAGCAAATTAGGTTAAATGACACTGAAGTTGTTGTTCCATGCATTTAGTTTTTTGCATAAATACGTTACATCCAGCAGTGTTTGTGTTTGGTGGGAAATTAAATAAAGCTGCATTGTGTGATATGCTGGGGAATATTTTCAGCAAAGCTAATGAAGTTAATTACTTGAGCTGAAGCGCTTTTATGAGCTGCACCTGGTTCATAAATGACTCCTAATGAGGAGCAACTCAGTTGACTTTTAAAATGCCTCCCTCTGAGTTGACTTTCAAGATGGCTGCCATGAGCATGGCTGTGTAGTAAGTGAGCTCCCTCAAGCTAACGGTTTAAAGTCCGCTTAAACTTAAACTCGATAGAAAGGGCATTGAAAGTAATGCATTAATTTAAGTAAACACGGATAATGGGCGGAGGAGCTAAACCCAACAAGAATACTGATAAACCCAAAGGAAATTCAAGTCGAACTCACAAGTCAAATTCCAGCATGCTAGCTGACAGCAACCCAGACCCAATCGCTTCACTTCGGACCGGCATGGAAGGTATCAGCAAACAGATCCAAGCCTTACAGAACGAACTGAAAGCTGATCTTAGATCGTTTAAAGAAGAAATAACAACTCAGGTGAAGCGTGAGATGTCGGATCTGAAAGCAGATATAGACCAGAAATTTGCGACCGTCTCTAACGACATACAAGAACAAAACAAGAAGGTTGACGCTATCCTGACTCGGACCGAGGAGGTGGAAGCCTGGAGCTCGGAGGCTAATACAGTACTCCTAGAAGTACTGCGAGAGCAGAGTAAAATCAGAGACAAATCAGAGGACTTGGAGGCAAGGTCTAGGCGAAATAATTTGAGGATATACGTAATTCCAGAAGACACAGAGAAAGGACAGACTCTTGCGTTTGTGAAAGAGTGGCTTAGCACTGAACTGTCAATTGATACAGACCTCCAAATACAGCGAGCCCATAGAGCTCTGGCTGCGAAACCGAAAGCGGATAAACCCCCACGGTCAGTGATCGTCAATTTTCTTCAATACAATGTGAAGGAGCTGGTTTTGACCAAAGCATGGGAGAAGAAAATTATTAAAATCGGGAACAGTCGGATATATTTCGACCATGACTACAGTGCTGGGGTATTGCAACGACGCAAGGATTACGTGAACGTGAAAGCAGCGCTCAAAAAACAAGGCATACGCTTCCAGACACTGTTTACAAAAATGCATATTCACTGGGCCAGCGGGAAGAAAGCCTATGAAAATGCACAGGAGGCGGTGGCGGAGCTACGCAGGAGAGGAATAGAAGTCGACAACTTAACAAGAGAATCAACAGGTGTCTCCCTACTGGAGCGGCTACAGTCTACTGAGGTCTCATCTTGGCACCGCGTTGAAGGAGGCAGGATCGCGGCGGTGACAAGCAGACGGGCCAAACAAAAGCTGCAGGAATTTCAACACAACTCCAGGGAGAGAGGTCAAACAGAGAAGGACTGAGTAAGGATATTTGGTTGGCAATTAGACATACATGTTAAAGGGTGTTATTCATAAATCTACTGCTTGGGTTGAGCTTTAAAGACAATGTAGAGATATAGGGTTAAGCTTTTTTATTTTGTGGCTTGGGGGTGTTATTCAACAAACTCAACTAGTATGAGTAGGTCGTTCCCTTGTGGATGGACTCTCATTGCTGGGTGGGGGCCCTTTCCTAGTGAAAGGTTTTTTCCCCCAAAACAAAAGAGATGTCAGCGTATAATAAGGGATGTTGGCATCTTTTTATGGAAGTCGTCAGTAATAACTTCACTTTTTTGTTTGTTTCACAGTTGTTCTTGTATTGTTCATTTTTGTTCAACTGTTGGCCTAGGGGGACGTACAACTAAGAACTGTATGTCAGTGATGGGGACTCGAGTTAGCGACTTGGACTCGAGTCGGACTTACGTCGCGCAAACAAAGACTTCCGACTTGACTTAGACTTGCTCCCAATGACTCGAGACTTGACTTGGACTTGTCTGTTGTGACTCGTGTGTGAATTGTGAATAATTTTTAATTTTAATTTCATTATAAGTAGCCTATTCATTTAATTAAACGTAAATGTTTGCAAGGCCATATTTGACAATGAAAACCGGAGGCAGCCTGAATATTTCCGATGTCGGTCACGGCTGCAGGTGGACGCCCGCGTCTCCGCGCTGACCGCGCCCCGCGTGCGCCGGGCCCGGCGGGGAGAGGAGAGGGTTCTTCGGGTGGGCGGCGGGTCGTGCGGCCGCCTGGTCTCCCCAGCTCCCTGACCCACGGGTGAAAGTGAGCTTCTCCGTCCTCCTCCTCCTCCTCCTCCTCAGGGGGGGGGGCGAGAGCCACGCTCTTCTCTCCGGAGAAGCCCCTTTCGCATATTACTACCAGGACATGGTCATATTTGTTGCCAAAGATTTTTTGTTGTAGGTTCAATTTAGACACACTACAGTAGCCTCTTTATTTGCTGCTGTTCAAGTTCAAGGAGCTGAGTCATCTTGTTGGCTTTGGTTGGCCATGGTTGGTTAAATACAAAAAAAAAAATACACTAATCAATATCAAATGCTAACTAACAATAACCATTAAAAAAACTTTGTTTGAACAAAGCTTTCAGGATGTTTCTTTACATTAGAATAGCCCTAATTATGTGTGCCTACTATTTTAAGGTTTCGTTTGGAATTGCACAGTAGCCTACCTCTTAACAAGGCTCCTGTTCACACATACTTTGACCTTCTTCAAATGTTTGATATCCCTGGGAAGCTGAGCTTTATCAGATTTCATTAATGTGGAAAAAGTAACTGTGTTAGGCACTGACAAAGCGACACAGACAGATCATAGCATTAAATAAATGGAAGTGTCCACATTCTAGTCCCCAAGTGATATGATGCTAAGTGAACATGCTCTGACCCATTTTGATATTGCATTTTGATATAATAATAATAATTAATAATAATAATTAAAAGGGTATTGTAAATGGACTGCATTTATATAGTGCTTTCCTTACATGGTACCATAATGATAACGTTTATTTCAGTCATTTGAGACTTGATTTGGGACAAAAGACTTGAGACTTGACTTGAGACTTGACTTGGACTTGACTACAGAGACTTGAGACTTGACTTGGACTTGGAAAAAATGACTTGTGAACATCACTGCTGTATGTTTATTGTTGATGACCACAACACATGAAGAATTGAAGGTCATATCCTTAAATGTTAATGGTCTAGGGAAACCCAGTGAAACGAGCTAAGGTAATGAGAAAACTGAAAAAGGAAAAACTTCAAATATGTTTTTTACAGGAAACCCACTTGTCACAAACTGAACATGAGAAACTGAAAAGATTTGGATTTAGAAAATCATACTATAGTTCTCATACTAATACGCATCAGAGAGGGGTAGCAATTTTGATATCAAACTCAATCCCATTTGAATGCCATAAGGAAATAAAAGATAGGGAGGGGAGGTTTATTATAGTTAAGGGGACAATTGAACAGACCACAGTTACACTGGTAAATGTATATGCACCACCAGAAGCGGATAGAGGTTGTTTTAAATCCCTGTTTGATACTATAGCAGTAGAAACTGAAGGATTATTTGTGGGGGGGACTTTAATGTAGTTCTCAATTACGGCCTTGATACAACGAGTAGGAAAAGAAGTAAAACACATATTTCAAAACTTGAAAAAAAATAATACATTAGAAGACATGGGCTTCTTTGATGTCTGGAGGGACTTCCACCCTCTTGAAAAGGACTATAGCCATTACTCAGCAACACACTCTGTTTACTCAAGAATAGACTACTTTTTCATGCAAAGAGAAGACCGACATAGAATTAAGAATTGTCGAATAGGTGTGACAGATGTATCTGACCATAGTGCCCTATCTTCTTGCTGACCTTGCGTGAGCCCTATCTTCTTGCTGACCTTGCTTGAGTGCAGACGCTTCACTCTTTTGCTCTCCGCTTTACTTTGCTTTACTTTGATTTACTGTTTTTTCTATTATTGTAATCCTTTCCTTTTGCCAACGTTTTTTTGGAAAGCGGATCCTGGATACCTATATCACTGGGAGTTCAGTTAGCGAAGGCTGCCACTTTTATTTTAATCTGTTTTATTTTGTGAGCGTGGCCTATCAGCAGCACAAGCCTGCACTATCGTGACTGGGACTGAGGAGCTCAGCTAACAAAAGCTAATTAGCAGCAAGATGCCTCCCTTTTCCACGGATGATTACCACAAACTGCTCCAGAAGATAGCAGTACTGGAAACTAAAATTCATCGGCTCGAAGTAAACGTGGAGGTAAATGGAATGAAACCACTCTGCCAATGTCCCAAAATAGTGAGAAAAAGGAGGCTAACAGAAAGCTAATTAGCACCACAAAGATGCAGCAGGAGCCAGGTGTAAATGGCACTATATCAACAACTCCTTTCTGGAACTCTCTTGGTGCAAAGCCCAGGCATCACAAATTGCCTCCCTCAGATATGGGAAGACGGTTAACAGGCAGAACCCAGCACCCGGAGACACATGATGACACTGAGTGGCCTGCACTGCCATCAAACAGGAATGTATCTTCAACCCCGCTACCAAGGAGAAAACAACCATGGACTGGAAGTACAACAAAAACAAAGAGCAAATTGCCCCAAGACACAGGGATTCTACTAGAGAACAGATTTGCTCCACTTTCCCAAATTCCTGACTCCCCAAAAGAAAGCTCGTCTTCCAGCACAAGAGAAAGGTATGAAGCTAAATCATATGCTAAAAGGCCACAGAAAGAGCTAACAACTGGGCCTGAAACTCTGATAGTGGGTGACGGAGCTGTGGGTGAGATAAAACGCTTTTGCAGCAAGAAAAACACCAAAGTACTCTGTTTTACCAAAGATATGGTGTCTGATATTTCAAAGAAGATCCTGAAGATTGCTACTGATCATCCAACAGTTAAATCACTCATCATACACACAGGAGCCCTTGATGTTGTGAAGCAACAATCGGAGGTATTAAAACGGGACTTTGTTGATCTGATGAAGAGAGTCCAATCTCTAAATACTGAGGTGTTTTTCAGTGGACCTCTACCAACAGTTCGGCGAGGAGATGAGCGATTCAGCAGACTGATGATGCTAAACAGATGGCTCAAAGATACATGTGCTACTCAATCAATAAACTTTATTGACAATTTCAACATCTTTTGGGAACGCAGGCACCTCTTTAAGGCAGATGGATTTTGCCTTAACAAATCAGGAGTACAGCTGCTAAGCACCAACATTTTTTATTTTCTGCGTCAGACACCAGCAAGCCAAGCTGCCAAGGACCAAAGACAAGACATTCCAAAACAACAGATAAGGCGGCGCTCTGGTGAGGGCGCTGAGATTAGGACTGAACTGGGAGGACAGCAGACCCAGAACCAAGAAGACCAAGAACCGGCAACATCATTATTCTTACCCCAACAAGTGGAGTCTCTCCCAGCCCCAACAGGGGACACCCAACCTCCACCCCCCCAGACCCCACCGAGCCCTGAACTCTCTCCGTTCAGTCTGGACGACTCCCCACTTCTGGATTTCACCGACAGGATGAAGAGTCTTGTCAATATGGGAATCCAATTAACACCACGCCAAAATCCCCTATTTTCTGCCCTTACTCTACCACACCATCCAGCTCCACCTATTCCACCTCGGAAACAACCCTCAACTAAAAGTCACCAAGCCCCCCCACCTCCTTTGAATCAACATATTTGTGAGTCTGACTGATATGTGCCGGGTCCAGGCTGCAATACTGATATAAATAATCTTCACCAGGAAAAGTCAGGGCCCTATGGAGTTCAGATACCCCTCTCAATCCCTGTGATGACAGGTAACAGAAAAGTGGTTAAACTGAGGAGACATAAAAAGGGTTCATTTAAATCTGCCAATCTATTGAGTATACCATGTCGACCACAAAACTTACCAGTGTCTCCTGTTATCGCCACAAGGATAGCCCTACTTAATATCAGATCACTAGCCAACAAATCACTGATAGTAAATGGCATGATTATGACCTATAATCTAGACTTTTTACTTCTTAGTGAAACATGGCTGACTGAATGTAGTTGTGCTACCATTCTTAATGAGGCAGCACCAACAAATTACAGTTTTATGAGTCAGAGTCGAAATGGCAAGAAGGGCGGGGGTGTTGCTGCCATTTTCAAATCAGTATTTCAGTGCAAGGACATTACATTTGGTGATTTTAGTTCTTTTGAATATCTCTGTTTTTTAATGAAAGGTGATCCAAAAGTCATTTTCCTAATCATTTATAGACCACCAAGGTACTCAGGAAAATTTATTGATGAGTTTGCTGATCTGATGTCAGTTATCTGCACTGACTACAACTTTTTTATCGTAACTGGGGATTTTAACATTCACATAGACAACAACATGGATACTAATGCCAAAGACTTCTGTTCTCTACTTGACACCTTTGGCCTTGTCCAACATGTGAAAGGGCCCACACACACTCGGGGTCACACTCTAGATCTGGTTATCTCTAAAGGTGTTGACATTTCTTCTGTTGTTGTTAAGGACTTGGCTCTTTCTGATCATTTCTGTGTGTTCTTTGACTTGCAGATAATTCCAAACATTCAGATAACCACTGTGTCTGTTAGGAAAAGGTACATAAATGAGAATACTAGTGCTAAGTTTATGGAGGCTATAGCAATGTCACCAACTGTGAGCGCAGATACAGTTGATGAACTCCTGGATAATTTCAACTGGAAAATAAAAAATGTCATGGATGCTGTTGCACCTATTAAAACTAAGATGACCTTGAGTAGACAGAGATCACCATTGAGGAACACTATGACAGTAAAGGCATTGAAAACAGAATGCAGGAAAGCAGAGCGTAAATGGAAAAAAACTAAACTCCAAATTCACTACGACCTCTACAAACAAAGTCTCTGTAATTTCAACCATGAGTTAATCAAGGCTAGACAGGAACACTTCTCGAAAATTATTAATAAGAACATCAACAACACTCGCACTCTGTTTGCTATAGTTGATAAACTTACAAACCCCCCAAAAGAGATAGTCTCAGAACTCTCCTCAAAAGAAAAATGCAATGAATTTGCTCACTTTTTCAATGAAAAAATCAAATCTATAAGGTTAAATATCAACACAAATTTACAAAATGATAAAGTGACACAATCCCTACAACCGCCTAGGAATGAATCAACTGTGATGTCAGAATTTAATACAGTTGATCAAAAAATCATAGAAGAAACAGTTCAGCATCTTAAATCATCGACATGCTGTCTTGACACAATGCCATCTGACTTTTTTAAAGCTATTGTAAAATCTGTCCAAACAGATCTGCAGCAAATAATAAATTGCTCACTTCAATCAGGCACGTTTCCAAAACCCCTAAAAGTAGCTGCCGTCAAGCCTCTCTTAAAAAAGCGAACGCTGGATACTTCCAAGTTAACCAACTACAGACCTGTCTCAAATCTTCCTTTTATAGCCAAGATTGTTGAGAAAGTGGTTTTTAATCAACTCAGTAATTTCTTGAACTCCAGTGGACTGTTTGACAAATTTCAATCAGGTTTTCGAGCTCATCACAGTACAGAAACAGCTCTTATTAGAGTGTTGAATGACATAACATTGAACACTGACTCAGGCAAAGTATCAGTTCTGGTCCTGCTGGATCTCAGTGCTGCGTTTGACACTGTGGATCACAGCACACTGCTGAACAGACTGGAAACATGGGCAGGACTCGGTGGAACAGTCCTAGAATGGTTCAGGTCCTACTTGGAGGAACGGAGTTATTTTGTGACCATTGGAAGTAATCAATCAGATCAAGTGGCTATGACATGTGGGGTTCCTCAGGGGTCAGTTCTTGGACCCCTTTTGTTCAGCCTATATATGCTGCCTTTGGGTCAAATTCTGCAGAATTCTAATGTCAACTATCATAGTTATGCAGATGACACACAGATATATCTTGCACTGTCCCCAGATGACTGCAGTCCTTTAGAGTCATTGTGTAACTGTCTAGAGCAAGTAAAAAATTGGATGAACCAAAATTTTCTGCAATTAAACCAAGAAAAAACTGAGCTCATTGTTTTTGGCAATAAAGAGAAAAGGGTTGCTGTCAGTAAACATCTTGAGTCACTGTCTCTAGAAACTAAAGACCCAGTCCGAAACCTTGGCGTGTTGATAGACTCAGATCTGACCTTCAACAGTCACATAAAATCAGTCACCAAAACAGCCTTCTACCAACTTAAGAACATATCCAGAGTTAAGGGCTTTATGTCCCAACCAGATCAGGAGAAGCTAATCCATGCTTTCATCTCCAGTAGACTTGACTACTGTAATGGTCTTTTGACCGGACTCCCCCAAAAAAGTATCAAACAGCTGCAGCTCATTCAGAACGCAGCAGCTCGAGTTTTGACCAGAACAAAGAGATCAGAACACATCACCCCAGTTCTTAAGTCTTTACACTGGCTCCCAGTTAGCTACAGAATAGATTTTAAAGTTCTGCTACTAGTTTACAAATCACTGAATGGTTTAGGCCCACAATACATAAACGACATGTTAGTAGAATATAGACCCAGTAGGGCTCTGAGATCTACTGACTCAGGTCAGATAGTGGAGCACAGAGTTCAAACCAGACACGGTGAAGCAGCATTTAGCAGTTATGCTGCTCAAAACTGGAACAAACTACCAGCAGGACTGAAATCAGCCCCAACTCTGAGCACTTTTAAATCCAGGTTAAAAACTTTTCTCTTTTCACGTGCTTATAGCTGAGCTCTTTTAAAGAACTTTTAATCTTAAATTTGCTGTTTTAATGATTTTAAATGACATTCTGATGTTTTTAATTAAATCTTCTCTTTCTATTTTTTTTTAATTTCTATTGCTATTGCGTGTCTTAATGTCAAATGTTTTTCCTTGCCTCTGTAAAGCACTATGAATTGCCTTGTGTACGAATTGTGCTATACAAATAAACTTGCCTTGCCTTGCCTTGCCTATATTTAACAGTCTACCTACAAGGCAGAAAAAGAGACACTTTGTGGAGACTGTGGATTATATTATCCCATGATTTCTGGAGCAGTTGATATCTCTGGAACAGTTGAAATAAATGAGGCCCTAGAGGCCGGTCGTATGCCCATTCCCAAATCCTGCAGCACCCTCAAGAAGAATTTGAACTTCAGAAAATCACAATGCTCGATTGTTATGCCGAGAGAAACCAGCCATGCAAAGAAGGAGGAGAGTCCTACTGGCTGGATTCAGGTCGGGTAGAACCAGGGAGAGAAATGGAGCGAACTAGGATTCAGGAATTAGAGGAAGAGATAGACAGTAATTATAATTCCTGTTTGGGGGGAGGATCAGGTGAGGCAGATGTGCATGAGTTAGGCGAAAGACTAGTGTTTGAGGAACAGGCAGGCCCTTTAAGGGAGAGACAGGAAATAAAACAGAGGGAAGTACTGGGAGGGAAGCTAACCTTTGCAGCTAAGGCTAAGGAAAGGGATGCAGTGAGGCCAAACATAGAGAAAGGCAATTATGACTTTAGACTTAGACCTGCTATAAAACCACCACAAAAATACACTGACCCAATCCAAAATCCAATTTTAATTAAGGGAAAGCAGAGCCGATATATTCCATGGCAAACTCCTGACTTTGCGGGGCTGACCTCTAGACTTCCTGATATGCACGAGGGAGCTAGTAAGTGGATTAAAGTTTTTGAAGAAGAGACTATGGGCAAAATACTCAGCATCAGGGACATTAAAGCAGTGTGGGCACGCACAATGGGAATACCTGCTATGGAAAATATTTTGCGTTTAAGTGGAAATGCATGGATGATTGACCCTAACTCTGATGGAATAGAATTTAACCCATATAGAACTGCCCTCTGGATATCTTTGCGAAAGGAGTATCCTGTTCAGGTTGACCCTAAAGCACTAAAGGGTGAACCATTGACGGATACTGAGAACCCAGCTGCTTACATTAGCCGTCAGTTGAAACGATGGAAACAAGAGACTGAAGAAGATCCAGAGAGTAGTCCACTCTTAACTAAAATCTTCAGGAACTCCATCATAGAGGCCATGCCCAGCCCTGTGAAAAGTAGACTTGAAGATGTGGTGGGGTTGGCATCAAAAAGTCACAGAGAATTTTGTGACCATGTGATACATGCAGTAGACAAACACAGGAAAGAAGAGCAGAAGTTAGGTGAACAAGAGAGAGCTGTTCAAAGGAAAGTCTCACAACTTCAATTAACTGAACTGACAAATAAGAGCAAGAAAAAGGTTCAGGCTCCCGTATTGAATGATGATGAAGAAGCACACAGTGGAGCAATTGTTGCTCCTGCAGTCGCTGTGCCGTCTACTCCTCCAAACCACCAATTTCCTGCCCCACCCCCACAAGCTCCTCCTGTTGTTAATGTTTACATACAGCAACCAAGAGGAAGAGGGAAGAAAGCAACGGCCCAGAGGGGCAATCAGGTTGGACAACATAACAGGTTATAGGGATGTAACCAACCTGGACATAACCGTCGAGACTGTCCTAAAAATCCAACAGGCTCAACAGGAAGAAGGACGGGGGTCTGAGGGTCAGCCCACTCAGAGCGGGAACGCCAGTGCGGCCAATCCCGGGGATGGGCCTAGACATGTGTACTAGGGATGCCCAGAGAATCCTATTGGGGCGGGCCAATTAGCCGTAATGACAACAGCAGCTAATGTAGAGCCAATGTTAGAGGTGCAAATAGAAGGCAGTTCAACTATCAATTGGTAACGATAAAACCATTCTGCCAATCCTAGTATCTGAACACACACCTGTAAATTTGCTAGGGAGAGATGCATTGTGTCAACTAAAAATAAAGATTTGGTGCTCTCCACAAGGTGTTTACATTGATAATTCGGGTGTAAATTTCCAAATGAATGTTCAAGCAGAGGCAGCAACTGCCTACTGGCTGGCGGAAATCACAAATCCGGTGCTTAAGGAGTTGGGAAAATGGGAAATATACATTCGAGCCCAAATTCCAGAAGCAGATCGTGGAACTAATCTCAGCTATGATGTTGCCAACAAAACTTGCAATAATAAAATGCCAAGCACACAAAAAGGTAATAAAGACAGCCAACAACGCAGCAGATGAGGCAGCAAGCTAGCAGCAAAAAGTGAAATTCCCATTATGACACCGTTGGTATCGTTAGAACCAATTGTAACTCCAGAAGACATTATTCTAATGCAACAAAATGCAGGACTGAGTGAACACAGCGTCTGGCAACAAAGGGGGGCAACAAAGGATGAAAGAGGGCTGTGGCAATCTCATGAGGGTTTGTTGGTTGCACCAGTAGCGTTGTTGACTAAGTTGATTTCTGAGGCGCACAGTGTTGATCACTGTGCGAGGGGGGAAGTAATTAGGATAATAAGACAGCAAGGATATTGGTCACCATATTTGCAATCAATGGTTGATGAAGTGTTGGAATAGTGTGAAATTTGTGCTCAGAGTAATGTAAAAAAAAGGAATAAATTTTTGTTGGTAATTATTGACAGGTTCAGTCGATGGGTTGAAGCTACACCCTCAAAAGATCAAGGGTCTGAAACAGTCATAAAATTCTTAACAAGAGAAATAATTCCACAATTTGCCATACCATCAGAAATGAGCTATGATAATGGATCAGTATTTATCCAAAAAGTAGGGAAAGGAAACTGGTGATTCACCTGCTGATGTTGATCAAGCCAAAGAGAAACTGCTTTGGATGGAGGAATTCATGGCTGAATATGTAAAAAGATTAACTGACGTTTTGAATTTTATCATTACAGGTGTCTGAGCAGCTCACAAAACCATCGGAGGAACCAATTCATCTTTTTAATGAAGAAAATTTTGTATTAATCAAATATCTAAAATGTCTCCCAGGAGGAACCAGGTGTTGGGGACAACCAGAACTTCTAATACGTAGTACCTAGCTAGTAAGGCAATAGGCCGGCAATGGATGCAGTTACAAAAATGCTACAGACTGTTTAAGAACATTTTCACTTAAAATTCTGAATCATTAACCAGTATGCAAGAGTGAAATAAAAAGAAAATATATAAAGTGTGAAGTTTCGAAATGTTCCTCATTTCCCCCTCCTTGTTGTTGGTTTTGACTATGCTTTCAATTTCAATAGTGTCTGTTATTCTTTGGTTTCACTGTGAGCTCCCCTTCCAAAATTGCAACTTAATAACCACCGCCGTCGCACCTCCTCAACACGATAGAGCACAGATGTTCCCTCTATTGCAGGTCCCACCAGGAGCGGATGATGAGGATGAGGACGATACTTATGAGCATGTAAAAGTATGATTTTATGCCCTTTGGGGGCCCATGGTATGCATTACAAGTGTGAGAATTTATTGATCTCTGAGTAGAGATCAAAAGGGGGAATTGTGGATTATATTATCTGAAGTGCCTAATAATCATTTAAAGATATTAAACTGTGTGATTATGTTGAACTATTGCTTTTAAGAATGTTGTATAACCAACAGAGTGTTTTTGCAGTTTGTGTCTGGGTGCAAACCTGAGCCTGAGGTCTGTGTGTGTGAGCCCAACTAGAAACTGCTACAAAGCATCTGAATTCAGGCCAAGGTCAGGATGGCCTGAGAAAAGAGCACACACACACACACACACACACACGGGCGTAGGATGCACCCAGCAGATAAACCTGTATGAAGATAATAACAAATATGTAAACGCCCTAGACTGTGTGATGTATGTCCGTTTGTGCAAATTAATAAAACGAGCCGGAGCCAGAGAGCCCCAGAACTCAGCAGGGCGTGAAGGTGTGCAGATTGCGGGGTCTGTAAGAACTGAGAGCTGTGTTCTCCCTCGGCCAAGGCGAAATAGAATACTTGTCTTTGTCTCCTTCATTTAAAACATCTCTCTTCTCTACATCAGGTCTACAGAATTCGGGGTGGTTTGAATCACCACAACAAGACTCAATGTAGGAATATTAATGAGTCTATAACTATACAGATCCAAACAGAAATACAGAACTATTTAAAAGACAATGACAATGGTGAAACAGATCCAATCATACTTTGGGATGCCCTAAAGGCAGTCATACGAGGAAAGTTAATAGCAATTTCAAGTAGCCTGAAGAAAGCAAGAATGTCATACTACCAGTCTCTACTGACAGAACTTAAGACAACAGAATTTAGGCATAAGCAAAACCCAGATGATGAAACACAACAAAAATTGAAAGAGATTAGACAGAAAATAAATGAAATCTTTCAGCAGGAAGTGGAACTAAAAGCACGATATCTGAAACAATCATACTACGAAATAGGCCCCAAAGCAGCCAAATTGTTAGCGAGAAAATTACGTAAGCAACAAGCAGACAGAGTGGTTCATAAAATAAAGGATCCAAAGTCTAATCAACTCAAATATGACCCAAAAGAAATTGAAAATGTTTTTAGAGACTACTATGTGGATCTCTATTCAAAGGAAACGGTTATTAACAAAACAGAGATTAAATCCTTTTTGGAAAAATTAGACTTACCGACTATAGGCAATAGTCAAAATAAAAAAACAGTAGCAAAGATAACTGCAGAAGAAATTAAAAAAGCTATAGGAAATCTAAAGACATCTAAGACACCAGGAAGTGATGGTTTTCCAGCGGAGTGGTATAAGAAATTCAACAAGGAATTGTCTCCTCTTCTCCACACTACCTTTAACTGGATTTTACAAGAAAACTGCATTCCACCATCATGGAAGGTAGCAATTGTTACCGTACTCCCTAAAGCTCAAAAGAATAAGGAATTATGTCAGAATTACTGTATAGGCCGATATCAATTCTCAATATTGACTATAAGCTATACACTTCCATCCTAGCTCAACGATTAAAAACAATAATACCAGATATTATAGATGAGGACCAAACAGGTTTTGTTAGAGGACGTCAAACTCAAGACAACATTAGGAGAGCATTACTTATAATAAACAGAATTAATAAAAACAAATTACCAACAGCATTGATAAGCTTGGACGCTGAAAAAGCATTTGATAGGGTCAATTGGGAATTTCTTTATATGACTCTGGGAAAATTTGGATTTAAAAATAAAATCATACAGTGCATTAAAGCTATTTATAATGAACCCTCAGCAAGAATAAAAGTCAATGGCTCTCTTTCAAGTAAATTCACTCTAGAGAGAGGAACTAGACAAGGATGCTGTTTAAGTCCCATCCTATTTGCTATCTATATAGAACCTCTAGCCCAAATGATCAGGGAAGATTCACAATTGAGCGGAGTAGAAATTAATAATAAAGAACATATAATAAGCCTGTTTGCAGATGACGTATTGATATATCTGAATGACCCAGTTAGACACTTTGATAGACTACTACAGACTTTGGAAATATTTGGTGATTATTCTGGATACAGACTCAACATGCTAAAAACACAGACACTCTTATTTCACACCATACCTTCACCAGAACTGAAAGAACATAAATTAAATTGGGAGGCAAAATCTCTTAAATATCTTGGTGTACATATAACAAAAAATCTATCTGAACTATACAGTAGTAACTATTATAATGTTAATGATACGATAAGAAAAAGGTCAGAGATCCCTCCACTTAACATCAGCGGGCAAAGCGTGGAGAGAGTAACAAACTTTCGCTTCCTGGGAGTCAGCATTGAGGACAACCTGACCTGGAGCGCAAACATCTCCGAGCTGCTGAAGAATTCCCAACACAGACTGTACTTTCTCAGGACACTCAGAAAGAGCAACATCACACAAAGGCTGCTTATCTGTTTCTACAGAGCCACCATAGAAAGTATAATGACATACTGCATATGTATATGGTATGCTAGCAGCACAGCAGCTCAGAGGAATGCGCTCCAGGGGGTCATCAAGACCGCCCAAAAGATTGTTGGCTGCCCCCTGCCCACGCTGGAAGATCTTCACCGCTTGCGGTGTGTGAAAAAAGCCCAAAATATAATAAAAGACACCTCACACCCTGGCCACCCCCTGTTTGAACTGTTGCCATCAGGAAAGCGGTACAGATCAATCAGGGCAAGGACAAACAGATTCATGCACAGTTTCTACCCCACGGCAATCACCTGTTTAAATGCTGCCAAAACTAAGGCACGCTGACAATCATTCACACAATAATCTGTTCCACATGATGTTGTTGTTGTTGTTGTTGTTGTTGTTGTTGTTGTTTATGTAATTTCTTGCACTTTGTAAATTTTGCACTTGGTGAAATCTTTGCACTGACTGGACGGCACTTTTAATTTCGTTGTACAAGTGACAATGACAATAAAGATATTCTAATTCTAATTCTATTCTTCTAAAGATCAGTTATTGAACGTTGGTCTACGTATCCCATGGATTTAACTGACAGGATAAATGTAGTTAAGATGAACATCCAACCCAGACTATTGTATTTATACCAGTCACTCCCAATACAAATTCCCCAAGCTCAGTTTATAAAATGGGATAAGTTAATATCAAGATTCATCTGGGAGGGAAAGAGACCTAGAGTGCGCTTTTCCACACTCCAGTTACCCAAGCACTTGGGAGGACTGGCACTTCCAAACCTGAGGGACTACTTTTATGCAGCCCAAATACGTCCACTACTGAATTGGTGTAGTACCAACTTTGTGGCCCGCTGGAAGGATATAGAAATTAATGACTGTAGTTTCCCAGTCCAATCGTACATTGGTAAATAGGAGATTCCCCCCCAAGCCAGGGAAGAGATTGACCCCATAACATCTTTTACCCTAGATATATGGCATTCAGTTGCTAAACAATTGAAGTTTTATAAGGGGTTAAGTCTTCTAAAATGGATTGCTTTTGATGAGGAATTTATTCCAGGAACCATGGATATGACCTATAGACAATGGGTAGATATGGGCATAACTGCAATTAAGGAAGGAAGTATGAGAAGTTTCCAGGAAATGAAAGATATGTTTGGTCTGGGAAATGCAGACCTATTTAGGTATCTGCAAGTGAGAGATTACTATGTAAAGAAGATTAAAAAAGATGAGGTACATCCCCTAATCAAAGTTCTTACAACATCTTATAATAGACATATTCTCAAAGCAATTTCCATCCTATATTCATGTTTATTGGAAGGTAGGCGACACTCTACAGAATATGTTAAAGCTAAATGGGAAAAAGAACTGGATGAGGAGCTGCCAGACGAGAGTTGGCTTGGAATGTGGAAATGCCATCAGACCACAACACAGTCATATAGATGGAGAGAATTTGCGTGGAGAAACCAGATTCGCTTTTACATTACTCCTCAAATCACGAGTAAACAAACTTCACAGCAGCAACAATGCTGGAGAAAATGCGGAGAAATGGCACCACATCATACACATATTTTTTGGAGCTGCAGGAAGATAGAACCATTCTGGAGACAGGTGCATTTGGTTCTGTGTGAGACTCTGGGTTACAGTGTTCCATTTACATGTGTGATACTATACTTGGGGCACCTGGAAGGAAATGTGTCTAGAGAAGATCAATATCTAGCTAAAATACTTCTTATTGCTAGTAAAAAGACCATCACAAGGAACTGGATGTAACCAGATACACCAGATAAAGAGCAATGGTTGTCTATTGTTAAAGAAATACAAGGGATGGAAATGTTGACATATAAATTGAAACTTAAGGAAGAGTTGTATAAAAAGAATTGGGCGAAATGGAAAAAAGATGTAAACATTTAGTTTTGCAGATGCTAAGATAGGTGATTTTGGTCGTCCCTCTTAATAGGCCCATCTTTATTCTTTTTTTTTGTTCGTTTGTTCTTCACTATGTTTACTACATGCATACGTAAGATATACAGTATGAGAGAATATATTTGTATAAAGATCTGCATGTAAAAAAATGCCTCCCTTTAGTGGAAAACAGAATAGCTTCAAAGCATCCAAATCCCGCCTTTGCTATTCTGTCTCCCACAAACTTAGATATATATATATTATGAAATGACATACGGCATTATGTGGTAAATAAAATTGTGTAAACAAAACCAAATCTGTTTTTTTTTTAATTTAGATTCTTCAAAGTAGACACTTTTTTATGACAGCTTTGCACAAATATTCTGACACTAAAATAATGATGATATTACATGATCAAATGTACTTTTTTCAAAACTTTTCTCAGCACCAAAATCTGCTTTTCCAAACGAGGTAGGGAGATGGGGGGAGAGGAGATCAGGCCCACTTAGGAGACAGGAAGTGTCTAATGTTTTATACCATTCGTGCAGCTTGTCATGCATTATTTTCTGTTAGAGAGCATCTTTGGCACTAAAAAAACTCAAAAATAAATAAAAACAAATTAAGTATTGATCCAGTGAATTACAATAAATTATTTACATTTTACATAAACAGTTCAACAGGAAATAAAGACTCAAAGTCATTACCACTAGATTAGATTAGATGATACTTTATTCATCCCACAATGGGGAAATTCTTTTGTTACAGCAGCAAGGTGTAATATACACTATAGAAGTACAGAAAAAAAGAATAAATATAGTAAAGGCAAAAAACAACAGACCAAAGAATCTTTCAACTTATACAGTAAATAAGAAACTAATGAACAACAATTGGCAAACAGACAGACAACTGGAAGTGTACAGACGTAAGAATGAGTACTAAAGGTCGAAATGGCAAGATATAAATAATATTGCAAAGGTAAGTGGCATGATATAAATAATAAGGCAGAAGTAAGTGGTATTGTATACATAACATTGCAAAAGTAAGTGGCAAGATATAAATAATATACCAAAGGTAGAGTCATGATGTATTAATTTAATGTACTAATCTGGAATTTATCTGTATGGATGAATCAGATAATAACAAACTCTTCATGATTCATAGATTCCACACAAATTCAGTGCACATCATTACAAAAGCCTTTGCCTGTTCCCAAATTTAATATAAAATGCAATTCAATTTACCTCTTCATTGAACAAGCTCCAAAGTGAAAGTCCATTTCCAAAGCAGTGTTGATCGTTTATTCACAAAGTGAGCCTCTGAGGTCTCTGGTTGTTGTGACATGGGGGTATTAAAAAGTTATCCATTTCCACTTCAATTATTATTAATTTGTCCTCTACTTGTGCTGTGAATATGTATTGCTAATTGCATTGTTTCAAGACAAGAGGGGGCTAGTGTTTGTGAGATGTGAGACAGATGTCAGAAGGGTCTATAGTTTATAGACTACTCTGGGTTGTGGCAGAAATAAATAAGTTACCATTACTGTGGTTGTACCTAAACTGGCACCATTACACCATTATTTTTTTCTACATTGTAGATTAACAGTAAATAAATCAAAACTATGAAATAGTTTAGACACATATGAAATTACGTGGTCATCAAAAAAGTGTAAACAAAGCAAAATATATATTTTTTTACATTCAAATGGTAACCACTATTTGCTTTAATGACAGCTTTTGCACACTATTCATTCTCTCACTGAGATTCATGAGGTCATCACCTAGGTGAAGGTGAATGGATGGTACCTGCATGTGTGGTTTCCAATGGCTTGTGACACTGTTGGCTATATTGCCAAAATGGGTATTGGTTAGCTCAGTTGGTAGCATCCGCCCCATGTACAAAGGCAAACACAGCTTGAAATGGAGTGAAACTATAAAAGAAAGATAAATAGACGACTAAATAAACTGTTATGTGAACAACAGGTAAGTATTAACTTCTTAATGTTAACATGAAACACTTACAGCCATTGCTTTCTGACGGATGCAGACAAAATATCACCGAGAAACAGTCATCAAATATTATTGCACACTGTCGCGTTTTTCTCACCGCTTGCGATCTTACTACCTACTTCCTGTCTAAGCGGATTTCAAAATAAAAGCTCTGCAACAATAAAAATATTTCAACATTCAAATTAAGAGTCTTTTTAACATATAAAACACATTCAGGGCAGAACACTCCCCGTCTGGCATTTATTAATGCCACTTAAGAACCTACATGAGCTTCACCCTTCCTTTGTCAGGAGTAAGACCACTTCAGAGACAGGCCTTAAAAATGTCTTTACTTTGTCTTGTGATGTTGTCCTGACCTCAACTTTGCGGACCTTCCCATCACTGCTTGGACTGGTAGAGGTGACCAGACCCATTGGCCACTCATTCCGGGGTGATTGGCTCACTTTAAGTAGCACAACGTCTCCAACTTCTAGGTTTCGACATGCTGTGCGCCACTTACGCCTTGGTTGAAGTGTGTGAAGGTACTCATTTTTCCACCGGTTCCAAAACTCATTTGCAAGTGCCTGCACTTGCCTCCACTGACACTTGAAGAGATCTTTCTCATTGAAACTGCCGGGTGGAGGACGCCCACCTGATTTCTGGGTCAAGAGCATAGGAGGAGTCAGCAGCATTGGTGAAGAAGGATCGGAGGAGACAGGGACTAATGGTCTAGCATTGATTATGGCAGAGACCTCGGCCATCAGAGTGCAAAGCACTTTGTGAGTCAGGTAAGCGTGTTTTGCTTGTAGCAACATGGAGTCAAGTATCCTCCGTGTTACGCCGATCATCCGCTCCCACACTCCTCCCCAGTGAGATGCATGTGGGGGGTTGAATATCCATGTACAACCGTTCTCATGTAGGTACCTTAACGTGCTGGTTTGACTTGTAACATCTGGTCTCATTCTGGTCTAAGGACAGAGGGTGTCATTCTCTGTACAGATTGTAAAGCCCTCCGAGGCAAATGTACTTTGTGACTTTGGGCTATACAAATAAAATTGAATTGAATTGAATTGAATTGAATTGAATTTCCAGTTCAGAATTGGCTCCAACAAAGTTTGTGTCTCTATCCGACCTCAGCTGTTTTGCTGGCCCTCTCAAAGCAAAAAACCTTCGCAGGGCATTGATGCAACTGGCTGAATCCATAGACTCTATGACCTCCACATGCACAGCTCTCGTGCTCATGCATGTGAAAAGTATGGCCCACCGCTTGCTCTGAGCTGCACCACCTCTGGGGCCTCATGTACGAATACTTGCGTGGATTTCCTACTAAATCTTGGCGTACACCAAAACCCGGAAACTGTCGTACGCACAAAAAAATTCAGATGTATCAATGTGTGCGTACGCATGGATCCAAGCACGTTTCTTTTGTACATCCCAATCAACGTGGAATTGAGCGCACATGCAGACGTGCGAAACTCCTCCCTGTCCACGCCCACATTTAAATATGCAAATCTATTTAAATAGGCCCTGGACCTGAGATTCTCTCTTCGTTGAGATCCAAAAAACACTATGGGTAGAGGTAAAAAGCGTAATTTTACCGAATCTGAGCTTGAGGTGCTCGTTAATGAAATTGAGATGCGCAGGGGGGTTTTGTTTGGAACCCTGTCGACAGGAATTAGTGCAAAACGCAAACGACTTGAGTGGGAGCATGTTTGTGAGGCTCTGAATGCCGTCGGGTCCGAGCAGCGCACAGAAGCTGAACTTAAAAAAAAAGTGGTCAGATTTGAAGGTGGAGGTGAAGCGGAGGGTCTCTGCCCAACGCCAAAGCGTGACCGCAACAGGCGGGGGGTCAGGAGTGGAGGAACTTTCCTCCTTTGACAGGAGAGTGGCCTCCTTGGTCGGTGAGATGGCTCTCACCGGAGTGGTGGGAGCTCATGAAGGTGACACCGATCATCTCCAAGGTAAATATGCTGAACTCATGTTGTAAATATACTGGTCATACAATTGTCTGCTCACAACACATATAGCTCGTGCGTAAAGATGCCAGGCTACTAAACACTTTGACTCATGTACTGTATGTTTATTTTTTATTTCACAATAGACTATAAGCAAGGTGAGGACGTCTCCACCGGCTCCGGCTCCTCCACCGGCCCCGGCAGCTCCACCGGCCCCGGCTCCTCCACCGGCCCCGGCTCCTCCACCGGCCCCGGCAGCTCCACCGGCCCCGGCTCCTCCACCGGCCCCGGCTCCTCCACCGGCCCAGGCTCCTCCACCGGCCCCGGCTCCTCCACCGGCCCCGGCTGCTCCACCGGCCCAGGCTGCTCCACGCCTGCTGCTAACGCCCATCCCACTGGCCGTGTCCTCACCCAAGCTGTGCTGGAGACACAGGAGCAGATAGTGAGAGGCATCACTCTTTACATGCTTGAAATCACATTCTGCCGGGCCCGTATGGCTTCCCGGGGTGCGTTGAAGTTGACTAGTCCGGCACTCCGGTTCCTCCGGTGGGGGGATGTTGTGCTCTGGCAGTGGTATGCCATGGTGGTGTGCCACGTTATGGAGGACGCCACAGGCTATCACAATGCGGCACACCTTCTCAGGTCGGTATAACAGAACCCCCCCCCCCCGACCTGTCCAGGCAGCGCCACCGTCCCTTCAGCAGGCCGATTGCCCTCTCCACGACCGCTCGAGTGTGGGAATGGAGGTCATTATACCTCCTCTCTTGGTCGGTGTTTGGGTCGGTAAGAGGGGTCATCAGCCACGTTTTTAGGGGGTAGCCACGGTCCCCTGGGGTCAGATGAAGGCAGAATACAATGCACCACTTAAATGAGCCACACTTAATGAATTCAGAAGTGCGCCACGGCTGACATTTACAACTTTACGCCCGCTTTTACTGAACACAGGGAGACAATCGGGGGCTTGTTAGAAAGCTCTGTAGCTCTAATTTCACCAGCAGAAAATAAAGAACCAAAAACATATTTGGATTGCGTTGGTATTTACTCACCCAGAAGCCACCCATCACGCACCGTGCCAGCCTCCAGCCTGTTCCCAACCATGCTGTTAGCCATAATGAATGAGTCGTGCGTTGAACCAGGCCACCTTGCCACAATGTTAGTTAGCTTCATTTGCGCATCATATATGATTTTAACATTGATTGAATGAAAATGTTTCCTATTAACATAAACAAACTCATCCTGTGATGGCGCTTTTATAGCAATGTGTGCGCAGTCAATAGCTTCGATTACATTAGGGAAACCGGCTCTCGCTGCAAATTGCGCTTTAATGTCGGCCTGTTCAACAGCATTGTAAGGGAATTTGATGTACCTGGATGACATTCGGATGATTCCGTCCCACACAGCTGGCATGGCTCGGCTTAGGGTTGACTGGCACACTCCTGACCGATCGGCCAGCTCCCGCTGGAATGCCCCTGTTGCCAGGAATCCCAGAGTGGTCAGCACCTGTGTGGACACAGGCAACCCCTGGCTCCTTGCTGTGTTGCGCTCTAGGGCCGGCCGCAGCTCTGCGCACAACTCCAGCAACACTGGTCTTGGCAAACGAAATCAGCTTATGAGCCAATTATCATTGTTTAAAAGTAGATCCTCGCGTTCCCTAAATACTCTCTCACGTCGGATTGCACCATTTGCAATGTCTTCTAACAACGCTAACGCTGCCATTGTTAATATAATTTTCTTCATCACATTGCGCATGCTTTTATATCCACTTATATAATTGCAAACACGTGGGTATGTTAGTTGTTCATAAGTGTGTCTCTGGTGTGCACATCACTCTGATGACTACTTGTTTTCACATTATTAACAGTTTCCCAGCGTCACCTCTAAGTGTCGCCAAAGGAACAATAGCTGTAGAAACTTGCGTACGCCAGCTATGAAATTGGCGTGAGGCACGCACATTTCTACGATCATTTCACGTTTGATACATCTGGACGTGAGCGTGGAAAAGTACGTACGCCACTTTTTTGTGCGTACGCAAGCTTTGTACATGAGGCCCCTGGTGACCACATTCCAGGGCCCAAAAACGTCTAGTCCCACATATGTGAATGGTGGTGACAAGCTTAGACGCTCCGGAGGGGGATCAGCCATCTTTTGTACCTCAAGTTTTCCTCTCAGCTTGCGGCAGGTGACACACTGATGAAGGACTGAACTTATCAGCCTCTTGCCAGCAACAATCCACAGGCCTGCAGCCCTGACTGCCCCTTCAGTGAATTGTCGCCCTTGGTGTTCCACTTTTATGTGGTAATGATTCACCAGTAATGTTGTGACATGACTTTGTTTTGGGAGAATGATTGGGTTTTTCTCCTCTGGATTGATTGAGGCATGTCTCAGCCGTCCCCCAATCCGTAAGAGACCATCACACAGGAAAGGATTAAGGTTCAGGATTGCACTTGATCTTGAAATTGCTCTACTCTCTTGTAGTGCAGCGTACTCTTCTGGATAAGCATCCCTTTGGACAGACTTGAGTATGGCCAGCTTGGCTGCTGTCAGCTCCTCTGGGGTCCGAGGTTTGTTGCACTAATGCCATCCTTTGCAGGTAGTCTGCGAGTCAGACCTGTATGAGTGAGATTGGTGGATCAAGAATGAAACCGCCCTCAGCAAAGACTCCCAAGTGGAGAAGCGTTGGAAACGTCCAGAGGTAAGTTTATATTCAGTTATGTGAGTAGCAAGAGTGGTAGGCTGAGGTCTCAGATCTGCGTCTGTTTCAGGATCCACAAGTTTAAAGGACTCATGCACTTCAGCCAGACGTGGTTTGTGGAGGAACTCTGGTCCAGTAAACCACATGCTGTTGGTGAGCTGTGATACTGGCACAGACCTGGGGCCTCATGTACAAAGCTTGCGTACGCACAAAAAAGTGGCGTACGTCCTTTTCCACGCTCACGTTCAGATGTATCAAACGTGAAACGATCGTAGAAATGTGCGTGCCCTACGCCAATTTCATAGCTGGCGTACGCACGTTTCTACAGCTACAGCCTTTGGCGACACTTAGAGGTGACGCTGGGAAACTGTTAATAATGTGAAAACAAGAAGTCATCAGAGTGATGTGCACATCAGAGACACACTTATGAACAATTAACACACCCACATGTTTGCGATTATATAGGTGGTTATAAAAGCATGCGTAATGAGATGAAGAAAATGATATTAACAAAGACAGCGTTAGCGTTGTTAGAGGACCTTGCAAACGTGAGCGATTTAAGGAACGCGAAGGATTTAGTTGCAAACCATGATAATTCTCTCATAAGCCGATTTCGGTTACCAAGGCCAGTGTTACTGGAGCTGTGCGCAGAGCTGCGGCCGGCTCGAGAGCGCAACGGGGGCCAGCAAATAGCTCGGGGTTGTGCTGACTATACGCTGGGGTTCCTGGCAACAGGGGCATTCTAGCGGGAGCTGTTTATGTAAGTAGGAAACATTTATATTCCATCAATGTTCAAATCATATGTGATGCGCAAATACAGCTAACTAACATCGTGGCAAGGCGGCCTGGTTCAACGCACGACTCATTCATTATGACTGTCAAGTGAGTTGAGATCCCTGATCCGCTGACACAACGGAAAAGTTAAAATAACAACCTGTGAGATGGATGACATAGTGTCTCACTGTCTGGCCTTGCAAATGGGGAAGTAAACCCCCCCAGCAGACGGCCTAAAAAATTGGGAACGAAGGGACTTTTCATTCATGCCAGTAATGGTAAGCCTTTGGACATTTAAAAAATATATATGAGTATGGGAGTAATGCATAAAGCTAAGCTAAAATGTGATTAATGATGATTCTGTGTTTAAACAAATACAAAAATGAAATGTTGAAATGAGTGTAATCGTAAGAAAAGATTGTGATTATAACTGAAGATTCTGACTGCTGGAGATTGTGAAATCATTGCAACAGTTAGTAGCTAAAGAAGTAATAATAACTAAATCATGCTGAGGGGTTGAGGAAGTGAAACTCGAGCAACCAGTCTGGAGAGAGGGTGAGAAGGGGATAAGTGAAGCAAACAGGAAACATCTGGAGGGACAAACAGTGAGGATGAACTATGACAATCACCACCTAATATGGTTGGACTCTGGCAAGTGACTCATGGTAGCCTGACAGGGGGAATATCCAGCAAATAAGGAGTATAAGAGCCACTGCAAAACAGAGATCGTTGTTATCTTTATCGGCCGGCACCCAAGTTCGAGACATGCTGGACGGCAGACCAAAACGGGAGCATTAAATCTACGGACTTGGACTTTAAATCACAGAGAAGGAACAGACGAACAGCCTAACATCGCAAGAGAAGAATCTGGGGAGCCATGGCCGGCAGGAGGGAGCCGAGCGTTGGAGGATAACCATCCCAAACCGGCTGTGGGCCTCGACTGGACCAACCAGAACTCTTTTCATGTTCATCCTGCCAGCTTTACTACGGACATTAGGAACTTTCTGGGCTTTGGCCAAAGCCAGGGACTCTTGATGCCATCAAAAAATATCCTAGCAACCATACCAAGTGCACAGATCAATGAGAGGAGAGCTGCCGTGAACGCACGCGGCTAGTGGCTAGTGTAGTATTTGGCCCATAGGGGCTATTCGGTCAGGTGCTATACTAGAGTAAGCAGGGTAGACGTGTCCGGTTGAGGAGCTAACTTTGCCTTTCCAAGCACAAAGCCAACTCTACACTGCCCATCCGTCATGACAACTCTCAGGTAAGCTACTGCCCCTATAGCCCAGTTAGAATCATCAGCAAAGACACACAACTCTGTGTAGGTGGCAGTGGAGAGAGAGCGCTGAATGTAAGAGCGCGGAATATGGAGGTTACTCAAATCCTTTAATGATTCTCTCCACGTTTCCCACTTATTTAACTTGTCTGCAGGAAGCTCAGTATCCCATTCATGAATGTCAGCAGAAAGTTCTCTGAGCAATGCTCGCCCCCTAATGGTCACAGGCGCAACAATGCCCAATGGGTCAAGATGCTATTGACGATGCACAGCACTCCACGGCGAGTGAATGGCTTGTCATTGACTGCAACTCTGAACGTGAAAGTGTCAGAGTCTATGTCCCAACACAGACCAAGGCTTCTTTGCACTGGAAGCTCTGCATCGTCAAGGCCCAAGTCTTTCAGGCTTGCAGCTAGGTCTCCAGGTGTGAAAGCTTGCATCACTGCAACATTGTTAGAGGCGATTTTATGCAGTTTAAGATTTGACTCTGCCATTGAAGCTTGTGTGCGCTTGAGCAGATCAATGGTTTCGGTTTCAGTTGGGAGGGAGATGAGCCCATCATCCACATAAAAGTGTCGCTCAACAAAGTGACGAGTTTCTGAGCCATACTTTTGTTCACCTACTTGGGCGGCTCTTCGGAGGCCATACATAGCCACTGCAGGTGAGGGGCTGTTCCCGAACACATGTACACACATTCTGTATTCTGCTACCTCCTTAGTCAGATCATTATCCTTGTGCCAGAGGAGCCTTAAGTAGTTTCTGTGATCTTCTCTCACTAAAAATCCATAGAACATTTGTTGGATGTCGGCCGTTACTGCGACAAGCTCCTTTCTGAACCTAAGCAGTACTCCAAGGGGGGAGTTGTTCAAGTCAGGGCCTGAGAGTAAGATGCTGTTGAGAGAGATGCCACCTTCTTGTGCACTTGAGTCAAATACAACCCGTATCTGACCCAGCTTTTGGAGGTGATACACTCCAAAAATGGGTAAGTACCAGCACTCTGCATTCTCGGAGAGGAGTGGGGCTTCCTCAGCGTGTCCATTTTTAAAGAGCTTCTCCATAAAGGCAACAAACTGTTCTTTCATTTCAGGATTTTTGTTCAGTGTACGTTGCAAAGAGTGGAGGCGGGAGAGGGCTTGAGTACGATTATTTGGGAGGCGTGGTCTGGGTGACCTGAATGGTAGTGGGCCGATCCAGCTGTTCTTTTCATCTCTGCAGAGCTCCTTATGCATAAGCTCCAGAAAAGTTTCCTCTTCTAAAGACAAAGCAGGTTTTTCATCATTCTTTGTTCTCATGAACACGCCGTGCCCTAGTTTTTCTTCAGCAGGCACATTGACAGCAGGACAGCTGGACTGATGGGTGAAAATGGCATGTCTGTGCTCCCCGCTGTAGCTCACCTTTTCTTTAACGTGGATGTGTGTCTGACATGGCGTTAGATAAGATGGACGTCCATTCTGCAGGACGTTGGTCTTAAAGACGGCTACTGTAGGTTTGTGAGCACTGTCAATGCAGACCTCCCCCACTATCACCCAGCCTAAATCTAAACGCTGGGCAAAAGGTGCATTGTGGGGCCCATTGATTTGTTGTCTCACCTTGTGAACACGTATGAGGTCTCTCCCCAGTAAGATCAAGATCTGCGCCTCAGGATCTGGCTCTGGGATGTAAGGCGCTACAGGCCTCAGGTGAGTATGGGAAAGAGCAACCTCTGGTGAAGGGATTTCTGATCGATCGCTCATGATCTCATTACATTCAATGAGTGGTGGTAAGTCTAAACACACTTCACCATTCATGGCTTCTATCTGGAAACCAACAGCCTTTCTTCCAGTCATTTCAATAGTGCCAGCACAGGTTCTCATCAGGTAGGGTGAAGGGGTGCTCCGGATACCAAAGAGCTGGAAAAACTCGGCTCTAGCCAGTGAGCAATTGCTTTGGTCGTCGATGATAGCATACATCTTGACTGAGCGTTCTTTTTGTCCTTGCGAGAAAACTTGCACCAAGCATATCTTTGCACATGAACGTGCAAGGGGGCCTTCTCCACAGACTTCAGTACACCTTGACGTTATCTCTGGAGGTGGGTTATTTTGCTGCGCTGTGTCTGGCTCAGTTGCATTACATTTTAGCTCCACAGGACATTCTCTGGCCATGTGAGAAGCAGAGCAGCACCTAAAACATCGTCTGTGATCTTTTAGTAACTTCTTGCGTTCTGTCAGCGACTTCATTTGAAAGGCTCTGCATTTTTCTAGAGGATGAGATTTGTTGTGAAGTGGACAGTATTTAGCTGGATCACTTCTGTTTTTCTTCTCCATCTTCGCTCTATATGTCGCACTTGAGCCTGCTGTTGCTGACACATCTGTCTTATGGACAAATATAGCTGGCTTCATAACATCATGCTTTCCCATGGGCCTTTCATTACGGTAAAGAGTGCAGCTGCTGTTCATCAAGACAAAACTGGGATCATTTCTGGCCTTTGCCTCGTTACTGACAAAATCAGCGAAGAAAGAGAATGGGGGATAAAAAACAACATATTGTTCTTTATATCTTGACCCAATCGACAGCCATTTTTCTTGCAGGTTTGGAGGCAACTTTTCAACAATGGGGTTGATACCCCGGGGGCGTGTCGAGGTAACTCAGTCCAGGTAAGTACCCATCCTCTTTAGCTGAGAGCAGCTCCATGAGCAGGTCACTAAGTTCTCTTAGTTTAATGTTCTCCCTTGAAGTGAGACGGGAAAAGTTATCCAGTCGCTTAAATAAAGCGCTCTCTATCACTTCGGGTGCGGCATAGCACTCTCTGAGTCTTGTCCAAGACATCTGCAGCGCAGCTTGAGGGTTAGTGACATGAACTGCTCGAATCCTTTTAACTTGTTCCGATGATTCTCTTCCTAGCCATTTTACCAATAGATCTAACTCTTCACTAGCTGTTAGGTCTAAGTCCTGAACGGCGTTAATGAAGGAGGAATGCCATGCTCTGAAGTTCTCAGGCTGATCATCAAATTTGGTAAGACCTGTGGTTACTAACTCCCTGCGAGCCAGATATTTAGCCAAGTCTATCATGTTAGCACCTGGAGTAATAGCAGAGTCCTGTGTGTCCTTCCTAGGAAAACGATCTGAATAACTCACATGCCTGAGTGGAGAGGTGGGTTGCTCCTGAAACGTCTTGTAAGAGGAGTGAGGTTGTGGACTTCCGTCTGTCCACCACTCTGTCTGTCTACTGATGATGCTCATGGCTTTGCTATAGCTGACCTGATATAGTCCCTGCTGTGTTTATTTGACGATGAAGTGATTACAAAGAGAAGTCAAGTACACTGAGCCATATGAGCCAAAAAGACAAAGTAAAGTAAAAATTCAGTAAAGACAAACAACAAGAACAAACAACGGAAGAGAAAGAAAACGCTAAGATCACAGTGGGTAACCCAAAGACCAGGAAGGGGTTTGCTCAAACTAGTCCAAAGTCATGCCATAGGTGTCATCAACAATGCCTGGGACACCCACTGACAATTAAACCTCCGCACATTAAATAAGGGAGCAGTGTGTAGGATTCAGTGGCATCTATCATAATAAATGCAGATTACAACCACCTCACTTCACCCTCTGCTCCCATGAGAAAGACCTCTCTGTAAGCCAGTGATTAGTTCTGGGTTACTGTAGAAACAGAACAATAACATATTTTGTAAAATCACACTAGTGGCTTCAAAAACTTAAAGCAGAAGAAATGATTATACATAAACTCTACCAATACAGAGACTTAGTGTGTGATTGTTTATTACTGTTCTTGGGACATCAGGTGTTATTTGTACCTGCGGACTCGTTCCACATCCGGATCTTCACAGACCAGTTTCTTGTCCTTGTCCTTGTCTTTAAGGTTTGCAAACGCCTGGAAAAACATCGGTTCACAGGTCAAATTCTACAGTCTTGTGATGTTTGGCAAAGGTGAAAAAAAAAAATTAACTTGGAGGACCTAGCTGTCCATTGTAACGCTTGGTGATGACATTCTGTCAGAAACTTACTGGAGAGCAACAGAAATACATATTTAATCAACTGAGGTACAACACAGTGTAAATATTTCAGCAACAAAACTGACAGCAATGCAAATAAAACACATGATATGTGACAGACAGAGCAACATGAATCCACAGGACATGCACGTTTATATTGTCTATATCTAATATTTCAATATCTTTATTATGCTAGAATGAAATATTGTGGTCAATATCCCAAGCCTATATTACATTAGAAGTTAGATTAGGAGTATTCTGTCGGTATGACCCTGACAAATATTTTCAATTCAATTCAATTTTATTTATATAGCGCCATATCATAACAAAAGTTATCTCATGACACCTTCCATACATACAGGTCTAGACTGTACTCTTTATTATATTATTTACAGAGACCAACAATTTCACCATCAGCAAGCATTTGGCAAGAAAAAACTTCCTTTTAACTTTTTTTCAACTTACTTTTTTTTATTTTACATGAAATGGCAAACATACATACAATTAACACATACATTAGGAACACATAACAGGAGATGGTCTTACACTTTCAGTTCCATATAATCACTTATATCCTCTCGTCCAATATTTCTTGCTCCTTCATAGGAGGAGGTAACAAGAGTAGCATGTCGCAATGAGTACATACATTTACTAACAACTGCACTGCAGTAAGAAAAAAGGGTTTAAAAAAGGGAGGTGTAAAATATATGTGTAAAGTCTCCCACCAGACCACAACCCCTCCAACATCTCTCAGAAGTATTACTGTACTTTGAGGAAATAGACAGTGTGTTAAAATACCTTTTGACCTTCCAATCAAACTCCCTCCATGTTGGGCTGCTAGTTACCTTATGTCCTGCTTTGAATGTTTCTTCCCTTTGTTCATCTGTTATTATAATATTTGCTTCCAATTCCCATTTTTCCTTCACATCCAAATGATTATTCTTAGATTCCTATTGTAGTGCCTTATACAATTTTGATATAATCCCTTTCTTTGTCTCTCCTTCTGTATATGCCTTCAATAATTCTTCTAGTTTCGACTGGGTTTTACAGATATTCTCCCACTCCTTATGTGTCTTAAGGGAATGTCTGAGTTGCAAAAACATGTAAAAATCATGGGCTGGTAAATTAAATTGCTGTGCTAACTGTTGAAATGACTTCAAAGTTTGCCCCCTGAACACTTGTGCAATATATTTTAACCCCTGGTGTGTCCATCTATTATATTCTGCATCCATCCTAGATGGCAAGAAATCAGGGTTTGCTGAAATTCTGGTCACTCTACAAATGCAGTTTGACAGTTTTAATTTCTTATGTACCATCGACCATACTTTCATTGTCCCTCTGATCCAGACATTGTCCACCTTCAGCCTCTTTAGTGTTACGTCACCTAAAAATGAAAGCGATTCTATAGATATATTTTTGCAAGAATTTTGTTCCATTCCCACCCACAATGTATTTGCATCTTTTGTAATCCACATGATTATAGCCCTGAGTTGAGCAGCCCAGTAGTAATTTTTTAAATTAGGTAAATTTAATCCTCCTTTCTCCTTCGGACAAAGAAGCGTCCTATATTTAATTCTAGCCCTCTTTTTTTTCCAAATAAATTTGGATATAATATTGTCTAACATTTTAAAGGTAGAATTAGGGTCATAATAATCTTCCATCTAGCCAAATCTTTTTTAATTTCCATTATCAATTTCCCATAGTTCACTTCAAATAGCTGTGATGTGGCAGAAGTAATAATGATAGCCAGATATCTGAACCGAAATGATGGCTTCTGACCAAGTCCTTGGCGAGTCACCTGATGCCAGGGCGTAGTTAAAGACTCTATATAGTACTGCCGTGATCTCCCCTGCAAAAACTTTATAGAATTCCCCTGGAAACCCACCTGTACCAGGGGATTTATTATTTTTGAGATCTCTTATGGTGTCTGAAATTTCCCGTACTGTAATTGGCTGTATCATTTCAGCTGCTACTTCTGCCGATAGTGATGGCAGATTAAATTTTTTAAGAAACGCTTGAGTCTTATTTTCTGTGGAGTTTAGCTCAAAATTATATAAGTCTTTATAATATTCTACAAAAGCTTCAGCTGTATTCAATGCTACAGTTAGAGTAATGGGGGCATGGTGACTTATTGTTATTGTCTCTATACCACATTCCACAACTTTGTGTATATGCTGCTGTGATACACAAAAAAAATCTATCCTAGAGTAACTACCGTGTGAGTTTGAATAAAATGTAAAATCCTTCTCTCTACGATTACTGTTTCTCCACGGATCAATAAAATCTAACTCTTTAATAACATCATTCAATACTTTGGATCTTCTAGGGGTCGGCCCCTGTTCTGACAAGAAGCGGTGTTGCTGGAGGTGACAGTCCTGTGGGAAGATTGCCTGGAAGAAGCTTTCAGGAGGAAGCTCTCCAAGTACGCAGGACTGGTCAGTGACTGCCAGCAGGCTGGCTGGAGAGCAAGGTGTTTCCCTGTGGAGGTTGGATGCAGAGGATTTGCAGCCCGTTCCTTGGCCAAAGCCTTCAGTAGTTTAGGTATCGAGGGTGAGAGAAAGAGGAGAGCCATCCACAATACCACCGATGCGGCAGAGAGAGCCTCAAGATGGCTGTGGCTCAAAAGAGGGGAGCCATGGAGTCATGGTAGCTAGCTAGCTATCTGGACACAAGCTGGGGTCTGATCAGCCCCGGCTGGGTCACCTGGAGGAGGGCGTATGATGTTGAAAGACCTGAAACGTCCAATGATCCCAGGAACATCACTGTAGATGTGTCCAGATTAGGCATCAGTAGATGTATGTACACACTGACCGTTGACCACTGACTAGACTGAGAGTGGTAGGGACATTAATATGGCTACACCCCTTTTCTTACCATATGAAGCTTGAAATACTTGATTTACCCATTCTCTTTTTAGTTTTTTATACTCCTCTTCCACCAAATGTGTTTCTTGTAGTTAAGCAATTGAACACTGTAATTTTTTTAGTTGGCTAAGTATCTTCTTCCTCTTGATGGGATGATTTAGACCATGGACATTATAGGACACAAGTTTCAGCCTATCCATATCAATTCAAGTTTACGACAATAACCATCAACTCCACACCTCTCATAAAACAAAACAACTGTGCACAAAATTACACAGTGAATAATACCAACATTAAGCATCTCCTTCAGAACTATCCTACAAAAACACAGAAGTGTGATTTCCAACTGTCCCATCACCAGATAGATGTGGCGTGCTCTATCTAGGGGGAAATGGCACTAAGTGCACCTGCAACTTCAAAGGTGTTGTGTAAAGTTGCTGTTTGCTCTCGCTGAGCATTAATTTCGCTCTCCATAACCAATATTCATGTTGGTTTATCTAGGTAGTAGTACCTTTAACTAGCTCTGTAAATATTCAATGTGTATTATATTAAGCAGAAATTTAAATATGTTTCAAGGCTTGTATCTATTTACGGTTTATATTATTTCTCTGGTCCTTACCATAATTATCATAATAATGAGTTCACTGGATAATTGCTTGTAAGTCTGCCTCTGTGATGTGTGGCTGCCCCCTCCTCCTCCTCTGTCCTGTCGCTGTGTTCCAGCTGTCCTTCATAATCATCCTCTGCATTCTGTCCCTCTCGTCCTCCTCCACGTGAATCCCCATGTCCTTCAGCATAGGTGCAGCCTCCATAAGTGTAGTAAACGTCTTCATCCCAGAGTCCAGAAACACTTTTAGCTGTGCCGGGTATGGAGACTGTGCCTTCACATTCTTCTCTTTAATTTTTTTTATAACGTCCCGTACCTGTTTCCTCTTCCTTTGTATCTCAGTCGTATAGTCTTGATTAAAGTATATAATTCGTCCCTCGTACGTGGTCTTTTGTCTAAGCATGGAAGCATGGAACTTTCTGTATCACCAGGGGTCTCATGTACAAAGCCTGCCTGTCCTTTTCCACGCTCACGTTCAAATGTTTTAAACGTGAAATGATCGTAGAAATGTGCGTGCCCCACGCCAATTCCATAACTGTCGTACGCACTTATCCACAGCTATTGTTCCTTTGGCGACACTTAGAGGTGACGCTGGGAAACTGTTAATAATGTGAAAACAAGTAGTCATCAGAGTGATGTGCACATCAGAGACACACTTATGAACAATTAACACACCCACATGTTTGCAATTATATAGGTGGATATAAAAGCATGTGCAATGTGATGAAGAAAATGATATTAACAAAGACAGCGTTAGCGTTGTTAGAGGACCTTGCAAATGGTGCAATCCGCCGTGAGCGATTTAAGGAAAGCAAGGATTTACTTGCAAACAATGATAATTGGCTCATAAGACGATTTCGGTTGTGTTACCGGAGTTGTGCGCAGAGCTGCGGCCGGCCCTAGAGCGCAACATGTTTAAATCATATGTGATGCGCAAATGCAGCTAACTAACATCAACGCAATCAACACATTATGACTAACAGCATGGTTGGGAACAGGCTGGAGGCTGGCACGCCTGGCTTCTGGGTGATTAAATAGTTTTTTTGTTTAATTGTCCCGTATGTGACGGTGGTTGACATACGGGACAATTAAATGAATAAATTCTTTACTCACCCAGAAGCCACCCATCGCGCACCGTGCCAGTGTGCTAATGCACATTTGGGCATGTGCGCATTCAAATATCATGTTTTTGGTTTTCTATATTTTCTGCTGGTAAAATTAGAGCTGCAGAGCTTTCTAACAAGCCCCTGATTGTCTCCCTGTGTTCAGTATTCCTGTCAGTAAAAGCGGGCGTAAAATGTCAGCCGCGGCGCCACACCTGTGTGCGCTGCTCGGATCCCACGGCATTTACAGCCTCACGCTGTAAATGCCACGCTCCCACTCACGTCTTTTTTTTGGTCATATTTATCCCTGTTGACAGGGTACCAAACAGAATCTCCACTTCATTCACTAGAATCTTCAGCTCAGACTCTATTTAAATAGATTTGCATATGTAAATGGGGCGTGGACAGGGAGGAGTTGCATGTGCGCTCAATTCCACGTTGATTGGGATGTACAAAAGAAACGTGCTTGGATCCATGCGAACGCACACTTTGATACATCTGAATTTTTTTGTGCATACGACAGTTTCCGGGTTTTGGCGTACACCAAGTTTCAGTAGGAAATCCACGCAAATATTCGTACATGAGGCCCCTGGTCTTTCATCCGTGGGTCCAGGAAGCGGACAATGATTGCTCGTGGGGGGGCATCACTTTCCTTCGGTTTGGCGACTAACAAGCGGTGCGCTCTTTCAATGCGGATGTCTGTGTCCTCTGGAATCTGCAGTGATGAGTGAATAAAGTCAGTTACGAATCTTATCATGTCGTTTTTCTCAGAGCCCTCCGGAATGCCATTTATTCGTATATTATTGCGTATCGCTCTTGATTCCAAGTCTTCACACTTTGCAACCAGCTTTGCCTCCTGATGAAGAAGAAAGGCCGCCACCCTTTCCAGCCGTGCCGTCTTGTCTTCCATGTCTCCCAGTCTCTCTTCCACATGTTCCACCTGTTGCTCTAACGAGGCTGTTCTTTCCACAAGTTCCTTCATATTAGTCTCAAGCCTCGCCATGGCCTTTTTGTTGTCATTAGCCGCTTCTGTGTGTTCTTTTCTCAGCCTGCGTAACTCCGCCAATATCACCGAGTCCTGTTCACTTGCGGCCTGCATCTTGCCCGGTGCCATTCCCGATGTGGTGTCGGTACCTCCAGTATATTTGTTTGTTCTTTTTTGTTAAACCTTCCCCTTTTGTCCATCTTTCCCAATTTATGTTCTTTATCGAGTGTTTATGGTTTTAGTTGGCCTTCTGCTCCGAAAGTAGTCTTAAAGAGCTGTTTTTAATTGTTTTTTCAAGAGCTAATTTTCTCGCTGCCTCCTATCGCATGGCACCACCTGAAGTCCCCCTTTCAACTTTTAACTTTCATTTGGAATTCTCCTCCCTTCATGCTTCCCTCAACACTATTATGCAGTGTGGAGTCAAGACTACATTAAGACATGTTTCAAACCTCAACAGGTGTGAACAACACACAGGTGTTAAAATATAAGTATGTTTACTAAAAAAGAAATGTTACACTAAAGTACAACATTAAAGCTTCATAACAGCTGTCATGTGTCAGAATCAAGTTGTAAGGCTGCTAATAAAAAATTAGTTTATATTGTGCTCACAGGATCCATATTCCTTTGAATGTTTAAGATTTTTTTAGAACTAGCTGAAATCATACACACACTCTCTTAAAGTTTGAAACAGGACTAGCACAGCACAGCAGATGAAGCTAAAATTAAGAGTTTTAGTGGTCAGACATTTCAGTTGTCTATATAAATAAAGGCATATTTCTTTTAGTAAAAGAACATGAATAAGAAACAAGAATATTCGATGTGCAGTTTGGACAGGCTCTTACCTTTTTCCAGTCACTGCACAGCAAAGACCAAAGATCAGTTGCACATGAATGCCTGAAATTTGTCCTGCAGTTGCTTAATTTGTGTGAAAGGCCCTGATATGAAATAATGATGAATGTAAGGTGTTATTGATGTTGTCAACAACAGTGTAACAACTTACCTTAACTTAGCTCATACAGTATATTATACACTGGTATTTGTACATTTGAACGTTTTAAAGTCAGTATGGACATATTTCCTGTCTTTCCTGCTTGTTTACTTTTGAACTTGGATTCAGGTCTGAATCTTGCATAAGACACGCTGTGAGGTTTCCAGTATATGGGTGCATTTTCCTCTTACAACATTTGACTTGAATAACCTTCTTTTCTCTCAGACTGAACATCTGTACTTTACTGAAGCCTGCAGAGTGATTCATAGTTGCATTTGAGTTTCAGTATCTACTACATTACCTTGATATATTGACACTGTTTATGTTGCTATATCTACACTGTAAATACCGTTTTACATTTGCAGTACTTTTTTTAGATCCCTTAAAGATCTTAAGTATAAAGGGTTGCATCAGGAACAGGGAAACGTTATTTCAATTCTCTGTATGTCCTGTTGATGATAAAGTTGACTTTAATTGACTGAAAAAGACACAAGCTAATAGCAAAGTTTATTAAAAGTAAATTTGACATCCAAGAGTTCCAGCAAGACAAAGGAAATGCAAAGAATAAGTGCAAAGAGTGTTTAATAATGAAGCTCGCAGATCGTGGCAGTAAAAGAAAAAGATTCAGATTAAGCTTCAATGTAGCACTGTGAGCTTGTGCGGAAGAGGTCAAGGTCTCCTTTCTCTAAAAGAAGAGAACTGTGCTGAGGACCCTGTGGGCCATGGAGAAGGTGACCAGCAAGCCTGTGATATAGGACAGACCTCTACTAGGCTGAGGAAGAATGCAAACATAGGCAATGGTGTGGAGGATCCGAGAGCCGACAAAGATGCGGAAGTGAAGCAGAGCAGTTGAAAATCAGGTCCAGTCAGAGCGTAGAGCAGGCCAACTACTACGAAGGGAACAATGTTCTCCAGGTCATTCTGGTGACACCTGGACAACAAAAAACACAACATGACTACTTATGTGTCCATTAACATATTACAACATGTGTGGGTTAGAGTCCATATATCAGGAAAGAAAGTCTTTAATCTGATAATGATAATGATATAATTATTCATCCATCATCCAGCACACAGTGGGTGAAAGATACAGTATGATTTGTATTATTAGTAATAGAGAACCACATCTGCAGTGCTGCTCAAAAGTTTGTAAACCTCTTGATCATTTTGTAGTTCTATAGTTTCATCCTGATTTCCTTATTTAATCAAAACCATGGGCAGAGGCACGGCGGGAAAAAATTAAAAATATATCTTACAAAGATATGTCTCATCACTGTGCGATGAAAACTCGGCGAGCTAGCCCCCAAAGAGTAGCAAATAATCCACAAAACGATACAGTATGTCTTATCTTTGCTGTTTCGTGTCAAAAGTTCTATTTCAGCATGAAAAACGCTGCTAATGTCTCCTGCTGTGTCTCCTGCTATGTCTCTGCTTTAGTTTGAATCAGTCACGAAGCTCCTGGTTGTTACATAAAGACCAAGAGGCTCTGACAGTGAAGTGTGACCTCTTGGTCCAATATACCACCTTTGGGTTTACTTCATTCTGGATGTCATTGGTGGGTCAAAGGTGAATGTGGGTGGTACTAATAGATTCTCCTGACTCTGATTGGTCGACAGGTGTCAACCATTCACACTCTGTGTTGTTTTAGCCTTAGCAGCACCGCTAGCTGCTACCTGCTGCTTCATATTTTTTTAATACCGCTTGTTTTAAACATCGCGTCGTATTAAAACTCGAAGTCTTCTTTCCTCCTCCTTAAATTGTGTTTTTTTAAGTGAAGATGTTTTTTAACAAAAATGTGTTTAAATGTATTTAAATATGTTTAAAAACACACAAAGATGTTAAAAAACATACACAAAGTTGTGTTTAAAAATATTTTAACACATTCACAAATAAAGATATTTAAAATGTTTTTACAAATATATTTTAAAAAGATGTGAATGACATGATGTCCATAGTTAAGTGGTTATTGTTTCTTTCCGATAAATAGTATTGTCTTGTGCAGGCCATGCAACTGAGAATGCAAGCTATGAATCAGATGGGATTTAGGATTTGCCATGTCTAGCAAGTCACCCTAAAATTGACTAGAATGCAGGAAATTGCATCTAAGAAATACAAAATTTTCTGGGGGAGGAGCCCCCCCCCCGCTGGAAAATTTGTCTACTGGTAGCCAGCCACATTGATTTGTATCTCAGCGAAACCTTAACTTTGAAACTGAGTAATAAAACTGAGAAATTTATATTTTTTCTTTATTACAAAGAAACGTTTCTAGAGTGGATTTTTTTCCTGAACTCTACAACTGGGCAAGCTACAGACACTGTCTGTGGAATGTAACTTTTGCTAGAAAAAGACGACAGAGTAAGCCATCACTAGCTCAAGCACTTCAAACCTCTACATTAGTAAGAAAACCTGCTGGACATTGGACAAGGAGCCTTTGGAGAGGTTTGTGGATCAGCAGAGCATCTATTCAAGATTCAACGAGGAACCTAAAAAAGTTAATCTACCGAGGCTGTATGTCACTCGTGAGTAATGAGCTAATGTGCTAGCTAACAAGTGGAGCTATATCAGCGAAGCTCGTCTTTTCTGCTTTGTGACTTTCGGTTAGCAAATGGGACCTGTATAATTACTGGAAGGACCGACTGCAAAGCAATCATGGCGGGAACAGAAGAGACGGTAGGATTAACTGAGGAAAAGGAAAAGAGAGTCGTTAAACCAACACTTAAAGGATTGGAACATAATCTGCAAATGAAAATAACCTCAAGAAGAGTCATATGGGGCCAACTTACGGAGAAGAAGAACGAATTGCATGCTTTAATGGATGAGCATATGAACGTGGAAAACATTGAAAAAGAGCAGTTGACCAAATATGAAGGACTGATGAAAAAATTCAGTAAAGCAAATGAGCATGTTAAAGACTTATTATGCCAAATAGGATGTGAAGAGAATGTGCACACAGATCAAAGGGATTGGTTTGAGCCAAGAAATAATGAGCATGTAAACTTAGTACAAGAAGTGAATACATGGATAAAGGCGGCTAAGCTACGCCAAGAAGAAGCTAAAAAAGTTAATGATGAGATAAAACCTGAAGATAGTGTGTCAGTCACATCCAAGCCGCTGCTTCAACTAAGAAGAAAACAGGCTTTAGAAGGACACGAATTACAGCTCAAGGCTGAGAAAGAAGAGTTAGAGCTACAAGCCGGGCTCGCTGCAGCCGATGCACAATTGGCCGTGTTAGAAAAATATGAAGGCTCAGAAGCATCTGGTAAACCCAAGGGAAGTAGGGTGGATGTCACAACGTCCGTTCCAGTGGAGCATGATGTCAACCACAACCGTGGTGCAGCCAAGAGTGGTGGTCAGCACAGCCACACCATAAGAAGAGATGCAGGTGACTATGTGATACAAGCTCCGGTATATTCAGTGAAAACTTCGGGGAATACAGATAATCTGGTTACTGTCATGCAACGCTAAAATGACATCACCGAAAGCCTAATAAGGCAACAGAAGCTCTCTACGTTGCCACCACAGAACATTCCTGTTTTCAAGGGAGATCCAATAGAAAATCGTCTCTTCATGAGAGCGTTTGAACATAGCGTGGAGAGTAAGACTGAAAACTGCAAAGATCGTCTTTACTATTTAGAACAACATACATTTGGACAGCCAAATGATTTAGTGCGCAGTTGTTTTCACATGGACCCAGAACAGGGCTATACTGAAGCCAAGAGACTTCTGAAAGAACGCTTTGGGGATAAATATAAGATATCCATGGCTTACCTGAACAAGGCTTTAAACTGGCCTATCATAAAATCAGATGACAGCAAGGCACTTGAATCATACGCTCTCTTTCTCACAAGCTGCAGTAATGCAATGTCAGACCTTGAGTACTTAGATGAGATGGAAAATGCTGCTAACATGCGCATGATCATTGCAAAGCTCCCCTACAGGCTGAGAGAGAGATTCAGGAGTGTTGCCATAGACATTGAGAAAAGGCAAGATCGACGGATGAAGTTCAAAGATGTAGTTACATTCATAAACGCACAAGCGGAAATAGCAGCACACCCTGTGTTTGGTGAAATCCCAGGAGAAACAAAGCGTCAGACAGTCTGTAAGATAGAAAAATCAAGTGGAAAGAAAAACATCACAACACTGGTCACTGAAGTAAATGCACAAAAGGCTGAAAAAAGCAGATAGAAACAAGAAGACTCAGGAAAATGAAACAAATGTGGATAAGGCCTTCAAAAAATCCTGCATTTTCTGTCAGGGAGACCATACCATGGAACACTGCAAAAAGCTTCAAAAAATGTTGCACAAGGAAAAGTGTGAGTTCCTTAAAGGCAAAGGACTTTGTTTTAGTTGTCTTACAGTAGGACACATGAGTAAAGCCTGTGAAGAAAAAAAGAGCTGTCAGATATGTTCAGCAACACACCCTACACTTCTACATATAAAACAGAAACCCAAAGATTCACTAAAAGAAGAGGCTTCGGAGGGAGAGCCTAAGGGTGTGTCCGAAAGTGGTCAGCGGATTTGTGGACGCAGGGGACACAAGCTTAGCTTCCAGACTGGGGCCGGGGGTACTGATAGCATTCTTGCCATTTTTCCTGTCAGGGTAAAGGCAAAGAAAGGAAACAAGGTGCTGACTTGTTATGCATTCCTTGATTAAGGAAGTAATGCTTCCTTCTGCACTAACAAACTGGCAAACGACCTTCACCTGCAAGGAAAAAATGTGAACATCCTACTTACCACCATGGGAGAGAAAAAGGCAGTCTCCTGCAAAACTGTGCCAGACCTATAAGTGAGCAGCCTCGAAGGCGATGACTTCATCGAGCTCACAGAGGTTTTCTCACAAAGAGTTATCCCCGTGAGTAAAGAGAACATTCCGACTCAAGAGGACATGGACAAGTGGCCACATTTACAAGGTGTACGAATACCTCTGATCAACGCAGACGTCAGTCTTCTGATTGGAACCGATGTGGCAAAGGCCCTGGAACCACTGAAAGTAATCCGCAGTGTCATGGGCCGCATGCAGTACGCATAGCCCTGGGATGGACCATAAACGGACCGCTGTGTGGTCACATCACAAGTCGGTCAAAGCATGGAAACCTACAGGTCAAGATTAATCGCATCTCAGTGGCTCGACTGGAAGAATTATGGACTCAGCAATTCAAGCATGATTTTCCTGAGAACGCTCAAGGAGAGCATTTGGAAATGTCGAAGGAAGACCAGCTGTTCATGGACAGAGTCTCTGAGTCAGCCAGCATGGTCAATGGCCATTACTCTATTGGTTTGCCGTTGAAAAACAAAGATGTAAAAATGCCCAACAATAAAGAAGTTGCAGAGCAGCGAGCACTCAACATAAAGAAGAAGCTTCAGAGAAACCAGACGTTTAAGGAGGACTATGTCAGCTTCATGAATGACATAATTAACAAGGGCTACGCTGTAAAGGTGCCAGATAAAGAATTAAGCCGAAGTGACGGAAAGGTGTGGTTTGTCCCACATTACGGCGTCTACCACCCTAAGAAGCACAAAATATGTGTGGTATTCGACTGTGGAGCTTCTTATCAAGGCACCACACTCAACCAACTACTACTGCAAGGGCCTGACATGACGAGTAGTCTGATTGGCGTCTTAACAAGGTTCCGTCAAGAGCAAGCCATAATAATGGCGGATGTGGAATCAATGTTCCATCAGGTAAAAGTCCCACCAGAAGATGCCGACCTTCTCAGGTTCCTGTGGTGGCCGGATGGCGACATCACACAAGAGCTGCAAGAATATAGGATGGAGGTTCATTTGTTTGGCGCCACCTCCTCACCAAGCTGCGCTAGCTTTGCATTGAGAAGATGTGCTGAAGATAACAAAGACAGTTTTGACAAAGCAGTAGTGGATACAGTTTTATACAATTTCTATGTCGACGACTGTTTGAAATCTGTTTCCTCTGAACAAGAAGCAGTCAAGCTATACCAAGACTTGAAGGCCATCTGTCTTACAGGGGGATTTAGACTAACCAAATGGATGACCAACAACTGGGATGTGTTGTCCAGCATTCCACAAGAGGACAGGGCAACAGAAGTCAAAGACCTTGACTTTGACCACGAGTCACTCACTATCGAGAGAGCTCTGGGAGTACAGTGGTGTATCCGGTCAGATCAGTTTAAGTTCTACGTGAACATACAGCAAAAGCCTCTCACCAGAAGGGGAATCTTGTCAATGATGAGTTCAGTCTATGACCCACTGGGGATGTTGTCTCCAGTCATACCTCTTGCTAAAAATGTACTGCAGGAACTGTGCAGACTGAGAACAGGGTGGGACAACCCTGTGCCAGACCATGTTGAACAACAATGGATAGAAGAGCTTCAGCAGCTCACAGATGTTGGAATGGATCGGTGCTTCAAGCCACCCGCGTTTGGAGAAACAGTGGAAGCTCAACTACACCACTTTAGTGACTCGAGCGAAATAGGCTATGGTACTGTAATTTACCTAGTCCAGAAGAACAGCAGCAACCAAATTCATTGGTCATTTGTCTTAGGTAAGGCAAGAATTGCCCCTCTTAAACCCACAATGATCCCATCGCTAGAGCTGACGGCGACTACCTTAGCTGTGAAGGTGGATACAATGCTGAAGAAAGAACTGCAGCTGCCGCTGTCAGATTCCAAGTTCTGGACAAACAGCACCGCTGTTCTCAAATACATAGCAAACGAGACCATCAGATTTAAGACATTTGTGGCAAACAGGGTTGCTACAATCTTACGAGCATCTAGAGTGGAGCAATGAAGCTACATCAGTTCACAGTTGAACCCAGCTGATTATGCTTCCAGGGGGCAAAGGGCGAGCGCCTTCACGCAGAACAAAGTATGGATTTCAGGGCCTGCCTTCCTCAGCAAGCCAGAAGGAAAATGGCCAGACAAGCCTGATCATCTAGAGGAGCTTACAGCAGCAGATCCTGAGGTCAAAAAAGGCATACTTGTTAACGCAACGACAGTAGAAGAGAGCACTGATGCAATGCAACAACTAGCAGGATATTTCTCTTCCTGGATGCGGCTAAAGAAGGCTGTGGCGTGGCTCACTCGAGTTTAAGAAATCCTCATAAACCTGTCAAAGAAGAGAAAAGAAAATCTGCCACAAGCTGAGCTAGATATCATCCGCCACTGTCAACAAGGAAAGTTTCAAGAGGAAATTTCTGCTCTACAGAGAAAGGAGCCCGTCAAGAAACATAATTGAATCTACAGACTGAATCCACAGCTTCAAGAGGGGATTCTTGGTGTTGGAGGGAGGCTCAGTCGAGCATCTATGCCAGCTGAATCCAAGCATTCGATGCTTCTGCCTAAAAACCATCGCGTGGCTGATCTGATTCTCAAGGATGTACATGAGCAGCTGGGATACAGTGGACGCAATCATGTTTTGTCTCATATGTCAAAGATATTGGATTATCGATGCTCCCTCAACAATTAGAAAAATGCTGTCTCGCTGTACGACATGTCGAAGACAACATGGTGCATCAGGCACACAAATTATGGCAGACTTACCAAGAAACAGAGTCGTACCAGACGAACCACCTTTCACCAGAAGTGGAGTGGGACTGTTCGGACCCTTCAATATAAAACGCGGGAGATCATCTGTAAAATGGTATGGGGTTATATTTACCTGCCTCGAAAGTCGTCCAGTCCACATTGAAATAGCAACGTCGCTGGAAACAGACTCTTTTATTCACGCTCTGCGCCGCTTCATCGCAAGGAGAGGTCAAGTGAAAGAAATGCTGTCCGATAATGGAACTAATTTTATCGGAGCTGACCACGAGCTCAGAAAGGCTATGAAGGAGTGGAATACTGTGCAAATCGAGAATAGCTTGCTCCAACATGGCATCAAATGGATATTCAATCTACCGTCTGGATCACACCATGGAACGGTGTGGGAGAGGAATATTCGCTCCATCAGAAGGATCATGGTTGCTCCTCTTCGACGTCGCGCTTTGTGGTAACGTATTGTGTCACTTCCGGTATCAGTGTTGTTGCCACGGTGCTCTCTGCTCTGCTCACCTGAACAGATTTCCGTATATTTCTCACATAAGCGACTATCTACTTATCTCTGCACTATCCTTTGACTTGTTCTGTCTGTGCACAAACAGGTCTCTTAACTCTAGTAACCACAAACCACCAGTTTCTGTTAGCCACACTAACTAGCCTAGCCATAGCAATGGCGTCTCCCTGCTCTCCTCCTCTCTCCTCTCCTGCTCTCTCCTGTCCCGTGTGCCACATGTTCAGTTACTCCTCGTCCTCCTTTAGTGATAACGGTACTTGTAATAAATGTAGTTTATTTGTAGCTTTGAAGGCGAGGGTCAGTGAGTTAGAGGCACGGTACCGCACCACCGAAGAGTCAGTAGCTCAGCTAGTCACCCCGGTAGCCGGTGCGGTACCACCACAGGTAGCTTCAGTTAGCCGTCCCCCGGTAGTTCCCGAGCAGCCGGGAGGCTGGGTGACTGTTCGAAGGAGGCATAGCCCCAAACTGAAGCCCACGGTACACCACCAACCACTCCACGTTTCAAACAGATTTTCCCCGCTGAGAGGCCAACTCTGGTCATTGGCAGCTCCATAGTCCGAAATGTGAAGTTAGCGACACCAGGGGCCATAGTTAAATGCATCCCGGGGGCGACATCGAATCTTTTTTTAAAAACTGCTGGCTAAAGATAAGCGTAAATACAGTAAGATTGTTATTCACGTCGGTGGTAATGACACCCGGTTAAGCCAATCGGAGGTCACTTGAATTAATCTTTCATCGGTGTGTGAATACGCCAAAACGATGTCGGAATCCGTAGTTTTCTCTGGTCCCCTCCCCAATGTGACCAGTGATGAAATGTTTAGCCACATGTCGTCATTTCACCACTGGCTGTCGAGGTGGTGTCCAGCAAACGATGTGGGCTTCATAGATAATTTCACAGACAATTTTCAGACACCTTTCTGGGGAAAACCTGGTCTGATTAGGAGAGACGGCATCCATCCCACTTTGGATGGAGCAGCTCTCATATCTAGAAATATGGCCAAGTTTATTAGCTGACCAAAACCATGTCGAAACCCAGAGTTGAGACCAGGAAGCAGAGCTGCTGTCTTACACGCTTTGCTGCGCCTCCATTAGAGCAGCTGCCAACCCAGTCCTTTAGTATAGAGACTGTGTCTGTCCCCCATCCACCTACATTATTTAAAGATAAAACAAACAGAAGAGGAGTTCATCATAAAAACGTAATAAAAATTAAATCAACATCTCCAACAGTCCAAAATATGAGAATTAAATGTGGACTTGAATATCAAGTCTTTGTCATCTAAAGCTGTCTTAGTCAATGAATTAATATCTGATTATGATATTGATTTGTTCTGTCTCACTGAAACTTGGCTGCAGGAGGATGAATATGTTAGCTTAAATGAATCCACTCTTCCGAGTCATTATAATATTCATGTTCCTCGAAGTACTGAGGTGGTGGAGTTGGAGCCATATTTGACTCATGTCTATTAATAAATCCTAAACCTAAACAAAATTATAATTCATTTGAAAGTCTTGTTCTTAGCCTCACTCACCCAACCTGGAAAACTTTGCAGCCAATTTTATTTGTTACAGTATATCGAGCTCCTGGTCCTTATTCCGAATTTTTATCTGAATTTGCAGAATTTGCATCAGGCTTGATCCTTAAAACAGATAAAGTAATTATTGTAGGTGATTTTAACATTCATGTGAACAACCACAATGATAGTTTTAGTACTGCGTTTATCTCTCTATTAGACTCAACTGGCTTTTGTCAAAGTGTAAATAAACCGACTCATTGTCTGAACCACACTCTTGATCTTGTTTTTTTATTACGGCATTGAAATTGATAATCTAATAGTCTTTCCACAGAATCCTCTTCTCGCTGACCATTTTTTAATAACCTTTGAGTTCATACTACTGGACTATAAGCCTTTGTGTAGAAACTTCTACAGCAGATGTTTATCTGATAGTGCTGTAGCCAAATTTAAGCAAGTGATTCCTTCAGCATTGAATTTAATGCCATGACTAATTGTAACAGAGGACTTGTCTGCTTCTTTTAGCCCGTCACAAATAGATCATCTTGTTGATAGTATTACAGGCTCACTACGGACAACTCTAGACTCTATTGCACCTCTGAAAAAGAAGACAATTAAACAAAGAAGGCTTGCACCATGGTATAGCCAGCAGACTCGCAAATTAAAACAAGAGGCATGTAAATCTGAACGCAAATGGCGTGCCACTAAACTGAAAGAATCTCATCTAGTCTGGCAGGATAATCTCAGAACATACAGGAAGGCTCTTCATAATGCCAGAGCAGCCTACTACTCTTCTTTAATTGAGGAGAATAAGAACAACCCCAGGTTTCTCTTCAGCACTGTAGCCAGGCTAACAGAGAATCACAGCTCTGTTGAACCATCTATCCCCTTCGGTCTAAGTAGCAATGACTTCATGAGCTTCTTTAATGATAAGATTATAACTATCAGAGACAAAATCCATCACCTCCTGCCCTCAAAAGGCATTGATCTCCATTCTGATACAGCAAGTTTGGAAACTGTAAAACCTGATATGTATTTAGACTGTGAATCAACTGTGTGACTTTCTCCATAACAATAGTCTATTTGAGGAATTTCAGTCAGGATTCAGAGTGGATCATAGCACAGAGACCGCATTAGTCAAAGTTGCAAATGACCTCCTAATGGCATCAGACAAAGGACTCATCTCTGTACTTGTTCTGTTAGATCTTAGTGCCACATTTGACACCATTGACCATCAAATTCTTTTACAGAGACTGGAAGATCATATTGGCATCAAAGGAACGGCCCCAAGCTGGTTTAAGTCGTATTTCTTAGATTGATCTCAGTTTGTTCACGTCAATGATGAATCCTCCATGCATACCAAAGTTTGTCATGGAGTCCCACAAGGTTCTGTACTAGGACCACTTTTATATAGTTTATATATGCTTTCTTTAGGGAACATTATTAAGAATCACTATATCAATTTTCATTGTTATGCTGACGACACCCAATTATATTTATCGATCAAGCCTGATGCAACCAATCAGTTATCTAAAATTCAAGCATGCCTTAAGTAAAAAATAATAATATTAAATAATAAAAAATTGGATGACCTATAATTTTCTAATGTTAAATTCAGACAAAACTGAAGTTCTTGTAATTGGACCCAAACACCTCAGAAACTCTCTTTCTAGAGACTTAGTTACCTTAGATGGGATCACCCTGGCCTCCAGCTCCACTGTAAAGAATCTTGGAGTTGTTCTTGATCAGGATTTGTCCTTTAATGTTCATATAAAACAAATTTCAAAAACTGCATTCTTCCACTTACGTAACATCGCTAAAATCAGACGCGTTGTCTGTCAAGTGGATGCAGAAAAACTAGTCCACGCATTTGTTACTTCAAGGCTGGACTATTGTAACTCTTTGTTATCAGGCTGCTCTAATAAGTCTCTTATGACTTTGCAGTTAATTGAGTGTGCCTGAAAGCGCACACTATATGTTATCCACTGCGCTTATTTGTTCTTCTGCCGCCCTTTTTTGGCTCGCTACTCCTCCCAGAGTTTTTGTCACACACACACAAAACGGGTATCAAAACGACCGGCTCGGCCGGGACATGTGTGCTATGTCTTTTCTAAGAGATTTGCGTGGTTTTCGTGAATTTACTCGAGAATAACTGAGAAAAAATTCCCATAAAGAATGAATGGGGAGGCCCGAAAAAAAAAATTTCAACAGACATTTTAAACAATGAACTGCTCTGCCATACTTTCACAGAGAGACTTCATTTAAACTTTAAAACGGAGGTATGCTTGCCTTCTCTTCAGGGATTCACTACACTCATCGACAGCTTTTACCATTTTCAAACTTTCAAGGCTCAAAGTTCAGCAGGTTTTTAGTCAAATTTCTGGGTTTATAATGGGTGTGTATGTGGTTTCCTAGAGTGGGTGACATCATCAGCTAGAGTGAGGAGCAGGGAGAAAAATCAGTAAAAAAATAAAACGTATTTGACTACCGTGGCCTCAAATGCCCCACTACAGACATGATTTATACATAGAAACGTAGGAAAATTCGAGGTGATCGCAGTGATACCACTGTTGTAGCTGTCGTTGGTATAGTTTTGGCTTGGTACAGGCTAATTGATCGAGTACCCCCCTTTACAACCTCATTCACTCCCATGGTTTTTGGAGCAGAGAATTTACCGGAAGGAGCAGGGAGCACCTGTGCTTTTTTCTGACTCCTACGGCCAAAGTTTATACAATTTTCACCTGAAACTTGGCACAGACATTATACACAAGACGAGCATTCTTCTGGTCATTTCAGATTTTGGTTTGAGGCATAGCTTTAAGTTTTTTTTTGGCCCTCTTCGAGAGGGATCATTCAGACATATACTGTGCATTTCAGTGGGACAGACAGGCTGCATGGAGCACCTGTGTATAATTAATGAGACTTGCAGCTCACCCAGGTTGCTTGGCAACCTCAGCCTGCTTGAGGAGGAGGGGGGGGGGGCCAGCAGACAAGCCGAGCGGCAGCCATTTTTGTAGTTCTTGGCACTTCATTTGAACTCGTCTGTGTAAAATGTGCGCGTGCACACACACACACACATTAGCGACCAATGCTAAAATTAGTGCTAATTAACATTAGCCACTAGGAATTGAATACATGTTGATTACTAACATGGTAATGCTAACATACTAATGCTAACTGCTAGCGCATCAGCGTTAACATGCTGATGCTAACATGCTCATGCTACCATGCTAATGCTAACTGCTAGCGCATCAGCGTTATCATGCTTATGTTAACATGGTAATTCTAATTAACATTAGCAAATCGGTATTGAACACATGTTAATTAGTAACATGCTAATGTTAACATGCTAATGTTAACTGATAGCGCATCAGCGTCAACATGCTAATGTTAACATGCTAATGTTAACTGCTAGTGCATCAGTGTTAACATGCTAATGCTAACATAGTAATGCTAACATGTTAATGCTAACATGCTAATGTTAACTGCTAGCGCATAAGTGTTAACATGCTAATGCTAACATGCAAATGCTAACTGCTAGCGCATCAGTGTTACCATGTTCATGCTAACATGCTAATACTAACATACTAATGTTAACATGTTAATGCTAACATGCTAATGTTAACTGCTAGCGCACCAGTGTTAACATGCTAATGCTAACATGCTAATGCTAACATGCTAATGTTAACTGCTAGCGCATCAGTGTTAACATGCACATGCTAACATGCTAATGTTAACATGCTAATGCTAACATATTAATGCTAACATGCTAATGCTAACATGCTAATGTTAATTGCTAGCATGTAAGCGCTAGCTGCTCCTGTGTCTAAACATGTTAAAAATGACTATTTGAGGTGTGCTTTTTGGATACAGACCCCCAGCAACAGCCCAGTCGTCACTCTCAAAATTTCTTTTCGAGTACTGAATTTGCTGAGCAGTGTCAGTAATAATGCATGGGGGCGACAGGGCCAGAGTCAGGCACACTCAAAATTTCTTTAGAAATTTTCTAGTTCAGAATGCTACTGCACGTGTTCCATTTTCCATTTTGGCTTCCTTGCATTGGCTACCTATTAAATCTAGAATAGAATTTAAAAATCTCCTCCTTACTTACAAATCTATTAATGGTCAGGCACAATCATATCTAAAAAAGCTCATAGTACCTTACTACCCCTCTAGAACACTGCGCTCTCAGGACGCTGGGTTCCTTGTGGTTCCTATAGTCTCCAAAAGTAGATTGGGATCCAGTGCTTTCAGCTATCAGGCTCCTCTTCTGTGGAACAAACTACCATTCTGGTCTCGGGAGGCAGACACGGTCAACACTTTTAAGAGTAGACTTAAGACTTTCCTTTTTGATAAAGCTTATAGTTAGGGCTGCCCCCCCAGGGTTATGCCTAGCCAGGCACGGTATTGGTTAAAGATGTAGTCACATCTCCCTTCAGAAAACCCTCTCTCTCTCTCTCACTCTCTCTCTCTCTCTCTATCTAAATCTCATTAATGCATGTCTCATTAATGCATGTTACTAACCAAACTTCCCCGGAGTTTCTGTGCTCTGTCGTCCAGCAGGTTTTCGTGGATTGTGGCTGCTGCTGTGATCCTGCACGACGTCCACTACACATATTATTACTGTCATTATTGCTACCATATCTGCTACTGTGGTCACTTTATCATTCATTGTAATTCATTGTCATTTTGTCAGTCATTGTAATTGTACAATATGTTTGTGTTAATTTGTCCTGTACACGTGACATCCATTACACGTCTGTCCGTCCTGGGAGAGGGATCCCTCCTCTGTGGCTCTTTCTGAGGGTTCTTCCACATTTTTTTCCCTGTTAAAAGGGTTTTTTGTGGGCAAGTTTTTTCTCACTCAAACCGAGGGTCTAAGGACAGAGGGTGTCACTCCCTGTACAGATTGTAAAGCCCTCTGAGGCAAATGTACTTTGTGACTTTGGGCTATACAAATAAAAATGATTTGATTTGAATTGATTTGATATACTGAGAGAACAAAGTTTGGATGAAGAAGGTCTTTAAACGTTCTTCTGTGAATGTGAGGCCATTCTGAACAGTAGGCCTATTACCATTCCTTCAAATGATATAAATGATCTGGAGGCTCTCACCCCACAGCATTTACTGCTGCTAAAGACTCAACCCAACTTACCACCGGGACTCTTCCAGAAAGATGACACCTACGCACGTAGAAGATGGAGGCAAGTTCAGTACATGAGTGACCTATTCTGGAAGCGTTGGACCAGAGAGTATCTGCCTCTACTCCAGAAAAGACAGAAATGGAATCATCCATCACAGAACTTCATCCCAGGAGATGTAGTCTTGATCGTCGATGAATCAGCGCCAAGGGGATCCTGGCTGATGGGAAAGATTGTCAACACTACGGAGGATGAGCATGAAATGGTCCGCAAAGTTCGAGTCAAGACAAAGACTAACGAGCTTGAGAGGCCAATAACCAAGCTCTGCTTACTTCAAGAAGCAGTATGAGAAGGACTGGTACTTACCTGATTGAGATTGTTATTCAGAAAAAAAGGCCATTCTTCTGATAAGGCCATTCTTCTGATTAGTAATAATTGTTTCTGCCCTAGAAAGCAATTAGATATGTGATGGGTGTGTAGAGGCCAAAGATCAGTTCATGGTGATAAATACAGTTAACATGATTGAAATTTGTGGAAAGGGTACAGAATTTAACAATATATAAATACGCAGTGTGTAATGATGCATAATTACATTTAGCCCATTTAGTTCATGTAATGGTCAAAAACGTTAAGGAGTACTAGAATTCATGTTTTTAAGTGACTTGGTACAGGTTGATAAAGAAGCGTACTTCCCCTTTAAGACCGCACGTATGCATCTGAGACTGTGTTTTTAGGGCCCATGCAGCGATAGCTGGAGGGACCTATTGTGGTCCTACGTTTTCTTCTTATTAGGGCCCGAGCACGCGGTGCGAGGCCCTATTGAATTTCTAATGTTTATTATTAGGGCCTGAGCACGCGGTGCGAGGCCCTATTGAATTTCTAAGGTTTATTATTAGGGCCCGAGCACGCGGTGCGAGGCCCTATTGAATTTCTTATGTTTATTATTAGGGCCCGAGCACGGAAACCGTGCGAAGCCCTATTGTATTTCGAATGTTTATTAGGGCCCGAGCACGGAAACCGGGCGATGCCCTATTGTATTTTTAATGTTTATTAATTATTTTAGGGCCCGAGCACGGAAACCGTGCGAAGCCATATTGTATTTCGAATGTTCATTTATTTATTTTTTATTATTAGGGCACGAGCACAGAAACCGTGCGAAGCCCTATTGTTTTTCTAATGTTTATTATTTTTAAGGCCCGAGCACGGAAACCGTGCGAAGATCTATTGTATTTCGAATGTTTATTATTAGGGCCCGAGCACGGAAACCGTGCGAAGCCCTATTGTATTTCAAATGTTTATTATTTTTCTTCGTTTTTATTAGGGCCCGAGCACGGAAACCGTGCGAAGCCCTATTGTATTTCGAATGTTTATTATTAGGGCCCGAGCACCGAAACCGTGCGAAGCCCTATTGTATTTCGAATGTTTATTATTAGGGCCCGAGCACGGAAACCGTGCGAAGCCCTATTGTATTTCGAATGTTTATTATTAGGGCCCGAGCACGGAAACCGTGCGAAGCCCTATTGTATTTCAAATGTTTATTATTTTTCTTCGTTTTTATTAGGGCCCGAGCACGGAAACCGTGCGAAGCCCTATTGTATTTCGAATGTTTATTATTAGGGCCCGAGCACGGAAACCGTGCGAAGCCCTATTGTATTTCGAATGTTTATTATTAGGGCCCGAGCACGGAAACCGTGCGAAGCCCTATTGTATTTCATGTTTCCTTTTTCTTCCACCCAATGAATTGCCTTTTTCAAGGCTTTAATAT